>OZ004689.1:3600000-4020850 GCA_963924505.1 Agonopterix alstromeriana | reverse complement strand
ATCAAATATTAGTAAGCTAAGCACCCAGAGGTTAAGCAGAATATTTAATTTTGTGAAGCAAATGTAAATAAAAGTCTATAACCTAACCTAACCTTCGATCAAAGTAAAATAACCTAACCCAATGAAGTCCGTTTCGGGCAGACATAGAATGTAAGTGGGCTTCGCTCGCTCCGCTACAGCCTCGCACGCTCGTCCGCTCAGAACGTCAAGACTGCGTGGAAGTGGTGCGCTCTGAGTTGGTTCTAGGACAGACTTTAACCTGACCTAACCCAATGATGTGGGATGCTCTGACTCGGTTCCGGGACAGTTTTTAACCTAACTTAATGAAGTCAGGTGTTCTGAGTCTGTTCCGGGACAGACTTTAACCACTAAACCATAATGCGCATATTATCTATCAGAAAACTGCATCTAGACATGTTTTCTCTGCTGACCAATTGTGAAATCTTGCTGACCAAGTAGGTAATTATTTTGCAGCGCGACTGTTTATTAAGCAGACACATAATATTACAAGCTGACTGCGTATTAGTCAAATTGTTGACCATTTTTAAGATTGTTTGCTGAACAAGGGTTGCAGCCAGATTTTTAGGGTTCCGAAGTCAATAAGGAACCCTTATAGTTTCGCCATGGCCGTCCGTCTGTCCGCGGCTTAGCTTAGAGACGCTTAGCACTAGAAAGCTGTAATTTGACATGGGTATACATATTTAACACCCCGACAAAGTGGTAAAATAAAATCTTGAAAAAAATTTAAGTGTCCCCTACACGAAAAGTGGGGCTGAAATTTTTTTTTCCTCCTCTATCCCATGGTGTGGGGTATCGTTGGATAGGTGTTTTAAAAATATTGTGGGTGTGGAAAAGCCATTTTTAGATTTAGTGATCCGTTAGCGAAATATTATGCTTTAAAGTGAAAATTTTTCTTAGCGTCGAGTGTCCCCCCCCCATGTCAACTAAACGGTTGTTACTAGATACTTGAAAAAATTCACGGCAGTAGTGTATATAATGAATTTAAAAGGAAAACTATCACCGCTAAGTAAGCTAACGAGTAATAGTCGACCAACTTGTAAAATATACTTTTTAGACTTTATTAGCCGTTAAACCGTAGTATAAAACAAAAAGCCCCCTTCTAAGTTCGTATATTGTGACGGGCAACTACGGAACCCTACACTGCGCGTGGCCCGACACGCACTTGGCCGGTTTTATTGCTGCTAACCAAATTTAATAACGGCAAACCATTTAATCACTTCCATTATTAATATACAGTTTTTATTACAGATGGAACAATCTGGAAATAGCCTTGTGAGTGTTTTTTTATTATTTATGTGTAAATTGTGTTTTTTCGTTTGAAAACTTATGATTTCACTTAAAACTGATATACTTAACTATACTACTCCATTTCAGATAACAATTTACGATATCAAAAAAACAATTAGAAAAATTCAAAAAAAAAAATACTTGCGGAAATCAGAAGTGTATCAAGCTCTAAACAAAGAAAAAAAAATAAGCAAAAACTCTTTCGATCGGTATGTGATCTAATCTAAACTATTAAGTATAAACCGTTACAGAAGTGTGTCTACATTGAAGATTCATTTACAAGAAAAACATTAAGATATGGTTTTTAGGTGTCCCCCCTGACTCCAAGTCAACCTTTTTAGAATTTTTGTCTGTTTGTTTGTAACAGCAACACGCAAAAACTACTGAACCGATTTTGATGAAACTTTTTTGTTTGATAGCTTATGATCTAGATGACTTAAAATCTAGTACACTCAGAGGCGCATCTAACCGCGCACCCTTCTCAAACGACACTGTAAAACAACAGTAAATTCACATTATTTATATATTTTACCTTAAATAAACCATTTCACACTTGATTCATCATACGTTTATTTCCGAAAAGACTCACCTAACTCAATATTGTAACAAGAATTAAATTACAAATATGCATTTTGAAGAAACTGAGTAAATGTAAGTGGGCGGTTAGTTAAATGCCTCCGAGTGTAGGTATATAATTTGTGAGCAAATCCGCCATAATAACGCACATTCTGTGAAAATTTCAACTGTCTAGCTATTACGATTCGAAAGTTACAGCCCTAAATAACTAGGTAGGACAAACGGACGGACGGACAGCGTAGGCTTATAATTAACTTTAACTGAGGCACTTTTTTTTACAGTTTCATAAATGCATGCCTCATGCGCCGCGCCGTTGAGGCAAACCGATACGGAGAAATCCGGTGAGCGGCGGCGCGGCGCACCACACTGGTAAGTTGAAATTGTTTGTTATCGTTTATAGCAGCAAACCGACAAATGTACAATACCTACGCAGCTATCATCATAATCATCAGCCTACATACGTACCACAGCAGGGCACAGGCCTATTATAGCTACCCTCAGGCATACACCCTGTATGAACGTTAGTCCACCACGCGTGCACAATGCGGATTGGGCATTGATTATCGTATTTATTACAGTAGGGTTAAATTATTGTTTATTAGTTTTACAATGTTGGAACAAGACATAAACATCTGGCATATGAAAAGTAAAATAAATAAATAAAAATACAAACATAGCTATTTATTAGCAACAGCTACAGGAACAAAACGTTACAATGGGAAAGTAATAGAAATACGGGCTAGGTGCGAAACAGCCTCGTGCACGTAGGGTTTCCTACCAGTACCACCATACAAATATTACCAAAAATGCTGTTTTCTCCGAGATCCTTAGCCCAGCACACACTTGACCGATTTCTAATATTGCTTGATTTACCTTAGAGTATGCACTACAGGGTGTTAGGAAAAGTATCATTAACCTTTAAACAACATATTTAAGCAGTTCGGTGGAGTGAGTGTACGCAGAGGATGCTGCTGCCCATCCTCTGGTAGGTCACAGGAAGAAATGGGATGGTGCTATTCTTAGCTTAGCCGGCACCACACGGACTACCTTTACACATGTTTGATTCTTTGCTCAATTTTAAAGTACTAGAGTACTTTTTACGAGGCCCTGCTGCATAAAGATGCTGTCAAGAAGATTAAAATACCTTGTATAAAATCTTCTTGGATGCCGTTAAAGATTCTTTAAAAACTAAATTTACTAATGTCATTGACATTTGCATTTTGTTTCAGTTCAAATTTCAAAAAAAAACAATTCATTTTTATAAATTTTTGAAAATATTAAAAAAATTCGCAGTAAACGTAAGTTACTTAAATTATTATTACTTAGTTGGTTGATTTACATGTATTATTTGTAGGATATCATTTAAACGGTTAGCAAAGTATTCGTATTTATTGTGAGCAGAAAAATGTATTCGGTTAGCCAAAGCGGCTAGTTAGTTAGCAACTTATGGCCAGCAAACATTTTCAAATCATTCGGTAATTAATGTTAAATTGTATTGTATAGCCAATTAAATACATAATCTGTATTGAGTGACCCACGTTTAATCAAATATTAGTAAGCTAAGCACCCAGAGGTTAAGCAGAATATTTAATTTTGTGAAGCAAATGTAAATAAAAGTCTGAGTCAGTTCTGGCACAGACTATAACCTAACCTAACCTTCGATCAAAGTAAAATAACCTAACCCAATGAAGTCCGTTTCGGGCAGACATAGAATGTAAGTGGGCTTCGCTCGCTCCGCTACAGCCTCGCACGCTCGTCCGCTCAGAACGTCAAGACTGCGTGGAAGTGGTGCGCTCTGAGTTGGTTCTAGGACAGACTTTAACCTGACCTAACCCAATGATGTGGGATGCTCTGACTCGGTTCCGGGACAGTTTTTAACCTAACTCAATGAAGTCAGGTGTTCCGAGTCGGTTCCGGGACAGACTTTAACCACTAAACCATAATGTGCATATTATCTATCAGAAAACTGCTTCGAGACATGTTTTCTCTGCTGACCAATTGTGAAATCTTGCTGACCAAGTAATTATTTTGCAGCGCGACGAAAATTTTTTTAGTGTACCTCCCCTACACGAAAAGTGGGGATGACATTTTTTTTCTCGTCTATCCCATACTGTGGGGTATCGTTGGATAGGTGATTCAAAAATATTGTGGGTGTGGAAAAGCCATTTTTAGATTTAGGGATCAGTTAGCGACATATTAAGCTTTAAAGTGAAAATTTTTGTTAGAATAGAGTGCCCCCCCCCCCCCCCATGCCACCTAAACGATTGTTTTTAGATACGTGAAAAAAGCAGTAGTGTATATAATGAATTTAAAAGGAAAACTATCACCGCTAAGTAAGCTAACGAGTAATAGTCGACCAACTTGTAAAATATACTTTTTAGACTTTATTAGCCGTTAAACCGTAGTATAAAACAAAAAGCCCCCTTCTAAGTTCGTATATTGTGACGGGCAACTACGGAACCCTACACTGCGCGTGGCCCGACACGCACTTGGCCGGTTTTATTGCTGCTAACCAAATTTAATAACGGCAAACCATTTAATCACTTCCATTATTAATATACAGTTTTTATTACAGATGGAACAATCTGGAAATAGCCCTGTGAGTGTTTTTTTATTATTTATGTGTAAATTGTGTTTTTTTGTTTGAAAACTTATGATTTAACTTAAAACTGATATACTTAACTATACTACTCCATTTCAGATTACAATTTACGATATCAAAAAAGCGATAAGACGGATTCAAAAAAAAAAATTCTTAAGAAAATCTGAAGTGTATAAAGAAATCAAAAAAGAAAAAACATAACTAAAAACTCTTTCGATCGGTATGTGATCTAATCTAAACTATTAAGTATAAACCGTTACAGAAGTGTGTCTACATTGAAGATTCATTTACAAGAAAAACATTAAGATATGGTTTTTAGGTGTCCCCCCTGACTCCAAGTCAACCTTTTTAGAATTTTTGTCTGTTTGTTTGTAACAGCAACACGCAAAAACTACTGAACCGATTTTGATGAAACTTTTTTGTTTGATAGCTTATGATCTGACTTAAAATCTAGTACACTCAGAGGCGGATCTAACCGCGCACCCTTCTCAAACGACACTGTAAAACAACAGTAAATTCACATTATTTATATATTTTACCTTAAATAAACCATTTCACACTTGATTCATCATACGTTTATTTCCGAAAAGACTCACCTAACTCAATATTGTAACAAGAATTAAATTACAAATATGCATTTTGAAGAAACTGAGTAAATGTAAGTGGGCGGTTAGTTAAATGCCTCCGAGTGTAGGTATATAATTTGTTAGCAAATCCGCCATAATAACGCACATTCTGTGAAAATTTCAACTGTCTAGCTATTACGATTCGAAAGTTACAGCCCTAAATAACTAGGTAGGACAAACGGACGGACGGACAGCGTAGGCTTATGAATAGGGTCTAACTTTGGATAACTTTAACTGAGGCACTTTTTTTTACAGATTCCTAAACGTACTCGTATGTCTGGTGCGCCGCGCCGTTCAATCAAACCGATATGGAGATGTTAGGTGAGCAGCGGCGCGGCTATTGAAATTGTTTGTTATCGTTTATAGCAGCAAACCGACAAATGTACAATACCTACGCAGCTATCATCATCATCATCAGCCTACATACGTCACACTGCAGGGCACAGGCCTATTATAGCTACCCTCAGGGAGGGTGTATGAGCGTTAGTCCACCACGCGTGCACAATGCGGATTGAGCATTGATGATCATATTTGATGCATTATGCATAATTAACTGGTTAGTCTGATTATAGCGCATATTTTTCCATTTTGTTCATGCCTATACTTACTTAATCGGATTCTAGTTATCAACGTTTATTGTTTAGCTATGTTTTTAAACTTAATGTTGTTTCTTTTCCAGATTCTACCATCGAACACCGCCCTTCCATCCACCACTATATCTATATCCACCCTACCACTGTAACTGAAACAAGTATTACATTACAATCCATTACTTTGTTTCATTGCTTGAAATGGTTTACACGGAACGAAAATTCTGTGACGACCCTTTTATATTGTTGAATTTACTAAGAAAATTGTTGCAAGTATAATTCTTGTCGATATAACTAAAAATACTTCAACCACAAATAAAGTCTACTAAAAAAGAACCCTCTGCAGCAGAAGGTCAGATAAGCTAAATCCCAGAATATTAAAATCCCAAATTAGCAGAAGGACAGATTTGCATAAAGGCAGAAGTACAGAACAGACCCACACAGATAACAAAAACCGACTTCAAAACTAAAAATTAATAAATAATATTGCAGCTGATGACGTTTACGTTCGCATCTATTAATATTCTTATTGATGAGAACTTAAAATTGTTTCTAGATACGTGAAAAAATTCACGGCAGTAGTGTATAGAATGAATTTAAAAGGAAAACTATCACCGCTAAGTAAGCTTTACAAGTTAACGAGTAATAGTCGACCAAATTGTAAAATGTACTTTTTAGACTTTATTAGCCGTTAAACCGTAGTATAAAACAAAAAGCCCCCTTCTAAGTGCGTAGATTGTAACGTGCAACTACGGAACCCTACCCTGCGCGTGGCCCGACACGCACTTGGCCGGTTTTATTGTTGCTAACCAAATTTAATAACGGCAAACCATTTAATTACTTCCATTATTAATATACAGTTTTTATTACATATGGAACAATCTGGAAACACTGAAGTGAGTGTTTTTATTACTTATGTGTAAATTGTGTTTATTTGTTTGAAAACTTTTGATTTAACTTAAAAACTGATTTACTTAACTATACTACTCCATTTCAGATTACAATTTTTTATATAAAATCAGCACTCAGAAGAATACAAAAACAGAACCGATTTTGATGAAACTTTTTTGTTTGATAGCTCATGATAGCTCATCTAACCGCGCACCCTTCTCAAACGACACTGTAAAACAACAGTAAATTCACAGTATTTATATATTTTACCTTAAATAAACCATTTGTTTTTTTCACACTTTATTTCACATTTCAGAATAAATATCACGGACATCAGAACTGCTATCAACAATATTAAAAGAAGAAAATTTATCAGAAGAACTCTAATACTAACCGAAATCCGACATATGAAAAGTGCAGAAAAACATCATACGCCATACTACGTTTCGATGCACGCAAATAATTGTTTCAATTGTAGTTATATTTGTTTCTAAAAATACCTATATGGCAAATATGAAAAGATCAAATGTATATCAATAGTGTTTACAAATAGGAGAGAGATAAGTGTAGTGTTTAGTGGTTATATCATGGTTATTAATATTTTGTATGTAGAGTACTCGGGTTACTTGAATTAAACCAGTTAGCAATTGACCGCCGTGTTTGTCTTACGTTCCTTCCTATAAAATTCTACAGACATAATCTAAATAGAAGTTGTGCGAATTTTATAAGACTTGATGGTCAGTTACTACACTTGCAGGGGTGTATTTACAAATATTGCGCCCCTGGGCAAATATGTTTGGCAGCCCTCTATAACTGCAGGCCCGAAGTCAAGCCAGCAAAAGATATTAAGGTTAATTGTTAAGTTATTTAAGAATTGACCGACAAGATTTGTCGGTTATTAACATGACAGTATTACCACGAGCTACATCCAAATCAAGAGTTAGCAAAGCGAGACAGAACTACAATCAGAATTGTATTTTGAGTAAGTATAGCAGCAACATTAAAAATATGGAGCAAGCGAAGCGAACTCGATATTTTTCTGTTATACGACTTGGCTGTGCTAGATATGTATGCGTGCAACAAGAAAAATAGAGACCAGAGTGAGCGAAGCGAGCTTGAAATTTTTCCGCAATAGGGGTTGGCTGTGATTTTAACTGTGTCACTCTATGCATGCGTGCTATTATAACGAGAGAAACCAGAGCGAGCAAAGCAAGCTCGACATTTTTTCACAATATGTCTGGGCCCTAGCCAGAAAACTGTTGGTCCGTAGGATCAGTGTGTGTGTTACAATTTCCTCCCCATGTGTGTGGCCCTACGGGCCGTCCCCTTTGAATTAGCCGCCCTTAGCACTTGCCCATTTTGTCTTTAGGAGAATACGCCACTGCACTCTTGGATGTTCCCTGTGATGGAAAGGGACCTACGAAATAAAACAGGCTAGATAATATTATGGGGAACATAATATTATCCGAACACATGGTAAGATATAATATTGAAGAAGTTATCGATCATTTTGTTAGCACAATCGTCTGCACATAATTCTTCCACGAATCAATTCCGACTTAAGTCAAAAATATCTGGTAGCACTTGGCGGAACAAGGTCTGTGGCTATAATTTAATTGCTCATGCATTATCGGCAAGCGAACAGTAAGAAGTTTGTGCTCATGTGATGACGGTGGTATGGTACCTGGGTTGGGCTCGGCCTTAGTTTAATATTAATTGATGTAATTTTAGTAAGAATAATATATAACCTGAAACTGCTTCTAGAGATGTTTTCTCTGCTGACCAATTGTGAAATCTTGCTGATCAAGTAGGTAATTATTTTGCAGCGCGACTGTTTATTAAGCAGACACATAATATTACAAGCTGACTGCGTATTAGTCAAATTGTTGACCATTTTTAAGATTGTTTGCTGAACAAGGGTTGCAGCCAGATTTGTAGGGTTCCGAAGTCAATAAGGAACCCTTATAGTTTCGCCATGTCCGTCCGTCTGTCCGCGGCTTAGCTCTAGTGGCTGACTAAGCCCGTCGGAGGCCCGGGGCGGCAAAACTAAATTAAGATTTTACTACAATGTCATTAGGCTCTTTGTAAACCTTAGTGCAAACTCTGCAATACGACCTACATTCAATGCGTCTGAGATACAATCATAACCAGGAGCGAGCGAAGCGAGCTGGAGTTTTTACTGCAATACCATTAGGTCGAAAACTCGAAACGAGAGCAGCAAGATCGAGATTTTACTACAATGAGACTAGGTCGTTGCAATACTATTCATTACTTTATTAGATAAACTATGATCAATTACTATGTTAATTGCAGGAAATTTACTGTCAAAAGAATCCTTGTAACAAGGCAATATTTGAGATTGATAAATATTCAATCTGACTCTGATGGAAGAGGATGACATATTGCGCCGACCCAAAATAATGGGAAATGGGCAAGAGAATGAATAAATGAATGAAATATTCAAACTCTGAAGAAACTGTAATAATTCATAAAACCCTTCAAGAATATAAAAAGCAATCTATTGCTAATGGCAAATTGGATAAATTGGATAAGAGGTAATTATTTGAATTACTAAACAATAATCTTTCTTTTAAATATTGAAACCGAATATGAAGTGGTGAAAGTCTGCATTCAATCTGCATTGCACCGATAGGAGTGTTCCTAAAAGCGCCTGTAACTAAACGAAGGCCAAGCGCCTTCTTTTGAATTTTATTCACCCTATCTACAATATTTTCATGTGCTACAAAACAGAAAAAAGCATATTCAAAATGACTTCTTACTAAAGACTTATACATTAACTAGCGACCCGCCCCGGCTTCGCACGGGTGCAATGCTGATACTAAATACACTACAGAAAAACTGTGAACGTTGTATATAAAAACATAGCGGCCCGCTCCGGCTTCGCACGGGTATAAAATATATAGCCTATGTGATTAAAATCGATTCAGTAGTTTTGATTTATTCATTACTGCCCGTGGCCCGCACGCGTTAAATTTGAAGTAAAACAATCCCCCTTTCCCTATACCATGAAGATTTCCTGCTATCTTTGGAATATCTAAATTCATACACTACATTTTTACTTATTACATTTTTAACTATTTATTTTATTTTTTCAACATATTACAGAATTACTGATACGTTGTCGCGCTGAAAAGCACGTTTTTATAATAAACGCGTCCGATCGCTGCTAAATTCAAAGTGCTACAGGGAAAACCGCGGCCTCAGACGCGCTATTTATAGGCACGCTCTTGCCGCACCGGGCGGCCGGCCGGTACCGCCGCAAACGCTACGACCCGCAATTTTTAAATCTGTAATATCATAGAAAATATTCACTTAAATCATACGGTGTAAAGGGCCATATAGATCTATATTAAATGAACAATGTATTCAAGGTATTTAATTGGTTAAGGATTAATGCTGTATTGGTTAAAATCGCTTCGAAAATTAGCCACTATTTGTCGTAAAAAGTAAATGACAAAAAAAAGTTATTGTGGGTTATCCATAAGAGATAGACATATACCATCACGGACTTTTCTGTAGACCTTTTCAATGTGTACAATACTTAGTACATTATTTTGATAAAACTCGTAGGGTTCAGCCTGCGTTTGCAATGTAAGCGGAAAAAATGGAATTATTTACGACATCACATTAGAAACCTCAAAAATAAAAGTACTTCTCCACTATTTAATGGATGTTATTATACATATAAACCTTCCTCTTGAATCACTCTATCTATTTAAAAAAAACGCATCAAAATCCGTTGCGTAGTTTCAAAGATTTAAGCATACAAAGGGACATAGGGACAGAGAAAGCGACTTTGTTTTATACTATGTAGTGATAATAATATTTTGAGATCAGCACCCCCAGTGGCTGAACATAAAGATTTTAAAATGTTATTTTAAAACCTTTACCTATAATGCGATCAATATAAGGTCTGACAAAATTAGGTGAAATTATTTTAAGGGAATGATCAGACCATCAAACTGAACAACTTTATCTATAGGCCCAATATCGAAATCGCGACAAAAAAATCAGCTGTTCCACACAAACCTAATTGACCTAAATGTATGGGACCGTAGATTTCTTTTTCGCTATTTCGATATTGGTCCCATAGAGAAAGTTGTTCAGTTTGATGGTCCGGTCCTCTTAAATTTTTCCAGGAAAGATTGTGTGAAATTTATACCCAGAAATTTAGCTTCATAACATACAGACAACTAAACGTTATTATAGTAAACTCGGCGACACAAACCTACCCATAGTTGAACTCTATGTTCATGGACATAAGGTCCAACTATGGGTCGGTCGATCTGTCGCCGTGCGTACACATTTTATAACCGTTATTAAAAAAAACCTTTTGATTTTGAAGGATTAACTCTCAGATTAAGATAAGACAAAATACCTAGCTGTAAAGATTTGCCAATATATCATTGACTGATGCAACAACTTGTGTTATATCAGTCCCCGATGCATAGACTACTAAATCATCAGCATACTGTAAGGCCTCGTTCAAGGAGACGCGGGGCGGCTAGCGGGGCGTCGCGCGGCGCGTTGAGCGGGCAATAAAAGCTGGGCCACACAGAGTGCGGCTGCGGGCCGGCAGTAGTTGTAAACTATGGAATTATATGCGAGGTCTCACACTAAATGCGGCTACGGAACAGCTGCGGAACGGTAGCCGGGTGTGAGCCCCCCTCGCATATAATTCCATAGTTTACAACTACTGTCGGCCCGCAGCCGCACTCTGTGTGGCCCAGCCTTTAATCTATGACAATTTGACGCGTGTCTCCGTGAACGCTCTCATAATTCGCTGTATCCGCCCCGCGTGCCGCCTCGCATGACGCCCCGCGTCTCCTTGAACCAGGCCTAAGTTTTTAACTTTGGAACCAAGAATAAGATTCAATCTGCGAAAATAAAACAAAAAAATTTGTGGAGAGAGGATTCCTCCTTGACAGACTCCGACTCATGAATTCCTAGGACCATATAAGTGTCCATTGAACTTTACAAAAACCTCTCTATCGATCAAAAAGGATTTTAACCAATTAATAATCTTTTCAGGAACCCCCACAGACAATAGTTCAATATCAAGAACATTCACATTAACATTGTTGAATGCACCAACAAATGAAAAAAAAACAGTCACTACATTTTGTTTCATTGCCAATGAACTTTTAACATCAAGATGCAATTGACATACACTCTCACGTGCTGAACGACCTCGCCGGAAACCAAATTGATTAGAAGGTATTACACAATTCTGTTCTACATAGAACTCAAGACGTTTTAAAAGTTGTTCAAATACAACACATGATGTGAGAGCAATTGGCCGATAGGAGTCCGGACATAATTTTGGTTGATCATGTTTTAGAATTGGTACCAAACAATCTATTTTCTAATCTTTTGGGATTTCTTTGTTTTCCCACAGGTTATTCAAAATAGCAAAAAATATTTTTAAAGCATTTACACTTAATTTCTTAAAAATTATGTAAGGCAGGTCATACCATCCAAACCGAAAGCTGTATCTCTTCCAGATGATATAGCAGAAACCAATTCTTGAATAATAAATGGTTGAATTAAAAAACGATTGCTGTCAATACAAATATTATTTATATTACATGCAAAATCTGGTTTATATTTCTGCAAAAAATCCAATACCCAAGAATCATTGTCAATGGTATTATTTGATGAGGTCTTATTAAATTTTCGTATATATTTCCAGACTATATGGACAGAGGAGTGCAGCGATTGAAAGAATTACACAAGGACCCAACTATTTCTTCTCTCAATATTTAAGGTGAGTTTTTCAACAGCTCGACGTCTTTTAAACTCCAAACAGCTTTCCTCGGTAGAATTATGTTTAAATTTGAGATAAGCTTGTTTGAAGTTTAAAACAGCTTAAGAACATATTTCGTTCAACCAAGGGAGATGTAGCTTTTTGCTAGACTTCCTATTAGTACATTGAGTAGTATTATTACTACAAGAAGTAGACAACCTTTTATTAGAAGGATATGTAATCGATTTTGCAGCTGCTGTTTGAAGAATTTTGCAATATTGTAACAACTCCATCCATGATCCAAGATGGAGCTGAACCAGTAATGTTTCAACATGCTTTTCATACATTTTCCAATCTACTCCTTTATAATTAGGGTAGATGGGCAAATGCATGTTTGTAGGACAATTAGTTTCTACATCACCATCATTTATACCAGCCACTACTTTTATCATTACAGAAAAGTGATAAAAATTATCTAGAGGAGTGTCATGGACAGACCACTCACAGGACAAAGACAATGACAAGGAAACCAGTGACAAGTCTAACGCATTAGGACGTTATGTTAAAGAACCAATAGTAGTTTTGGTACCATCATTGAGAAGAACAAGATCATGGTCATCTATCACCTCCAAGACATCCCTACCACGAGGCAAATCAGAACAGCAACCCCAAGACGTATGATGTGCATTAAAATCTCCTGCAAATATCAAAGATTTTATTAAGGAATAAACTTAATCTGATCAAAAATTGGATTAAAATTAAAAGGACTGTAAAAACTGACAACACTTATTTGTTTTTGATCAACAGTAACTCTAATGAAAATATTCTGTAATGAATCATCAAAAATGTATTTAATTTATTATACAGGGTCCAACTTAATATACTGACAGTTTTTTAGGAGGATGATCAGACCATCAAACTGAACAACTTTCTCTATGGGACCAACGTCGATATCGAGAAAAAAAATCGAGAGAAAGTTGTTCAGTTTGATGGTCTGATCATCCCCTTTAAAAGTCCCCTTCAGCATATTAAGAAGGACCCTATATATTTATACGTGTTGATGAATTAACGCAAAACTAGAAAGTAGTTTGTTTAGAATCGAGAGCAGAATCGAGCAAAATCCAAATCAAATCGAACTTGGACCCTGTATACAGTGTGTAAGTGATAGCCTTGCAAATACTGAAACGGTGAACTCAGAACTGAACAACTTTCACTATGGAGCCTACCTCAGGAAACGCGAATAAAAAATAGATGTCCCATACAAAACTGCTGAACCAACCTGATTCACATGTATGGGACAGCTCCGTAGTGAAAGTTGTTCAGTTTGATGGTCCGAGTTCACCGTTTCAGTATTTGCTAGGCTGACACTTACACCCTGTATATATTTTTTATGGATTAGAATGGCGACGCCGTTATGATATAAGCTGTTCATTGAATAAATCAGCATAAAGCACTGAACGAGATTTAACTGTATTTTCCTCAATTTTATGTTTTTTTAAAGGACTTTGATTGGAAATGGCGAGATGTTTGCCCTGACAATTATCACATTTGGGTTGTGACGGATCAGCTTCACATTTTTATAATTATTTCATCGGCACAGATGGAACAAACTTCTTTGTTACGATAGAACTTAGCGATGTAACCAAAACGTAAGCACTGCAGACACTGCTTAACTGGAGGAGCATATTGACTGACCTCGTGTCTCCATGAATCCAAGTATACTTACTCCGGATGTTGGGTGGAGGCAAAAGTGACTGACCTGAATAATGTTGCGGGAGCTGCCAATTAGAGCAAAAATACGTTTATTTGATAAATCCAGAGGTACCGAAGTAAGAACTCCGGTTATTTCTGTATCTCCAGCTGGGATTGATGCTTTTAGTGACAGTTCATTAAGCAGTTTTTTGTTCTGTAAAAATCATTAGCGTTGTTTGACAAATCGAATGTAATGCCCACTTTAAATCGATTAATGGATCTTAGATGTATGGGGATCTTGGAGCGGAATCGACGACCGGTGATACTCTCAGTAGGTGCGTGAGAGTTTGCGTTGTTCGCGTGCCGGTGAGTTTAATCGGAGTTTAATCGATGTTGATACCGGCCCCGGACGATCTATGAAAACCATCACATAATAACCACCGTTACATTATTTCTTGATCAAAAGTTACATACATACTTACATACATAAACTCACGGCCATAATCCATTTCGGTGTGTTCAGAAACATTGCAACAAAAATTACAACCTCATAAACCGCAATTATAACTTAGTAACAAATGTGTGCACACTCGCAAGAGCCCAGGGCCCGGCGATCAACTTCAACAACGTGCAAATACAACCGCCATTTACATTACAACCTAAATTCTACACACAATAAGGACTTCACTTCTAAAAGAGGAAATCGAGGACAAGTGTCCAACGCCATAATCACAGTAGAAGGCAGATGATGAAGGAACCACATCAGCAAATAGACAGTCTACTTTGGTACGGAGTTTGACCTGACCTGACTGAACATGAAGCTATGTGCGAGCCGACAAAGAGAGCTCTTAATCGCCTATTAAGTTCCACATAAAGTCAGACACAGGCAGATTGAGACACTTAAACTCTTCAGCAGCTTCTAGGAATAGAGTGACCTTGTAAACAGAAGCAGTCCATAATAGATGCAGCACCTCAAAACCAAACTACTCAACATCAGAACGGTTTCATTATTTTATGTGACTGTTCTCGTAATAAGTAATAAATAATTAAGTAGGTAGGTAGGTCTCTTTGGCAATAAATTTCTTTAAACCAAAAAACTAAAAAAACCGGTTGGAACACACTGACACGTCAATCCAACTACAATAAATGTTGTTTGGCATGAAAAAAATAGGAATACGTTTTATTGTATCAACAAACAGAAACATGCCTTTGAAATAAAGTTCATACAGACATGACAATAGCACGGAAACAATGAAAGCCATTTATAAAATTTAGGCTGTATCTAACCCTAAATTTTATAAATGGCTATAACGATGTTTCCGACTACTGCCTGCATTCAACGAAATATTGTATTATCACGACTATGTTCCCTGCGAGAGTAGTCAGAGCTATTCTTAAACCTCAGAACATCCACGTTTTACTAGAAGAACTATTGGGCTTTCTGGAGAATAAGTTTGAGCTCAAAAGCCCATTCCAAAAGCCATGTAATGAGGGCACACCAAGCACAACACAGGCGCGGTCCGGTCCTAAGTGGGGGGGGGGGGGGGGTCACAGGGAACATGACCACATTACACAATGTAATGTGCAATAAAGTCTAATTTAGGTACTCGTCATATTTTATTATTAGTGACCACTCCCAAAATTTCAGGATGCGACCGCGCTTGGCACAACACAGCAATATCCGACAAAACAATTTTCACCAGTCTATTTCGAACAACAAACAGAAGAAACAAAGAGAACTTGCCCAGACAACATGTTAGCTTGCTGCAAGTTTATTTATTTGCCTTGTCAAACTTGTGGCAAGCCTTCATAATAAAGATGAGGCAAGTTTGCACTGCAGACAATATGCAAGTTTGTCCAACGGTGACTAGAAAGTTTGATATCAACTTGCTACAAGTTTATTTATTTGCCTTGTCAAACTTGTGGCAAGCTTTCTCATTTGATATTTTATAACAAGTTTAAATTGCTATATGGGATGCCCATTATCATATCCTGGACACTTCATACAACCAGGCCGGGCAAAACGCTGGCCTGCATTGCTGTTACTGTAAATCATTCGTCACTTTGTCGCTACGCGTACGGTTAAAAATTATTTTCTCGTCGTTCCGCCACTAGCCATCTGGGTAGGCAGGTATACGTTCGATCATGTTCCGTGTATTTAGAATGCAGATTGATGCAAGCAGATTCAGCTGTTTCATTCGCATCAATGTGGAGCCTCGAGATAAAATTATCATCAGGTCTTGACTCTTGAAACAAAAGCTAGATTTTAGCTGTCAAATTTACATCACCATTTCTCTAAAGACGATTTTATTCCTTTTTTTGGGCGTAAATTAGTCTCACACTTGTGATGTCGGCGCAGGAGGGCCTTCGGCAGAAGAGGACATAGGGAATAGGTGAAGCACCTCCCAATAAACACTCAATATCTGTATCATGGGTTGTATTTTCATGACAAAATACAATCGTCACAATCATTCCGATATAAATTTAGTGAGCAGGCCTAATCCTCGAACATTTCACTACTAATTACAAAACTATCGAGATTACACAGAAAATTAGCGATTCGTCGAGTTATCCGGTGGTACAGCCATTGCTATTCAAATCTTCAACCACAGAGTACTTTTTTATACCGGAAATCAGTGTTGCATTCGAATTTCGAGCTATCAAAAAATTATAGTCTATGAAAATTAAAAAGATCGTATTTGACGAAAATTATAGTACGTTTTATATAAGCTTTATTTTAATAAAAACGCACGGTGCGTCAATCGTTTACACGCCCTATTGTTACACAACTCCAACAACAATCAACCAACACTGTCAGATAGACATTTTTGTTGTTATTTCAATTTGAAATGTTTCTCTACGCATAGTACGATCAAACATTGATTATATAGTGTTAATGCTATTTCTCTCGCACTTATTAATAATAATGTATTCGTCATCCATCCTGCTATCAGTGTTAAGAGACAACATAGATGTTAATTTTTGAACGCATCCTCGATGAACTTTAGCGTTTAGGATCAAATATTTGTGTCCGAGGATAGTATTGGCAAATTATAGTATTTTATTGGACTATCCTGTAGGCCTACCATGAGTTTTCACTGCACTTTACTTCTGAAGTCACGTCACAAACTGTGTGACAGAAATTAGTTCTTAACGTAACCACCAGGAACACTGTACGAAATTCAATACAAAATTGGTGACGTAACTACAGTAGAAATTCACAGTAGGTAGTACACAAAACTCATGGTAGGCCTACTGTTCGGACGATAGTATATATACTTATCCTCTTGACAGTGAGCAGCCATCCATCCACCTTAACCCTATCTGTAAAACCGGCTCCCGGTATAGCCACAGTCATGAGATTTTGCCTCTGTGACATATTTCGAACAAAAGCACACAGAACAAATGGTTGAATTAGCTAGCCTGTTTCTTCATATACATTTTGTGATAATTCCGATAGAGAGAGAATATAAAATAACGGTAGTTTAAAAAAACATCTACACCGGCTGCCAGTGTGACCACAGACAAGGAACAAATGTCATATACCGGGAGCCGGTATAGGTCACTCTACAAAGGTTATATGAAATTCTAGTACAAAAACTATAACGGAATGCAACACTACCGGAAATCTTCAACCATAGATAACAAAGAACACTTATGCCGAGATTCAGGCCGAGATTCAGAGACGATTTCTTTTGGTCTTAGCTCGAGCTAAGCGTGGTGAAAATGTATGGATTTTGACATACGGGAGTCCGAACTATGACTTACAAATCGTCTCTGAATCTCGGCCTCAGACCTCACGACCAAAGAACACTTATAATCCTGAACCAAACAGTTGCGTAAAGCGACCGACGTAACAGGAATCTCAAATAAATACGATAACAGAACATAAGTTTTGGTTCAAGTTAACTCGTACATGGTCATTTTGGCGGCAACGCGCGAGCTTACGAAATCGACCACAGATTTATAGTCGTCTATCATCTCATCATCAAAATAAAAAGAATATAAAGAAAAATAACGAATGGCTCAAAAGGACTAGTATCCAGAGCCGTTAAAGACAATTTAAAAAAAGGCTGACTGTCGTTGCAAGATTTTGTGAATTTCGGTCAAGAGTTCGCTTGCCGCCATTATCATGTTCGGTGTTGTTGTATTTGTTATTCGTGAAAAATTGGTTTTAGTGATATTTGTGACATAATTTCGTGCGGATTGTGTACCAAAAAGTTGCGTAACTCGACCAACATAACAGGAGTCTCAAATACATACGAAGAAAGAACAAAAGTTTTGGTGCAAGTTTACTCGTACTGGTGATTTTGGCGGCAACGCGCGGGCTTACAAAATCTACCACAATTTCATCGCCAGCTTTCATCTATCATCCCTTCATCATCAGGAGAGTTTTGCATGGGAATCGTGAAGAAAAGGATGGGCTTTGTTTCTTAATTTTCTAAATTCGTTTTTCGTGGCAATTATATTGTTAATGTGGTGGATTTGTTTAATAATGTGCCAGAGAACAATATAGTAAAAGTGAGAAATAAAGAAGGCGCTCCCGTTTGATTCGGATTGATCCTTGCGTAAAACTCCCCTCAAAATTGGAATGTGTGTACCACCCTCGCATTTCAAGAGTTAGGTATTAAGTACAAAGAAAAATAACACTAAAGACCAGGCTGTAAGGGCTAGTTCCCATTGCCTTTCCGAAGGGATGAACTATTTAAAAAAAAAAATATTGTGAATTTCAAAAAATACTATTAGGTACTAATTATATTTCGATCGTTGCTGTGGAAGTAAAATATGTGCCTGAGATAGCCTCGCGTTGTATTTCTAATTCTAACACTTATCTACGTTCTTCGTTGTGGTTTTAGTGATGGTTTAAAGGTTAGGTAAGTGTTTGTTTTTTGTGGTATTTATTTATGTAAACTGGTAGGGAAAGACATCCAAGGATGGGCAATAAGGCCAATAACTTAATAACCCATGTCCAAGTCTCTCTCACACTACTAGTTGCTACTGGCCTGGACCATAATAGGTTCATATTTCATGTTGGTACGTTTTTTCTTAAATACTAATCTGTGCTGTCCTTTTTAGATCGTCATTGTTGAACCACGACGTTGTCAACTGACTTAGTTTGGAACTACCTACAGTGCTGTTTCTTACCTCTACATTGACAGAATCATCTCTCATCTGAACTAGCTGTATGTAATATGCATTATATTGAAAACATTGATTTGTTTTGATACAGACATATTGATTGGATTCCTGTCGCTAAAATGAATGTTGAAAATACATATACTGAAGGTGTAACCGATATAAAAGTAGAAATTGAATCAGACGATGAGGTAGAGAGTAATATAGACTTGTATTCAGATCATGAGATCAAAGAAGAGATGGTTATTGGACCTGTGGTGCTTCAAGTAGTTGATGTGACATATTGTCCTGAAGGTTAGTGATTTTTTATTTAACCCTTCGTCTGTAGATGTCACGGATCCGTGACTAAGACAATAACAAATCTTTTGTGCCTGGAATCCACAGACAAGAGGTTAAAACGGTTAAATCATTTTAACTGACTTGGTGAACTTTGTACTGTCTCAGAATCAAATCAGAAAATCAGAAAGTTTATTTATAGAAATGGGTACATTAAGGTGACACATTTAAAAATAAGCATAACCACGCTTAGCATATGCTCACGACTATATTCCCCGAGGGGGTAGTCAGAGATATTCTGAAACATCAGAACATCCGCGTTTCACCAGTAGTACCGAAACTATGTCCAGTGTGACGGGGGGTGAGCCCGTCGCCACTTATAATGGACAGTGGGTACAATACATGCCTCGAAATTGAAGCATGCCGGTTTCCTCACGATGTTTTCCTTCACCGAAAAGCCAGTAGTGTTACAAATCACACAAATTCCGAAAAACTCATTGGTACCTCTCGTTCTGGACGGGGATCGAACCATCGCCTCCTGCCTATTTAAAAATAAAGTCTCTCCAAATCGTGCCCGAAGCGTACAAATATTACTAAATACATGACATCAGACCATCAAACTGAACAACATTCTCTATGGGACCAAGATAGAAATCGCGAAAAAAAAATCAGCTGTTCTATACAAAACTGCAATCTTACTTGAGCCAAATGTATGGGACAGCTGATGATTTTTTCGCGATTTCGACGTTGGTGCCATAGAGAAAGTTGTTCAGTTTGATGGTCTGATCATCTCCTTAAAAAGTGTCAGCATATTAAGAAGGACCCGTATAGAGTGAGTCAGATAAAAAGTCAGAAATATTGCAATAAAATGTGACAATTGAACATCACATCATCATCATCATTCATCCCAAAATCATCATCATCATCATGTCATGATGATGATGGTCATTTGTCTTTGATTTAATAACTTATTTTTTAATTGAACAACATTGAGATTTTTACTATCATTGGGTATGTGGAGGAACTACTGTGGAAGGTCCCTCCGGTGAAAAGGGAAGATCTTCCGCCAGGCTAGGTGTGAAGCCTGGGGACCGGCGGTGGTCCAACAGAACTTAGTTGGACCTTGTATATATATCGAATCTCTGTGATTATTTCTCTTGCGCGATTCATGTCTTGTATACGATTGTGAACCTTATGTGTAGCGGCTAACGGGTTACCAGTGGCGGATTTACCAGCAGGCTGAGTAGGCTCGAGCCTAGGGCGGCAAATTTGGGGACCGAATTTTTTGTATTTTTTTTTTACCTCATAGAAATCAAAAACATTTTTCCATGACGGTTTTCTGATGTCTTACAGATAGAAGTCTGCAACAAATTTTGACGATGACTTTTCTCTCTCACTTGTCATTGCACATTCCGCGAGTAGCAAACTTCCATATTCTAGAGTAAAGCAGCTAGTTCGCCGCCCCTCAACCAGTACATGATTGAGCTTCGATTAGCTCAAAAATATCCCGAAAAATTATTTTACGTGCAATTTCAACGAAATTTTTGCATTGTAAAAATAATGTATTATATGACAATTGTAGAGGCAAGGGCGGCAAAAATTATTCAGCCTATACCTTGAAAATTTGTAAATCCGCCACTGCGGGTTACCAATGTGACGTATCAAGTTGTCTTACATACACATTTGCGAGTGCAACCGTAGCGCCATCTGTTTGCCATCTGACTTGTGGGTGTTGACATCTGTGGCAAGACCCCACAGGTACTTTGCCACTAGTGCGAGCTCTGCGTGTTCTTACCGAGCTGCTAGAGTCGTCACCGCACTGCGACCTGTTCGCTGACAGGTTGCCAGACCTACTTCGTGAGTGTATGAAGTTTTTTTTTATAATCTCTTTAACGGCTCTGGATACTAGTCCTTTTGAGCCATTCGTTATTTTTTTTCTTTATATTCTTTATTTTGATGATGGGATGATAGATGACGATGAATCTGTGGTCGATTTCTTAAGCTCGCGCGTTGCCGCCAAAATGACCATGTACGAGTTAACTTGAACCAAAACGTATGTTCTGTTATCGTATTTATTTGAGATTCCTGTTACGTCGGTCCTTTGACTATTTATATGTGGACTGGTTACGCGTGTAATTCTACTAACAAACATTTCTGCCACTTTTTGCGGGGGGCGAGGTAACATGAAATCCACAACTTTGGATTTTATTCCCTATAACTTTAGATTCTAATTTTGAATGTTAAAAATCATGAAAAGTAGTCTCGTGTGAACCCCAAACGTTCTAAGTTCGAAGTTATTATTTCGCAATTATAGGCTGTCTCGTTTAGTGATAAGGTGCAAAATGAATTTGAATGCACAAGATCAATTGTGCTTATACCGTGGCAGAGGGGAAATGCTACCGCAAGGCTAGTCCTTATAATAATTAGTCAAAGCGTCGGTCGCTTTACGCATCTGTTTGGTACAAATCCGCACGAAATTATGTCACAAATATCACTAAAACCATTTTCTTACGAATTTCAAATACGACGAAACATAGCAAGAGCAATGGCGCCAAGCAAACTCAGTGTATGAGGTTTTGTGAGAGTGTTGCAAGAGTTAACTCTATAACGGGCCAATGAGCAGTCAGTTGTTGCCTGCATGTGTCAACTTACATTATTTTCTCTTTTAAGTACACACGGCGACAGATCAACCATAGTCTAGGAAAAATAAGGTTTGAGATTGCATTAAAGACACTTTAGTAAATTGTGTTTGAAATAATATTACTGTTAGTTGATAACATTTTTGTTGAGATTTCGTGGTTATATTGGCTCAGGAACCTGAGAAATACCTTAAAATCGATATAAATGTACAAAGGGCAAGCTTATTTCGAAAGATGTTTTTTCCAGCATACTAGCAAAAGAGACAGTTAATTATCACAAGGCAAAATTTAATGTGTACAAACAAACAGTAAATAATTTTGTTTTGAGGTTATAATTTTTGAAGACTTACAAAATATGAAATATCTACTAAAATTTACGATATTAACCGGGGATTACTATTGTTATAAGTAAAACATATTGAATGAAGCCATCCTGTACAAAATCTCCAGTTTTCCATTTTTTGTTCATACCTTAATTTAATGTTTTGTAAATGTCTTAATTATTCAATACTACACAATAAAAAATCGGGGATTATTGAGAATTTATGTTTTTCAGGTATTTATCTACTATATTCCAAATTATCACCAAAAGTGCAATTAATGCAACCTTCTCCATACAAAAATCCGTAGATGTTCTTAGCTATGTTCATGGACATAAGGTACAACTATGGGTAGGTTGATCTGTCGCCGTGCGTACCTACCTATAAGTTACATTGTGAAAAGGTGTTAGCTGTAATGCAATGTAATACATTACATAAATAAATAAATAAATAAAAATTTAAAATCTGTCCGGTCGTTCTTGATAGTGGAGTCAGGTAAAGGCTAAAAATGCGATGACCTCAGAACCCAATTACTTTGAGTAAACTATAATGAAACCTTCTGCATTATGTTAGTTACATTATACAGGGTCCAACTTAATACGCTGACATTTTTTTAAGAGGATGATCAGATCATCAAACTGAACAACTTTCTCTATGGGACCAACATCGAAATCTCAATAAAAAAAATTGGCTGTCCCATACTTTTGGCTCTAGTAGGTTCACAGTTTTGTATGGGACAGTAGATTTCTTTTTCGCGATTTCGATGTTGGTCCCATAGAGAAAGTTGTTCAGTTTGATGGTCTGATCATCCCCTTAAAAAAGTGTCAGCATATTAAGAAGGACCCTGTATACGAAAATGTTTACCCTTTTATTTTTGCTGCTCACCATTATTCCGAGGGTTCCGTACCACCAAACATTACATAGCGTTTTTTAAGAAGGACAGTATGGGGAAATCCAAAACCACAAACTTTTACTATAGGAGCAAACCGATCAGAACAAAAAAAATCAACTCTTCCATACCAAAATGCGCCTACACAACTCAAATGCAAGGGACAGCTGATTGTTGTTGTTCTGACAGGTTTGCTCTCATAGTAAAAGTTGCTCAGTTTGATGGGTAGAGTAAAGGTTAATAATACTTTTCCTTACACCCTGTATAACTTACAGATTTAATAGAAGAAGAAGAAGAAATTCTGTTGCGAATTTATCTAATCCTAGCATTGAAACTGTATATTTTAACGAAAATCGGACAAGATACAAGCATAGAGATTTGTATCTTGTATTGAAAATAAAGCCAGACTTCGTTTGTATGCAGCGCGCATTTACGCATTCCGAATAAACTTCTCTTAATTTAGACTGGAAAGAACAAGTAGATAAGGTATGTAACAAAATTAATAGGTTTGCCTTTGCACTTTACAAATTGACAAGGGTAGCGTCAAGAAGCACAGCAATTGCGGCTTACCACGCCTGTATAATCTCTGTCCAGAGATTATTAAAGTCTTTATTTAAAAAGCCGTGGTGGTCTAGTGGCTAGTAACCTTGCCTGCTGTGCAGGAGGCGATGGTTCGATCCCCGTCCAGGCCTACTCGTACCAATGAATTTTTCGGAATTTATGTACGATTTGTAACACCACTGGCTTTTCGGTGAAGGAAAACATCGTGAGGAAACCTGCGTGCTTCAATTTCGAGGCACGTTGTCCATTATGTGGCGACGGGCTCACCCCCCGTCATACTGGATAGAGTTTCGGTACTACCGGTGAAACGTGGATGTTCTGAGGTTTCAGAATATCTCTGACTACCCCCTCGGGGAATATAGTCGTGAGCATATGCATGCTAGTTCTACAAATAGTACGAATGCAAATAAAGCATTTCTTGCACAAAAAAATGTATACGGGCCATGTGTGGTGTACCTCCAAATGTTTCATTCAGATCTTTAGATCGTTAAAAATACTCCCTCTTCCATGCCTATACATTTTTGAAAGGTAAAATTTGTGGAGCAACACCAGCACAAATGATTTAAGAGGATATGTGAAAAAAATAGAATTCTTCAAAGCATCATATGTCATGAAGTACCTAACATTAGGAGTATGATTTGCGGATATGTGTAAATTGATCATATAATTGAAGTTCTGATTAGAGCCAAAACACGATTAAGAGACATTTTCTCTATAGAAAAATAAGCCAATGTAGCCTCTGTCTTTATCGATAAACACGAGACTTGATTGAAAAAAAAGATATTGTTATTTTATAAAGTTTGAATAGAGCAGAAATGAACTAACATAAATAGTACAATCACAATTAAATAAAGTTTCTATTGCGCTTGCGTCATTTCAGGCGCGCGCGCCGCCCCATCTCTTTCTCTCGCATCAGGCAGTAATATAAGCTATCACACGCCCATTTCGCTTCAATTATTTTTCGACATATGCCCTTAAACTCTGAAAAGATATTCGTGCAAATATAAGATATCTAAATGACATAGTCCTCAACGAAGTGCCTCATACAACACGGTTTCAAAAAAACCTTTACAGCGTGTGCAAAACTATTCATAACTAACTAGGTACCAGAGAATTTGAAAGATTTGACCTTTACTAGATTTAAGACCGCCTTATGCACGGCTCTAAAAGTTCTATGCTGTAAAATAATTTTTAACTAAGGATGACAATGTAATATGAATAAGTAATATGTAAAAATATTATATATTTATATAAACATGAATAAATTAATCATTAATCAATTCAATCATTACTACTATACTTACTAATATTTGCATGCTGTTGTGGCTGATCTAGGAGAGCCTCAATGTTTGTACCTTTCATCTGTAGGGAAGTGATCGTTTTGGAAAGTGGCTCTTATGGGAAGAGGTCCTTGGAAGTGGTCCTTATGGGCAGAAAGGGTAATACTGTACCCTAATCAAGAGCAAATAAAGATAACTTACTCGTACTTACTAAGATAGTTACTATTTGCGTAAAATACTTATGAATTATAATTTCAGATGTATCTGTACCCAAGAAGCCAAAACTAGAGACAACAGATGAAGAAACAGATCAAGTCAATCCTCAGAAGGGAATGAAGGAAGTTAATACTGAAAGAAGAAACCAAAATGTTCAATTTTCTAAACATTTAGGTATCCATACTGGTGAAAAGCCATATTCATGCTCTCACTGTGACTACAAATGTTATGTAAAGGGTTCTTTGACATACCATTTACGTACTCACACTGGGGAAAAGCCATATACATGCTCTCATTGTGACTACAAATGTATTGTAAAGGGTTCTTTGACAAACCATTTACGTATTCACACTGGTGAAAAACCATATACATGCTCTCACTGTGATTACAAATGTAATCAAAAGTCTCGTTTACGTACTCACGAAAAACGTAAGCATAAAGCTATTTTGTCAGACTTGCCTACTCACACAGATGAAAGACCATTTTCATGCTCTCACTGTGATTACAAATGTAAGCAAAAGCATCATTTGTTAGTACATTTACGTATTCATACTGGCGAGAAACCATATTCATGCTCGCACTGTGATTACAAATGCAGTCAAAAGGCTCATTTATCAACACATTTACGTACTCACGAAGCAGCTAGTTTGTCCGACTTACCCACTCACTCAGATGAAAAGCCATATTCATGCTCTCACTGTGATTATAAATGTAAAAAGAAGCATCATTTGTCAGTACATATACGTACTCACACTGGCGAAAAACCATATTCATGCTCTCACTGTGATTACAAATGTAATGAAAAGGGTACTTTGTCAAGACATTTACGTACTCACACCGGTGAAAAGCCATATTCATGCTCTAACTGTGACTACAAGTGTAATGAAAAGGGTGCTTTGACAAAACATTTACGTACTCATACTGGCGAAAAACCATATTCATGCTCTCACTGTGATTATAAATATAGTCGTAAGTATACTTTATTAAAACATTTACGTACTCACGAATAACCTAAGCATAAACCACAGAACATTATAAGAGGGGTTAGAAGTGCAAAGTAAGCGTGGAACGTGTCGCCACAGGTTATGCAATGATTTGCATAAGATTTGTATGGAAATCTTTAACGCACTGTAACTTTAAAACTATACTCCTTTCAAAATAGCAACGAAATTTTAAGGCTATTATGAATTACAGAAACAGAGATTTGAAACACTTCCTCTCATTTATTCTTAAAACAGCTTTAGTAACGTCCAAGATATGTCGGATAGTATATGTATCCAATAAATTAATGACATTTGGTAATCAGAATTGGCCAGAAAGCGAAATAGGAACCGGAAGATCTCGTCGTCCTTTATTTTTAACGAACATCGGACTTCATACAAGCATAGAGATTAGTTTCTGAAAAATTTCATTGGCTTTAATTGGTTAGTATTGAATTATCATCAGATTTTATTTGTATGGAGCGCGCTCCGAATTATATTCCATTAATCATTCCACACGATAGTTTTTACTTCATCATCAGCCTATTATCCGTCATTCACTGCTGAACAAGCCTCTCCCTGGGCGAGCCAAGAACCTCTTATCTTCTGCCTTCAGTCGCTGCTCATTGTCGGCCAAGTTCCAAGGCTTGTCAACATTTTAAAGCGCCTTCAATACACAGCGATTTAAAGAAAATTTGAAAAGACAAATTAATAGTGCATCTTTAATATTGTTTTTTGGATTAAATAACAAATGTGCGTACGGATTGAAGAGCCACAATTGCTATTGAAAAAAGTATTATATGCCCATTTTGTAGGAAATTAGTGGATTGCAGATGCATCTGGTGTGAGGAGCCACCTTTTTTTTCATGTAACTTCTCTATACTTTTGCTACAAATTCCAGAATTGGGCCTACAAAATCTACTAATTTCCTACAAAATGGACATAGAATCCTTTTTTCAATGGCAAATGTGGCTCCTCAATCCATACGCACATAATAACAAGAGTGTCGATAAGTCTTGAACTCTTGATAAGGGCCAGTCTAAAAATATGTGAATAAAAGACATAAGATTGTTTTTTTGTTTAATTCAATATTTCCTCTTTAAACCCTAACCCTTTTTTTAACTCACTTCTAACACTAAGGGCCTGTTTCACCACTTCTGAATAAGTTCTTGTTAGCTAAGTTGTTAGCTTATCCGACAGCTTATTTGACATATTTTGTATGAAGAATATGTCAAATGAGCTGTCGGTACATTATCTGCCTTTATGCAAATCTGTCATGCTATTCCGGGATTCTGCTTATCTGTCCTTATGCTGCAAAGGGACAAGAACTTATCCAAAGGTGATGAAACAGGCCCTAATACTCTCGGCTTTTCAATATACAACGTGTTAATGATTAAGCTCAAAGCCTCATACACCCCAACTGATTTATGACAAAATAATTAGATTGAAACTATAATTTCATTATTTTGATAACGACTTAAAATTGAAAGTTATTCACATTTTAAGTTTTGAGGCAAAAATGATTTATCATTTCAGCAACGAATGAAAGCGCAAATGTGGTCATGTATACATTTTAAGAATATTGTTTTGGTAGTAAGTAGGGTAAGAGTGGTCAAGCGGTGGGTTGAGATCGAGATCAGTAAATATTAAATTTTACAATTAAATGATTTAATATTCTTAAAAAAATTACCTATGCTGAAACCATGATAATTCGATTCTGCTCTCGATTCTAAACCAACTACTTTCTAGTTTGGCGTTTATTCATTAGCACGTTGTATATGTATTCTATGTCGTTGTCTAGTCATAATAACACAAGTCCAAGCTAGATTCTGGTACTTTAAATGTGACTAGATAATTTGTGTGACAATGTCCAAGGTAAGAGTGGTCAAGCGGTGGGTTGAGATCGAGTTCAGTAAAATTTAAAAACAATATCGAATATTTTGAAAAAAATTACCTATGTTGAAATCGTTATAATTCGATTCTGCTCTCGATTCCAAACAAACTAGGTACTTTCTAGTTTCGCGTTAATTCATTAACACGTTGTAGTTAGCGTTATTGTACAGTCTTCGGTTAGATTATATCACTACATACTCTTTATTAAACTGAGTCTAATCTGTGATCTGTGAAAAATATTTTCAGTCCTTGTAAGTGGTAGGGACACACCTGCTGAACACTCCGTTGAATACGCGTCTACCGTCTACTAGGAATAACGCGGTACTGCATAGGTAACATGGCACCGTGATATAGCGCTATCACACCTTCGCTCTCTTTCTATTTGCGCACGAACGAACGAGATAAAAGACGTGATACAGCCGTATCACGTGTAGCATGCTACGGCTTCTGCATGCGTAAAAAAAAGAAAGAAAAAAAATCCGTTAAAATGATTAACTCTCAAAAATTGTGGTTTTAAACCGTTTAAAACGATTTATTTGAAGTTTAAAACAGCAATATTTTATTTAAAAAGTTTTAAATCGATTGTTTCACATCTATATCATATCCCTACCGGGAAAATGAAGAAACTGTAGTTATAATTAAGAAAAACAGAGTCACCAACACCAACGGTTTTAAACCGAAAAAAATGGTTTATTTCGGTCTTAAACCGTTTTTTCGTTTTAAACAGATTGGTTTAATTGGTTTTAAACCGGCCTTACATCTATAAGATAGAGTAATGAATACCGTTGCGCGGCCAACTTATGTTAGTTTTGTGAAGCTTGATGTGTCGCAGTGTGTACGTCTATTGAAATGAGTAAAACCTTAGATTTATACAGGTTTTAATTAGCAAAAATTTCAGTATAATCGATAATGACTTGACGTTGACTTTCATTGACATAGAGGAAAAAAATCAACAAAGGAGATTCATATCATTCTCCCGCACTATTTTTCTGAAACGTAATCTTTAAAAAACGCTGGCGGCTTTCGCACGCGGTTCGATCTTCGAAGAGGTACTTCTGGAACATTTCCAGTTTCAGGTCCTGGCTCAACGTCCTCACCAATTCGAGGTGCATTTGCAGTTGCCAGTTCGTCTTCGATCTCAATAGGTGGCGGTGTCACCAACTCTGGTTCGGCTTCATTCTCTCCTGTAGGTGGTGACGCCAAATTCTCACTGATGAATCTGAGGTCTTCTCCTACTCCTCCTCCTAAGGGTGCTAGATGCCGGTTGGAGACTAGTTTCACGGCCATCTTGAAATCGAACATATGAAAAATCTGGATTGGTGTGTAGCAGTTCAACTTCCTCTACAATAGGCTGGTATTTGTTAGATCTATTAAATTTCTTGATCAAGACTTGTCCTGAGTTTGTTAGCCACGTTGGAATGGAAATACCATTCGTAGATCTACGTGGGTGCGTAAACATGCGTTCATGTGGTGTACAATTTGTAGATGTGCAAAGTAAAGAGCGAATACAATGTAAAGCTTGGGGTAATACTTGCTCCCAACTCTCGACTGTCAGGTTTTTGGTTTTAAGTGCCAACAGTATTGTTCTCCATAGAGTTGAGTTCAATTTCTCTACCTGTCCATTTCCTTGTGGATTGTACGCAGTGGTTCGACTAGTGGCAATGCCTCGGGAATGTAAAAAATCTTGTACTTCGGCCGAAAGGAAGGCCGTGCCTCGGTCCGAATGAATATAGGAAGGCATACCGAAAATCATAAACAAGTTATTAAGGTGTTTGATTACAGTTTTCGAGCTGACATCAGAGCATGGAAAAGCAAACGGAAACCGAGAATATTCGTCGATTAAAGTAAGTATAAATCTATTATTAGTATTTGTCGGGACTGGGCCCTTAAAGTCAATGCTAAGGCGTTCAAAAGGTGCCGTTGCTTTAACGAGTTTTCTTTGATTATCGCAGTTTTGGGTGAATCTGGGCTTAATTGCTGAGCAGGTGCGGCAGGAGTTTGTCATATTCCTTACTTCTTCAATTGCATAAGGTAGGTTTTTAGACCGTATCCAATGAAACATTCTTGTCACTCCTGGATGACAAAGGGCTTCGTGAAGCGACATAAGTTTTACAGTGCGTGATTCCACAGAGGCACAGATTCGAGAGAGTGCGTCGGCTGAATGATTTTCTCGCCCAGGTCTGTATATAATTTCATATTTGTAAGGAGCAAGTTCTAATCGCCATCTTTGAATCTTTTCATTTTTAATCTTACTGGCGTGTTTCTTACTGAACATGAAGGAAACAGAACGTTGATCAGTAACCAATCTGAATTGTTTACCAATTAGAAAATGTCTCCATTTCTTCAAGGATTCTACTATTGCGTAAGCCTCCTTTTCGATGGCTGAATGGTTTTGTTCGCTTGAGTTCAAAGTTCTGGAAAAGAAGGCCACTGGTCTAGAATCTTGAGTTAATACAGCTGCTATAGAATGATCAGAAGCATCTGTTTCAACAGTAAAAGGAATGCTGTCATCGATTGCATGAATTGAAGATTTTGCTATGTCATTCTTGAGACCTTCAAAACATTTGATTTGCTCGTCAGTTAATGGGAAGTTTGTTGTCTTTGCTAGTAGATGGATCCGTTCTGAGAAGTTAGGTATCCACTTAGAATAGTGAGCGAACATGCCAAGTGTCCGTTTTAAAGCTGGCATATCGCGTGGTGGTGGTAAGTTAATAAGCGGCTTGATGCGCTCGCCGTCAGGCTTAATGACATGGTTTTCAATGTTGTAGCCAAGGATATTGATAGATTCTTGAGAGAATTTACATTTTGGTGTACTAAGCGTAAGACCATACTTTTTGGCGGCATTCATGAAACGTTCCAAATTCAGGTCATGTTCTTCTCTAGTGTGCCCACAAATTGTAATATCGTCAAGGTACGCGTAGGTGTTTTGTAGCTTTTCTTTTCTGATAATCCAATCAATTGTTCGTTGGAAGCTGGACACACCGTTCGTTACTCCAAAGGGAATACGTCTGAACTGATATAAGTTACCAAGTGCTTCGAAAGCAGTGAATTTTCTCTCTTCGGGCAGTATAGGCACCTGATGGTAAGCGCTCTTTAGGTCTATTAGGCTGAAAAGTTTATTCTTGGCTATCTTTGATACTACGTCTTCTATGTTAGGCAATGGATATGCGTCGAGTTCAGTGTAACGGTTGATAGTCTGTGAGTAGTCGATAACGAGACGTTTTCTGTGGGTCTCATTTTTAGTTATGAGTACCTGGGCCCTCCACGGCGATTTACTTTCCTCTATTACACCTTCTACTAGAAGCTTTTCGATCTCATCTTTAATAAATTTGCTATCCTCGTCACAGTGTCTACGAGACTTTACAGCTATAGGCTTGCAATCAGGAGATACATTCGCAAAAAGTGGTACAGCTGGCACTGAAGCTTCAGCTACGTTACATACGTGGAGTGGTTTCTTTGGCCCGCCAAAAGAGAACTCTAGCTTCGAATGTTCTTCGAGAATATCATGACCGATAATCATGTCTGCACAAAGGTTTGTAACAATTAGGAGATTGACATTTTCGTATTTATGGTTTCCTATAGTGATAGTTTGAATCGTCTGGCCTTCAACTTGTGATGTATGATTAAGTGAAGCCATAGAAATCTTTTGGTTGCAAGGCTTTCTTTTTAGTCCGCAGAGTTTGGAGAAACAACCGTTGATAAAACTAACCGAACTACCGGTGTCTAAAAGTGCTTCTGCCCTGATCCCTTTGATATAAGCGGGCACTGTTGCTTTGCGTAAGGAAGATGGTGAAGCTGCTGAAATGCATGCCGTGAAGTCCTCCTTGCCTTCTTTATCTGTTGTTAAAGAGTTGATGGGTTTGGACTTATAAGTGCTTCTGCAGACGGTTGCGAAGTGGCCCTTCTTATTGCAAAGTTGGCAGGTTTCCTCTAAAGCGGGACAGTTCTTACGGGGGTGCACCTGTCCTCCACAAAAGAAGCATTTTCGGCGACGAAATGAAGGAAAGTGAGCAGAAGCAGTATAGTTATCGTCATGCTGACAGATTCGGGTCCGTTTTGTGTAGCGTTGACAGACAGTGTGTTGAAGCTTTGTGAGTTAACTTCAGCCGTTTCTAAAGACAGTGCTTGATTATAAGCTTGCTCAAGGGTTAATGACAGATTTTCTAGGAGCCGTTGTCTAATTTTATTTGATGCAATTCCGGATATGAAAGAATCTCTAACACTATCATTTCTGTTTGTTTCAGCGTCGACAGTAGTAAAATCACAATCTTTAGAAAGTTGTTTTAAGGCTCGCAAATACGTATCAATGTTTTCATCTGAACGTTGCTTCCTCGTTGCAAGTGCATGTCTCGCGAAGATTATATTCTTTGGTTTCACGTATAGCTTTTCTAATAAAGTGATTGCTCCGTCATAAGTATCGACTTCGCTAATATAGGCGTAAACTTTTGGAGACACATGGTTGATTAAAAGTTGGAGTTTAACCTGTGCCCATTCAGCTTGTGTGGGTGCCGGCGGTGCGTCCGTTGCTTTGGAAGGAGCGGCCGGTTGTTGAAAAGCTATAAAACTCTCAAATGTTTTACGCCAATGTTCCCAAGAACTAGTCGCGGCGCTATCAGATGGGTCGACATCAAATCGTTCTGGTTGTAAATATTTATGCATATTTCATAGTTTGATTCTTTGCTAATTAAATTGAAATGAGTAAAACCTTAGATTTATACAGGTTTTAATTAGCAAAAATTTCAGTATAATCGATAATGACTTGACGTTGACTTTCATTGACATAGAGGGAAAAAATCAACAAAGGAGATTCATATCATCTATCTTGAGCATTCTTTGTCCTTTGACCAACAAATCGAACAATCCCAGTTACTGGAGATCGAGAGGCGTGTTCGGTTGGGATTTACAGATTTTGGAACAATAGAGAAACATGAACTAATTGATCTGAGCTGTTCTTTTGTAAGACATCAATGTATGAGCTCAAACTTACTATACAACATTTTTGGCTCAAAGTTCTTCATCGCCATCTGTCGAGCGAGATTAGGAAGCTGGAATGGTCGAGATCTTAAGCCGTAGCATGTTACACGTGAAACGGCTGTATCACGTCTTTTATCTCGTTCGTTCGTGCGCAAATAGAAAGAGAGCGAAGGTGTGATAGCGCTGTATCACGGTGGCATGCTACCTATGCTTGTGTTGATGCTAGGAACTAGATTTTTTGGTTCAATTCAAGGCAAAGTGTTATATCGCTGGGTGAATACAACAACGGCACAAGTCAAAAAAGTTGATTTTGAGATAAATTACATTAAAGTTGGCGCCAGAGAGTGCGCGCGAACAAATTCGTCTGTAGTTACTACACAGTAAGGGTTAGATTGTTGATGTTTGCCTTTTGTATATCTGTGTTATATCAGTAATCTATAACAGTTGAGAATTTTATTGATATACTTCAATATTTTTATTTATAGGGCCATAAATATGGGGGTTCCGAGTTATGCCAGTTTTGCATTAACTTTTTGGTACGATTTAGATTTATGCCAGATAATTATTGAGAAAACATGAAGAAATGTGATAGTAATTAGTACCCAAAATAAAACACAATTATGGCATTAGAGAAGAGACTGAAGAAATGGGAATTTACAAAGCAATGAGGAAAAGGAAATTTGATCTGTTACTGAATTGGCGGAAGTTGTCTGATGAGATCCTATCATATCAGATACACAACGCATAAGCATATGCTCACGACTATATTCCCCTTGGGGTAGTCAGAGATATTCTGAAACCTCAGAACATCCTCGTTTCACCAGTAGTACCGAAACTCGGACAGAGTTTCGGAACAGATACACAACGAGTTCGATGATAAGAGCCAGACCAAGAAATTACTGGTGAGCCCAATCACATGTTGATCTCAATAGATCTTTTAGTACTGCTTAAATCAAGAACGATGTGTAAAACAGTTATCAATCTCTATCTTCGGTCTTCTTACCAGCAACCCATTTTACGTAGTCAGGCCAGTTGGCCGGTGGTCGTCCCATACTATTTAATTATAAAATAACCACGCTAGTTTGTAGTTTCTGTTCTAGAACACATACTCCTTATCAGTTGCCAGTTCTTCAGCAGATATAACAAGCCTATTGCCACTTCAGCTTGCTAATTTTCAGGGCTGCGTTATTTGCTTTAGTTCTCAGACGTTACTACTTCATTTCTGATGTTATCTCTTAGAAAAACACCAACCAGTAGCTGTTTCCATAGCTCAATGATGGACTAGTTCTATCGTCACTGTTCATGGGTCTGCCTTGATCCCTATGTTCAGGTTGAATACCTTCGTTTGCAATTGGATGAATACGTCTTCAGATATTTTCATCTGGGGAAAGCCAATGAAAAGATCTGTTGAAGTTTTCCCAAATTATCTGAGAGGAAATAAATGGAGACATCCTGACATCAGTCATTTGGGATGAAAGATGAATGATAAGACAAGAAGAGGTAAGAGGAAAAGAAAACTGAATTTTAAAAGCATAAAGGTAATATTGAATATGCAGGAATCAGATGATTTACCAAAGCTATATATTTACGAAGTAACCATACGAAAACAGTAATAGAGCCTCACGCTTACATAGCTACGTTCTTTTCCACAAAATTACACTATCACATTGTTTTAATCTTCTGATCTGGAACTTCATACAACAGATCAGTCTTCTATCTATACTAGAAAGCCATGGTACAAAAAGCAGATTGGTAGATGATCATAAGTCAAAACTTTATAGGAGAAGCGATGTTATGATTCTCTGAAGAGTTGGAAGTAGGGAGGACATACTTTGACATCACAAACCTTCACATTGTGGTTTACAGAATATAACAGGGGTAGTTTTTGCAGACGGGAATAATTTTAATTCAACTTTTTGACTCAAAAGTGTCATTGTTGCATAACACAAAATAACAATTTTATTTAGTGTAGTAGTGGCACAACTACCATCTATCTCTTGATTCAGTGAAATATCGAGTCAGGTCTATATTGCACAAGATAAAGTATGCGATGTAGAACCAGAATACGGTGCTAACTCAAAACTGCCAATTTTTGAGTTGTTGTATTCACCCAGCGATATTTCCCATACAGCCGATGTCTTTAATAAAATTCTCTTATTTATAGCAATTAAAACGTTGGTGTTCGACGTTTTGACGCTTCTTTGTACTTTTTGGAGACAACCGAAAGACGAAGGAAACGCAGAGAGGTCCACGGGTAAGAGGTGAACCGACCGCTTTGCCGCGCTACAAATGACGGAACGCTTTTCCTGTTTAAGACCCACGCCACGCACCATAATACTTCACAGAACTATATTGTTCACTTGCACGGCACTTTGTTACGCAAAACAATACCAATTTACGAACCAAAACTATAAGTATAAACAATAAAAATTCGATGAAATATGAGGACTCCAAACGTAGCTGACAAATTCCCGCCAAAAACTCTGAACTGAACTCATCTGAACTAGATATTTTTTAGAACAGCTGTCAGAAAATCTCCCGTTCATTTCAGATTCATTCACATGGAGTCCGTTTCAGAACGTAAATCAAAAATCACTCGGGGGGACTCTATCTATCTCACTCTAGTACTTAAATCTTCGTATGCTTTTTCTCTTTCGGACTCACTACCCAAGTGGTTTCTACACGTTATGGAACGCACTCTCAATGTACATTCACAGTCAGTCAATTTCAGTCCGTCAGTGTTTCACTCATTCGTTCTTGCAAGGAAAAATAAGGACTTGCTGTCTTTCATTTTTTATTGTGAATAAATTGCGACGAAAGTTATAAATTTAACAGCAAAATCACAATTTGACCGATAGTAGAATTGTGTTTACTCTGCGAACCCAAAATGGGTTCGCCAGACCCTGTAATTCCGAAGGAAAAACTGCCGCAATGTTGGTCGGACGATGTTCGTATGAACGCACTTTTTGCCCCATTTCGACTGAAAACTGCTAATCCTGAGTCATGGGAAATGAAGATGAAGTTCTGGTCTGATATGCTGAGACAATGGTGCAGGTGTAAGAAGGACCCAATAGTGTCTGCTGGCGACGCAAAGTTCGCATTTCAGCGCAAGGGTCGAACGCCTGCTTGCATCGACATAGTCATCGAAGAAATGTTTCGGTTAGTCTAAGCCTTAACTCTATAAATTTCTCTTCTCTTCTACTTTAAAAACACACCTTGAAGTTCTGACAAAGAATCTGGCAAAGATTTCGAGTAACAAACAGTTTGAAATTATTTTAGGTGCTAAAAATAAATTGTGCAGATTGTCGACTAAAGGCGACCTTGAATATTGTTATTTGTATACTTATTCTCTTCTTCCTGATTTCGAAATTTACATACATAAGTTCATGAGTATTGGCTGTGTGCGAAGTGGTGATGGGAACTGACAAATCGACCACAGAGCCCGGGTGCCAGAAATGTGTACTTTTGTTGGACAAGCTGTGTAAAATTAGCTTGAATCCACACAGTAACTCGACACGAAATCTCCAAAACTGTAAAGACTACAAACTTAAAATTTGGCACGGAAGTTTCTATTGGCATCTAGGTGCTCACTAAAAAGGGTTTTTTGAAATGTTATCTCCAAAGGTGTGAAAACCAGGATAAAAGTTTGTACGGAATTTGGCACTTCGGTATTTAAAAATTTTTAATATCCATAATGTTGCTAATTTCTTTAGTTTGTACATTATTTTTATTATAAAAATAGCAAACTTTTAACTAACATGTTACTTGAAATAATTCACGGAGGTCCGACACCGCTAGGGGCGCTAGTGTCATGCACATAGCCAATATTCCCCGAGGGGGTAGCAGAGATATTCTGAAATTTAATTTAATCTTATTATTATCTAGAAAAACTATGTAGCTAAATCATTTTATTGATTCTCTCATCACAAACTAGAGGATAAAAGGGTGTGTGTGCACTGAAGCAGATCGGACCGGGGATATGGTAAATCTTCAGGATGAAATTGATATCATTAGAATCCTTTTAAACAAAGAGTCTAGCCATCAAACTGAACAACTTTTACTATTGGAGCAAACCGATCCGAGCAAAGAAAAATCAGCTGTTGCATACATTTGAGTAGAGTAGACATTGCAGTTTAGTATGGAACAGCAGTTACTCAGTTTGATGGGTAGACTCTTAGTTTAAAAGGATGCTAATCATAGTACAAGTCCAGGCTAGATTCTGTTACTTTAAATAAAATAAAAATAGCCTTTATTTCCAACACTAAAAGTATTAAAGTAAGCAAGTACATCTTGTGACATGCAAGAACAATTATTTTTTCCAATTAACATTTAACTTTTTTCCAATTAATAATTACCTAACAATGAAATACATGCTCAGTCAAATAACCCGCCCCTTGTCGATCCTGGCGCAAAGGAGCCCATAATGCTAGCAGCGTTGCCACGCTGAATAACTACGGCTAGCCTCTGCACCAGAAACAACCCGGAACAGGGGTCGCAATTTCGTTCCCTCAGTCGACGGCCAATCTCCGCAACAAAGGTCTTTACCTCGGCACCCCAAACCCCCGTGGTCTCAACGGCGACAGGTACAAAAAGATAATCGGCCACCAGGGCCGAGTTCGTGTCCCACTTCCTGATGGCTGCCAACTCCGCGGCTGCTTCCTACCGGATTGCCGGATTGATGCTACTATTAAATCATTAAAATTTGCTACAATAACAATAATAAGTCTAATAGAGCATTCCATTTAAATTAAATAAAACTTAATACATTCTAATTCCTATTTTCATTAATATTACTGTTAACTATGTCTCTAATCATTAGATTGTGTTGTATCTGTGTCAGATTATCTTTCGGCATAGGCCTCCCCCGGTAGTCCCCATGTTGCTCTGTCCACCATGTGATTCAGTTACTTTAGCGACTAGATAATAGACTAGATAATAGACTAATTAGGGAACGTTGTGGTTTGAATGAAGATGTAGTGGTTAAAGTAGAGAAGGGAATGCTTCGATGGTTTGGACATATTGAAAGGATGAATGAAAGTCGACTTACGAAACAGATATATATGGCGTGTGTGGAAGGAAACATTGGTAGAGGCAGACCTAGGAGAGGATACCTAGACCAGATCAGGGACGTCATCAAAAAATGCCAGGTTAAAAGTAGCCGAAATCGAAGGGAATGTATGAAAAGATGTATGGACTTAGAGGAAGCAAGAGAGGTGTGTCAGAACCGCCCAAAGTGGAGATCTATTGTTTCTGCCTACCCCTCTAGGAAAAAGGCGTGAGTTTATGTATGTATGTATGTATGTATGATAATAGACTAAGATAATTTGTCAAGGATATTGAGCTGATAGAAAAAGTGCAACGCAGCTTCACTAAGATCCCGCGACAACTAAGAAGACGCTCTTACGAGGAAAGACTAAAATTTCTGAACCTCACAACTTTAAAGGATCGTAGGGAACGTGGTGACCTGATCGAGACATTTAAGATCCTAACTGGTCATTATAATCTCCAAAAATTTGACAAACTGTTCATTCGTGACCACAATGTCCGTCTAAGAGGACACCATATGAAACTACGAACCAGCTCCTCAAAGAACAATCCTCATCAGCACTTCTTGAGTAACCGAGTTGTCACAGCATGGAACAAACTACCCGAGGAAGTAGTCTCGGCACAGACCATAAATCAGTTTAAGAACCGTCTCAACCTACATATTTCCAAAAACTGATAAGAAATAGTAGCTGCGACCAACAGGATACAGGCATTATCAGTTGCATCAACTGCCTGCCTAATAAATAATAATAATGATAATTTGTGTGACATTGTCCGAAAAAAACAATTTTATTGCAGAAGCGGTGAATTATCCCCTATCTCAAAATACCATCAAATACTCCACAACGGGCCTGAAGGCTGGGTGCGTTGGGGCGCCAGGCTGGCATTCAGACCTGCAGCATTCGCTCTCACTGCGATGACGTCACTGTTGCCAGCGAGGCAGGCGGTTGACAACGACGGGCTGCCGAAATCTAGCATTGAATCTACACAGAGATTTGTGCTTGAGAGCGCTGTGAAGGTGAAAGAAATAAGGCTAGCATGAATTATAAATTTAAAAACACTGAACGCCAAAAACAAACATTTAAAATCGAATTTATTGATTCTATATGTATGCCATGTTAGCTTAATCAAATTAAAGATTGATAACGTCTTGCGGCGAGCGAGATTCGAACCCACGACCTGCCTATCCGGGCATGCTCCACTCCAACAGAGCTGTCGGCGCCCCGCAGGCCACGATGAAATTTTCAATCTATATCATCGTCTTTAAGGGACATCAGCGCCATCTACCAGACAGCCCCGCACATGCCCCGGATAGGCAGGTCGTGGGTTCTAATCCCGCTCGCCGCCCGACTTTTTCAATCTTTAATTTAATTTAAACATTTAAAAAGTAAAAAATATTTATTGATTTAAGCAAATGTATGTTTTAATTTTTTAGTCTCTTTAAGATATTTTAGGTCAATTAATGCGTAGGGGACCGCTATGAAATGATCATTGATATTTTTTTTCAACAATCTCTTGCGGTTCCCGGACACGTTGCGGTGACTGAATTATTTTTTACTTTTTAAATGTTTGCTTTTGGCGTTTAAGGTTTTTTAAATTTGTAATTTAATGTTATTTCGTAATTTTTAAAGTTACTTGAAAACTGCTGAACCGATTTTCATGTAACAAAGCTAAGAATACTTACGAAATTAACTTTCTAAAAAAACTGCATCGAAATCGGTCCACCCGTTTAGGAGCTACGATGCCACCGACAGACAGACAGAAAGACCGACAGACAAACAGACAGATCGACATAGACGTCTTATAACACCCATCTTTTCGCAAAATGTTACAAAATCACAACCAGAAGCCGTAGCATGCTACCCGTGATACGGCTGTATTACGTCGTTTATCTCGTTCGTTCGCGCGCAAATAGAAAGAGAGCGAAGGTGTGATAGTGCTGGATCAAGGTGGCATGCTACCCATGCTGGGCCCTACTTAATAAACGTGACAAGTGACAATGACAATTCAAAGTACATTGCTGAGAATGCTAGGAGAAAGTTACCTACTGCAAGTTGAGCGTCATTAGTAACCAGCAATGTACTTTGAATTGTCAATTGTCACTTGTCGCGTTTATTAAAGCCCTGGTGATTTTGTTATTTCTCTTCTAAACTGGACTTTCCATACATGCAATTAGCTGATCGAAAGTTTGAATGAAAAGGTAGCCGTGGTGGTCTAGTGGCGAGTATAACCTTGCCTGCCGTGCAGGAGGTGATGGTTCGATCCCCGTCCCGGCCGACTCGTACCAATGAGTTTTTCGGAATTTATGTACGATTTGTAACACCACGGGCTTTCCGGTGAAGGAAAACATCGTGAGGAAACCTGCGTGCTTCAATTTCGAGGCATGTATTGTACCCACTGTCCATTATAAGTGGCGACGGGCGCACCCCTCGTCACACTGGACAGAGTTTCGGTACTACAGGTGAAACGTGGATATCTATCAGAATATCTCTGACTACCCCCTCGGGGAATGTAGTCGTGAGCATATGCATGAAAAGGTAAGTTTTTCTTAGTTCCTTTGGGAATTTTTTCAGTTTGGTATCATGAGTACCATCAACCATTAAAGTAATGCAACTGTATAACACTCTGTATAATGTATTCTACAGGGTCCAAGTTAATATGCTGACACTTTTTTAAGGGGATGATCAGACCATAAAACTGAACAACTTTCACTATAGGACCAAAATCGAAATCGCGAAAAAAAAACCACCTGTCTCATACATATGGCTAAAGTAGGTTTGCAGTTTTGTGTGGAGCTGTTGATTTTTTTTGGCGATTTCGATTTTGGTCTCATATAGAAAGTTGTTCAGTTTGATGGTATGATCATCCCCTTAAAAAAGTGTTAGCATATTAAGTAGCACCCTGTTTATTGTTGTTTAGTCTTTATAACACAAATTCGGGCTAGATTCTGGTACTTTAAATGGGCCTAGATAATCTGTGTGAAAATGTACACACGGCGACACATCAAGCTAACCAAAACCAAAATAAGCTGGCCGCGCGACGGTATACGTTATGAAATATCCGCGCGGCCAGCTTATGTTGGTCTTGTGTAGCTTGATGTGTCGCCGTGTGTACAAGAAAAAAAAAGATTTCGTTATTGGCTATGTGCGAAGTTGTGATGGGAACTGACTAATCGATCGCAGCGCCCGGGGTGGCAGAAATGTGTACTTTTGTTGGTCAAGCTGTGTAAAATATGCTTGAATCTATGCAAATCCACACACTAACTCAACACGAAATCTCCAAACTGTAAAGACTACAAACTTGAAATTTGGCATTGAAGTTTCTATTGGCATCTAGGTGCTCACTAAAAAGGGTTTTTTCAAATTTTATCTCCAAAGGTGTGAAAACCGGGATAAAAGTTTGTACGGAAATTGGCACTGCAAATATCATGGATTCTACCAATAGGTATTTAAAAATTATTAATATCGATAATGTTGCTAATTTCTTTAGTTTTTACAGTATTTTATTATAAAAATAATAAACTTTTAACTATCGTGTTACTTGAAATAATTCACGGCGGTCCGACACCGCTAGGGGCGCTAGTGTCGTGCACATAGCCAATAAGCTTTGACTAATTATTATAAGGACTAGCCTTGCGGTAGCATTTCCCCTCTGCCACGGTATAAGCACAATTGATCTTGTGCATTTACATTCAATTTTACACCTTATCACTAAACGAGACAGCCTATAATTGCGAAATAATAACTTAGAACGTTTGGGGTTCACACGAGACTACTTTCATGATTTTTAACATTCAAAATTAGAATCTAAAGTTATGGAGAATAAAATCCAAAGTTGCGGATTTCATGTTACCTCGCCCCCCGCAAAAAGTGGCAGAAATGTTTGTTACTAGAATTACACGCGTAACAAGTCCACATATAAATAGTCAAAGACAATAAGCGATTTCGACTATGTATAAATGTCCTTAAAAAAAAGAAAAAAGTTGTAAAATGGTGAACTTGTTACAGGAACAAGCTACGGACTTGCTAAACAACTACCCTCCAGGAATGGAGCGCATCGGGACCGTAGAGGAACTAATGCGGTACTGCAACTGGGACCAGAGCCGAGAAGTGTTTGAGGTACTGCTGGGGTACCTCGTCTCACAGGGCAGCGCTGTCAAGAAGGATGACATCGTTAAATTAGGTATTTATCTCTACTACGAGTCATAACCACAGAATAAATACTACCCGTACAGAAGAATCACTTCGAAAACAGATCTAAATAAATAGCTACTCTCACTGCATGGCACTAAGGTGTAAAGTTATTCGCACCCGTCTCACCTCGTCACAACGGAGCGCGTGCAAACAAAAATGAACCGAGTCATTAGACATGAAAGCTTCATTTACATTACCTCTTTCATTCTTTCACGTGCTGGCAGCGTGACATCGCTAGGGTTTTCAAGTCTCGCATTGACTACTCACGAAATGGCGGCAAGTCTAATTAGTCGGGGAAATCTACGGATTTTTGTATGGAGTAGGTTGCATTAATTGCACTTTTGGTGAAAATTTGGAATATAGTAGATACATACCAGAAAATCATAAATTCTCAATAATCCCCGATTTTTTATGTTGTATTATTGAATAATTAAGACATTTACAAAACATTAAATTTAGGTATGAACAATAAATGGAAAACTGGTGATTTTGTACAGGATGGCTTCGTTCAATACGTTTTACTTATAACAATAATAATCCACGGTTAATATCGTTAATTTGAGTAGATATTTAATATTTTGTAAGTATTCAAAAATTATAACCTCAAAACTAAATTATTTACTGTTTGTTTTTACACATTAAATTTGCCTTTTTATAATTAACTGTCTCTATTGCTGGTATGCTGGTCGAAATATTTTTTAGAAATAAGCTTGCCATTTGTACATTAATATCGATTTTAAGGTATTTCTCAGGTTCCTGAGCCTATATAACTATGAAATCTCGACAAAAGTGTTATAAACTAACAGTAATATTATTTCAAACACAATTTACTAAAGTGTCTTTAATGCAATCTCAAACCTTATTTTTCCTAGACTATAATGAGATTTGACCAAGAAGTTTAAACGGTGTACCTAACCTATTGCCATTCACCGCTCGGTGGGGATCGGTCGTCAAGCGTACCTGACCTGTGGAGTGAGACAGGCCTGCCATAACAAAAGAGTGTGATAGCCTATATGGAAAAGAGCTTGAAATAAGAAAAAGACTTGATCCGATTCGGTCCAAAATGTGAAAGTGGCTACCAAACAATAATAATGTGATATTCTGTTTGGACTTGTCCATCTAAACATTTAATATGCCACAATAGCTTTAGGTTTATTGTCGTCGGTTTTGTTATTATACAACGTGTTAATGAATAAACGCAAAACTAGTAAGTACTTTGTTCAGAATGGAATTATCATGTTTTCAAACTAAATAATTTTTTTCAAAATATTATATTATTTGTTTGTAAAATTTAAAATTTACTGAACTCGATGTCAACTCACCGCACAGGCACACTCAACCTACTTACTACCCAAACAAGATTCTTAAAATGTATCCAAGAGTATGTTAGCAATTTCATTCATTGCTGAAATGATAACAAATCATTTTCGCCTCAAAACTTAAAATGCGAATAACTTTAAATTTTAACTATCAAAATAATGAAATTATTGTTTCAATCTAATTATTTTATTAGAAATCAGTTGAGGTGTATGAGGTTTTGCGCTTATTCATTAACACGTTGTATATTGTATGAATTCCAGTTGTTATACTGGGCTTACGAGTTGGTTAGTTTGTACACTGCCAGTAGATGGCGCTACGTCCCTTAAGACGCAATAGATTGAAAATTTCGTTATTAGGCGAAATTCGTTCGGTGGCGAAATTGGATAACGCAATTCCCCGGTTTGGAAGAGTGCGGGTTCAAGTGCCGCCCGAGACTTAATTTTTCAATCTTTAATTTGATTTGGGATTACAGATATTTTAATTAAAGCCTGAACAGAAATATAATTAAAATACCTTCGACATGTTGTAGAAAATCATTGAAACTAATTTGTGTACTTGGAACACTGGCAATAAAGGTCATAGTCGATTGCAGGGCCCGCGTGGTGGAGTATGGGTTTATTCGTGAGAGGAGGCCTTTGCCCTGCAGTGGGATTTTACAGGCTACTACTTACTTTTTATTACAGCGGACCCAAATAAGAAAGTGTCTTCGGTAACGGAGACGGACGAGGCCCTGGTGAACCTGCTGTCAGCTCAGTCGCGGCTCGAGAGCGACGCCGAGCGGTTGTCGAAGGAAGCCGCCGCGGCCGAGCGCGACGCGAGGTCCGCTATGCAGCTCGGCAACCGACTCGCTGTAAGTTACATTTATTTTACGTAATAGCTGACTCCACAGAAGTTGCATGCATGCATATGCTCACGACTATATTCCCCGAGGGGGTAGTCAGAGATATTCTGAAACCTCAGAACATCCACGTTTCACTAGTACCGAAACCCTGTCCAGTGTGACGGTGAGTAAGCCCGTCGCCACTTGTAATGGACAGTGGGTGCAATACATGCCTCGAAATTGAAGCATGCCAGTTTCCTTACGATGTTTTCCGTCACCGAAAAGCCAGCGGTATTACAAATCGTACATAAATTCCGAAAAACTCATTAGTACGAGTCGGTTTGAACGGGGATCGAACTATCGCCTCCTGCACGGCAGGCAAGGTTACTCGCTACTGCACCACCACGGCAACCCCACAGACGTTGTCCTGTCTAAAAACATTATTCCGACTATTACGAGCATTTAAAAGAAAATTTTATCCAAATCCAGCCGTTCTCAAGTGATGCGCTTAACAGCGAACAGCATAATTTTTTTATTAAAAACACAGAACCAATACTAGTGCTACCCGTACAGAAGAATCACTTCGAAAACAGATTTAAATAAATAGCGACTCTCCGCACGGCAATAAGATGCAAAGTTATTCGCACCCGTCCTATCGTACAATTCGCGAATAACCTACCAACCGTCACAACGGCGCGCGTGTAATAATTAATCGAGTCATTAGACATGAAAGCTTCCTTTACATAGTCTTTCATTCTTTCACGTGCTGGCAGCGTGACATCGCTAGGGTTTTCAAATCTCGCATTGACTACACACAAAATGGCGGCAAGTTTAATGAGATTTGACCAAGAACTATACACGATATACCTAACCTATTGCCATTCACCCCTCGGTGGGGATCAGCCGTCAAGCGTACCTGTGCTGTGGAGAGAGACAGGCCTGTTAAAAGTGAGTCACATATCAGAATAATTTGCGAATCGAACTTTATGATATGATAATCAGACTTTGTGCGAACTGTATTATTAGCACTGGTCTGTGGTAGAAATGACTGCTAATTCTTTATGTTGATTTGAATCAGACTATACGATATGGGAATCAGACAGATCGACTGGCGACTTTAAAGGAGAACTGTTTTCATTCGTGTTGTACCTCTATCTAAAAGCGATTGTCAAGACTTAGAGAATAAAACGGTTTGAGATAATAATATTTTTGAGTATAGCACGTTATGCGAATCAGACTTTTTGAGGATGCTACTTTGTGCGAATTAGGTTAAGAATTGGACTATTTGAGAATAGGCTTTCTTGCAAAACCGACTTTGTATAAATCAGCTCAAACGTTAGATTTAACCCTATGAACTGAACATTACAGGCAAAGAATCTACTACGACGCAAGCACAAAGCTCTGCAACGCGCGGCTCGATGCGAGGTGGCATTAGACAATGTTCACCAACTTCTACAACAGATGAGAGATGTCGACGTCAACAGCACTATTGTAGACACCTACAGGTAACAGTATACATTGATGAATGATATTGTGATGTAAGCAAGGCTCGACAAGGCGCAGGTCGATGCGAAGTGGCGTCAAAAGAAAAGTCAAAATTGTTTATTCAAAATAATATCACATATACAACGTGTTAATGAATTAACGCAAAACTAGAAAGTAGTTTGTTTAGAATCGAGAGCAGAATCGAATTATCATGGTTTCAACATAGGAATTTTTTATCAAAATATTAATCAATTTGATTGTTAAATTTTAAATTTACTGAACTCGATCTCAACCTACCTCATAGGCACACTTACCCTACTTACTATCAAAACTATATTCTTAAAACATATCCATGAGCACGTTAGCGCTTTCATTCATTGCTGAAATGATAACAAATCATTTTTGCCTCAAAACTTAAAATTCGAGTAACTTTAAATTTTAACTATAAAAATAATGAAATTATTGTTTATATCTAATTATTTTGTTGTAAATCAGTTGGGATGTATGAGGTTTTGCGCTTATTTATTAACAGGTTGTAAAACTTGTTGACGTTATGTTTTTGAATCTACCACCGCGTCGGAAGGTGTTCCGTTGTAGAGAAGATGCGGCCAGAAACTCTACAACACACATCTTTTAAACAAAACAAAATATACAAAGTACAATTACAAAAATCCGATATTAAATTACATAGTGTAACATTGTCAAGACCAGACATTTTGGTCATTTAAATAATCATCGAGTTTATAGTAACCTTTTTACAGAGGAATTGTTTAACATGGGATTTAAACTTTTTGTCTGTCAAGTTAAGAATATTCTCTGGTATCTTATTATAATAACGTATACAGTGCCCCATGAAAGATGTGTTGACCTTACTATGTCGAAAATGGGGGAATACTAATTTATTTTTATTTCTTGTATTGTAATTATGAACGTCACCGTTAGACAATGTACACCAACTTCTGCAACAGATGCGAGATGTTGACGTCAAGGTCAGTATACATTGATTAATAACGAATTGTTAGCAAAGCTCGACAACGCGCGGCTCTACAACGTGCGGGTTAACATCCTTAACGCTATGTTACCGCCACAGAACATTATAAGAGGGGTTAGAAGTGCAAAGTAGGCGTGGAACGTGTCGCCACAGGTTATGCAATGATTTGCATAACACTGTAAGACGCGCGGCGTGGTGCGAGCGAGAGGGCATGAGTAATTGTAGCAGCGTGAGCGGGAAGATAAGTGGCGACAGCCGTCTCCGAAGCAAAAGCGCTATTTTGCATTTCTAACTTTGATTTAGATGTTGGTCCCATAGTGAAAGTTCCCAAGAACATCGAAATATCGAAAAAAAATCAGCTATCCCATACATTTGGCTCGAGTAAGTTTGCAGTTTTGTATGGAAGAGCAGATTTTTTTTCGTGATCTCGATGTTGGTGCCATAGAGAAAGTTGTTCAGTTTGACGGTCTGATCATGCCCTTAAAAAAGTGTCAGCATATTAAGAAGGACCCTATATAGACGAATGAGTTCTCCACACTTCGTCGTATGCGGCCGAATAACTCGCATAACAAATAACACAACGAAATATGGTTTCGCCATAACATCTCCGCTTTGATTGCGCCATACAGATATGATGGTCGTGGGTTCGATTCCCACGGGCTCACCTATTGATATATCACTTTGTGCATTTTTCCCCAGTTGGTTAGGACATTGCAGGCCGAATCACCTGATTGTCTGAAAGAAAGATGATTCCGTGCTTCGAATGGCACGTTAAGCCGTTGGTCCCGGCTATTATCTCTGGTGGTAGTAGTCGTTACATAAAAACCGCGTCAGAGGCCGTAAGGCGGTCTGAAAAAACTCTGACTTAGCTTGCCCACACGATAAGAAGAGACAGATATGATGTAAATATGCTAATCAGTGAAACATTGCTTTCAGGACGAGCTCTAAAGCGATGAAGAAAGGCATGAAAGACGGCGGTCTCGACGAAGACTCCGTCCACGACACCATGGACGATCTGAAGGAGGTAAGCCATATATTTTTCACCAGCGGCCGTAGTATGGCAGCGTGATATAGTGCTATCGTGCCGTAGCTCTCTTTATAATTGCACGCCAACCAACGAGATAAAAGGCGTGATATAGCGGTATCACGCGCAACATGCTACAGCCGCAGGCACAGAATAGGTTAATCTTCTTAACTATTATAAAACTGAAACAGAAGTGTGTCTGTACATTAAAGATATTTACATGAAGAAGATTACGCTATGGTTTTTAGGTATCCCGGACTCTAAATCAATCTTTTTTAGAATTTTTGTCCGTCTGTTTGTATATTTGTAACCTCATCACGTAAAAAGTACTGAACCGATTTTGATGAAACTTTTTTGTTTGATAGCTTATGATCTGACTTAAAATCTGGTATATAATTTGTTCGGACGAAGTCGCGGGTAAACCCTAGTAGTATATAATTTTAGTTCTACATACATCCCTTCCCCCACTTCAGATACCCCACCGCACATCACACTTTCTGGGGACACTTTAGGGGAGCCGAGCAAGGCGCGCGCATCCGTTGTATTTGACTACATAAAGTTGTCTTATCAGTGCATAAAAAACGCTGAAAAATAACGCCTACTCTACATGCTACAAATTCGAGGCATGTATTGTACCCACTGTCCATTACAAGTGGCGACGGGCTCACCCCCCGTCACACTGGACAGAGTTTCGGTAATTCTGGTGAGACGTGGATGATCTGAGGTTTCAGAATATCTCTGACTACCCCCTCGGGGAATATAGTCGTGAGCATATGCTATGCTAAAATAACGCTAAATTCTCATTTTATAATCAATAGTAATTCTTAAGCTCTAATACTATTTTTAATAACAGAACGAACAATACAAAGTATCGAAATGTAGATGACGTTAAATGCAAAGCGCGGCCTCAACACTACACGCAATGTAATGGACAGTGTGCACAAAGTGCGCATGTGCAGACGCCATTTCGAAACCGATGAGCGCTCTATACAACGTGTTAATGAATAAACGCAAAACCTCATACACCCCAACTGATTTATAACAAATTAATTAGATTGAATCAATAATTTCATTATTTTGATAGTTACAATTTAAAGTTATTCACATTTTAAGTTTTCAGGCAAACATTATTTGTTATCATTTTAACAATGAATGAAAGCGCTAGCGTGGTCATAAGAATCTTGTTTTGGTAGTCAGTAGGGTGAGTGTGCCCGCGCGGTGGGTGGTGATCGAAGTCAGTAAATTTTAAATTTTACAAACAAATTATTTCATATTTTGAAAAAAATTACCTATGTTGAAAACATGATAATTCGATTCTGCTCTCGATTCTAAGTAAACTACTTTCTAGTTTTGCGTTAATTCATTAACACGTTGTATAAGGTGTAACATAATTAGCTGAAACTATTGTAAGGGGAGTATCAGACCATCAAACTGAACAATTTTCTCTATGGGATCAATATGGAAATCACGAAAAAAAAATCTGCTGCTCCATACAAAACCTACTCGACTTAAATGTTTGGGACCACAGTTTTTTTTTTCGCGATTTCGTTGTTGGTGCCATAGAGAAAGTTGTTCAGTTTGATGGTCTGATCATCCTCTTAAATAGTTTCACTTAATTTAGTTAGACCTTATAGAGTGCCGGACCTGTGCCGCAGATGTAAAATGCAAAATTTCAAAATGGTTACCATTTGGCATCTTACGTAATTTTAACACAAGTAGAAAAGCGACAATCGTATTTCTATCCTATTTTTACAGCGTTGCTCAGGGAGTAGTTACTGCTTTTTACTGCGGACTATTTGAGGGACCACGAAGGGTCTACCGAGCCAAATGAATGAACTTAAGCAACCGACCTAGGGGCACCCAGAGGGGTACGGACCTCGGCATAGGACGTTGCTGGGGCTACGCGTCGGATTGGGTAGCTGGGGTCGGTGAGAAGCGGCCTGGGATGTGCCTGTAGCGTCTGTAGACGCCAGTGGGCAGAGGTCGCGACTGTCCCCGCCGGCGGGGACGTTGATATTTCTATCCTTATCTATGGCATCGCTACTAATCGTAATGTATGCAAAAGCAGTTTTTTTTTATCTTTGATCAGTCTGATCCCCTCGTAAAAGCAGTTCTGTTGGATGGTTAGACTCTTAGTTTAAAAGGATGGTAATGATTTCAATTTCACCCTGTATACACTTTTAATGTTTTATGTTATCAACAGGTGATGGAAACATACAGCGAAGTGGAGAAAGCGCTGAGTAATACAATAGACGACTTAGAACAGGATGAATTGGAGGAGGAACTGAAGGAGCTGCTGGCTGGACCCTCGGGGCCTGCTGGAGGCACTCCCGGCAAGGAGAGGAGACAAGGTATCACCAGCCTATATCCGTCCCCACATTATGTAGTAGAGTTGAAGCAGCTAATGGACCCTGCCGGAGGCACTCCCGCAAGGAGAGGAGACTAGGTATCACCAGCCTATATCCGTCCCCACATTATGTAGTAGAGCTGAAGCAGCTACTGGAACCTGCCGGAGACACTCCCGGCAAGGAGAGGAGACAAGGTATCATCGCCTATATCCGTCCCCACATTATGTAGTAGAGTCGAAGCAGCTGCTGGACCCTGCCCTGAGACACTCCCGGCAAGGAGAGTTTAGTAAAATTTTTCATACAAAGCGCGCGTTTTGATGTCCGATAAAAAGTTACTGAGGTACTTTACTTTACTATACATCATTCGAAATAAGGACGACGAGATTTTCCGATTCCTATTTAGCTTTCAGGTCAATTCTGATTACCAAATGTAATTAATTTATTGGATACATATACTATCCGACGTATCTTAGACGTTACTAAAGCTGTTCTAAGAATAAGTAATAGGAAGTGTTTCAAATCTCTGTTTCTGTAATGCAAAATAGCCTTAAAATTTCGTTGCTATTTCGAATGGAGTATAGTTGGAAACTCGCGAATTTGGAGTCCCGATACGCACTTCGCCGATTTTTCAAATCATTATTGTACTTTTTTCAGCCCCAAAACTGCCTTCACCGCCATCCGAACAGCCGAAGCACACTCGAAAGGAAACAGAGCGCGACTTTATCTTCGACGGCGAAGAGAGAGTGATAGCGGAGCTGAACGAGCTGAGTGTTGAAGACGCCAGCCCCAGGCAGAGGGGCAAGGTCGCCGTGCCGGAGTGGACGGCCGCTGGTGAGCTCCCTTTGTGTTATAGCGTGATTATATGTATGGGACGATTGTTCGATGAGATGTTTGCTAGGTGACAGTGTAAACTGCATCAAAATCGGTTTAGTGGTTCTTGAGTTATAAGGGGGCAAAGGTAGTGATGTGATTTCGGCTTCGGTGTCCCATTTTCAAAGCTTCTATTATAGATTAATCGACCTATTTATATTTTAGCTTTTTTTATTTATAAAGAATCGACTTTTTGCTTGTGCGTTAGCACCGCATTTCCGCCAATGTCAAGTAGTTTGTGGGAGTATCTATCCCAATCTCAGGGATTGTTTTTGATAAAGAACAAGAAGAGATTAAGGAATGCGGAGCCTCGTGGCAGGCAAAGACGCGACGCGCGGACAACACGCGAGACAAGTTCTCGGGTCAAAACCTGCAATGTGACTCCTATATATTTTAGCTTGATACCTGATCTAAACGGAAGGCTTTTATGTGACAGAAGTCACGTTGACGTCTGAGAAAAGGGACACTTAAAGAAATTACAGTAGCTATGTTTTTCAAACTTAAACTCAATAAACAAACCAAATAGCTCAGGGATTTCACAAGTGGACTGTATAAATCTTTGACAAATTATTATAAGGACTAGCCTTGCGGTAGCATTTCCCCTCTGCCACGGTATAAGCACAATTGATCTTGTGTATTTACATTCAATTTTACACCTTATCACTAAACGAGACAGCCTATAATTGCGAAATAATAACTTCGAACTTAGAACGTTTGGGGTTCACACGAGACTACTTTTCATGATTTTTAACATTCAAAATTAGAATCTAAAGTTATAAGGAATAAAATCCAAAGTTGCGGATTTCATGTTACCTCGCCCCCCGCAAAAAGTGGCAGAAATGTTTGTTAGTAGAATTACACGCGTAACCAGTCCACATACAAATTGTCAAAGGTATAAATAAGTCTTCCTTTTCAGTGACATTACATTTTTCCTACGCTAGACAGGCGCGGACCGCAATACCTTAGGGACGGCCGCGGCTGCCCGTACAATTTATCAAAAATTATCAATCAATTTTCACTATAGAAATCCCGGTTTTCAGGACATATCTCTTATATCCTACATGGGATGTTAGGTAAAACTATTTCAATAAATGCCCCAAAATTAACTCTATAGGAAATAAGAAACACCCCAGTTCTCATCGTGTAATTTACGCGGTTATATTAAAATTACTGTACGAAATAATAATAATAATAACTTATTCTATGGGACAAAAACAAAACGATAAAAAAATCCACGTTTCAACAGTAGTATTGAAACTCTATCCAGTGTGACGGGGGGTGAGCCCGTCACCACTTATAATGTACAGTGAGTACAATACATGCCTCGAAATTGAAGCATGCAGGTTTCCTCGCGATGTTTTCCTTCACCGAAAAGCCAGTGGTGTTTTAAATCGTACATAAATTCCGAAAAACTCATTGGTACGAGTCGGCCCGGACGGGGATCGAACCATCGCCTCCTGGCACGGCGGGTTACTCGCCACTGGACCACCACGGCTTTGGACCACCACGGCTTAATAATTTAGTAGCTATAAAACGAACGTAATAAAATAGCATATAAATATGAAAAACAATATAAAACTTATTTATTTACTTATCACACTATTTACATAAAACTTAGGGTTTTTTTTTTTTTTTTTTTTTACTGAAATATACAGTTTGCTCAGGGAGCATTTACTGCGGGCTTTTGGGGGTGGCCATACCAGTGACGGCGAAGCGCCCTGGTAGGTCACCGAACCAGTGAGTTAAGCAATCTGCCCAAGGGGCACCCCAGGGGGGTACGGACCTCGGCAATGGGCGTTGCTGGGATTACGCGACGGGTTGGGAAGCGGGGATCGGTGAGAAAACTTACGGCCGCAAGCCGTCCGTAACAAATATAAAAAACAATATATTTAAACAAACACTTAAATTTTGAATAAAGTTTGACTTAACAAATGCTGCAGGCAAAACAAAACAAAATAGAGTAATATGGAAAATTAGTGTCCCTGACTCCAAACCACCAATTTTCGTCTGTCTGTTTATTTGTTCAAGCATCACGCAAAAACTACTGAACCGATTTTGATGAAAATGTTTTCGTTTGAAAGCTTATGATTTGACTTAAAATCTGGTGTATAATTTGTGCGGACGAAAGCTCGTATTATTATAAAATTACTAACTTAACTGCCTCAGTGGTCTAATGGTTAAGAGCATTGTGTTCTTGACACGGAGGTCGTGGGTTCGATTCCCACAGGGGACACCTAGTGATATGTCGCTTTGTGCGTTTTTCCTCAGTTGGTTCGGACATTGCAGGCCGAATCACCTGATAGTTTGAAAGAAAGATGATTCCGTGCTTCGGATGGCACGTTAAGCCGTTGGTCCCGACTACTATCTCTCGTGGTAGTAGTCGTTACATAAAAACCACGCCAGAGGCCGTAAGGCGGTCTGAAAAAACTCTGACACCAGGGCTTGTCCACGCAAAGAAGATTATAAAATTGTCCCCCTTACAGAAAAGCCGCGCCGCCCCAAATCTCCGAAGGCGACAAAGTCGTGGTACCCGCCGTCAAGGCAGTGCCTGCAGCCGGAGACCTGGAACAACAACCTGGACGCCTCGCTGCAGGACCTCGCCGACGGCTTCGCGGAGCTCAAGCAGGACGACCGCCTGCATCCCGGTTCGTTTAGTCACTATTGTACCTACTTTAATAATAATAAATATCTTAAATATTGTCACAAATTATCTAGTCACATTTAAAGTACCAGAATCTAGCCTGGACTTGTGTTATGATGACTAGACAACGATATAGAATACATATACAACGTGTTAATGAATTAACCCAAAACTAGAAAGTCGTTTGTTTAGAAACGAGAGCAGAATCGAATTATCATGGTTTCAGCATTGGTAATTTTATTAAGAATATTAAATTATTTAATTTTAAAATTTACTGATCTCGATCTCAACCCACCGCTCGGGTACTCTCACCCTACTTACTACCAAAACAAGATTCTTAAAATGTATACATGAGCACGTTAGCGCTTTCATTCATTACTGAAATGTTAACAAATCATTTTTGCCTCTAAACTTAAAATGCGAATAACTTTAAATTTTAAGTATAAAAATAATGAAATTATTGTTTCAATCTAATTATTTTGTTATAAATCAGTTGGGGTGTATAAGGTATTGCGCTTATTCATTAACACGTTGTATAGATACAAACATCCATGACTTGGTACAAATATTCATATTCATCATACAAATATTTGCCCCTTACGGGATGCGAACCCGCGACCCTCGGCACACCAGGCAGGTTCACTACAGACTGTGCTATCGGTCCGTCATTACTTTAGCTGTTGTTGGTGCCATTTATGTTCCTGATGAGATAATCGGTGAGTTAATGTCTTGATTTTATATTGAGACACTGAGTGAGTGAGTGGATATGCTTTGGTTTTGTGATGAGACACTGAGTGAGTGAGTGGCATCATAGCATAGCATATGCTCACGACTATATTCCCCGAGGGGGTAGTCAGAGATATTCTGAAACCTCAGAACATCCACGTTTCACTAGTACCGAAACTCTGTCCAGTGTGACGGGAGGTGAGCCCGTCGCCACATAATGGACAGTGGGTACAATACATGCCTCGAAATTGAAGCAGGCAGGTTTCCTCACGATGTTTTCCTGCACCGAAAAGCCAGTGGTGTTACAAATCGTACATAAATTCCGAAAAACTCATTGGTACGAGTCTGCACGGCAGGCAAGGTTATTAGCCACTGGACCACCACGCTCGACAACCTCCCAAACTCACAACTTCCATCGCGAAAACCTGAGAGCCCACTGGACACTGCATCTGAGTAGCGGTGTAAATGGCATGCTGAGGAATCCGCCCTTTCGACCTCGTTCCGGAGCCCTCGGAGATGTTACCAGGCTTTCAGGAACACCACAAGTTTTGGGTTACCCTTAACAGGATCTGTAACAGCAGCATGCACAAATGGGGTATCAGGGCGTCCCCGGAGTGCGACTGTGGAGCACCGGAGCTAACCGTGAGGCATATCATGGAGGACTGTCCAATTCTGTGAGATTCAAGGGACGCCGGAAGCTAAGGTGTGGCTTCAGAATTTAGATATTAATTTGTTAGGTTCAAAGAGGAGGAAATAAAGCCATACGCAAATAATAAATAATAATTATAACTGTGATAAGGCCTACCTTAGACCTGTGCCCCAATAATACATTTTATATTTAAGAAAAAAATTGTCTTTATTTCCAAAAAATTGTGATGTCCATAATTACAACACTCGAAACAAAAATAAACTGATATCTCCACACTTTCGGCTTAGTAGGGTCAACACGTATTTCATGGGTCACTGTATACGTTGTTATAATAAAATCCCCGAGACCATATTGAATCTTTCCGAAAACATGTTCATAACTCAAATCAAAAAAGTCCTCTGTAAAAAAGCATATTATAAACTGGATGATTATTTAAATGATCAAAATGCTTGGGTCTGAGGTCACTAGCTTATAGTTTATTTACTTTACTGTATAGTATCAATTATTTAATTAAATAGACTATGTATTATTGTATACATAACTTTAGCTTAAGAATTTATATTGTAATAGTTATTAAGTCGTGTTATGTTGTAGAGTTTCTGGCCGCATCTTCTCTACAGCGACAACACGTTCCGACGCGGTGGTAGCTTTAAAAAGGATTTGACGTTTGATAAGTGTGCTGTAAGCTCCTATATTGAATAAATTATATTTACTTTGACTTTGAAAATAGACGGTAGAAGCTGATATGATGCATATGTTAACAAACTAATCTCCTTTACAGGTCAACCACTAAACGTGGACTACACCAACCCACCGCGGCTCTACAACACAGATTTCCAAGTCCGCGACCACAAAATGTCCGGTGGAGTCTGGTTGTACAACACTAGGGACGGCAATAGCAACGTGGACAGCGACCTTACCGCTAGCACCGAATATTTCAGGTAAGATCTGAGCTCTAGCTTTAAGTGTTTTAGGTAAGATCAAAGTCTGGTTGTTCAACACTAGGGACCTTAGATGAATTTGGACGGACGAAGCATTTCCCCTCTGCCAACGTGCAAGGTCAAAAGATCTTACGCAGTTACATACAATTTTATACCTTATCACTAAACGCGACAGCCTATAATTGCGGAACAATAATTTCGAACTTATCACGTTTGGGGTTCACATGACACTGTTTTTCATGATTTTTAACATTCAAAATTAGAATCTAAACTAATGGAATAAAATTCAAAGTTGCGTATCTCGTGCTACCTCGCCCTCCGCAAAAAGTGGCAGAAAAGTTTGTTAGTAGAATTACACGCGTAACTTGTCCTCATATAAGTATTCTAAGCTAGAGACGGCAATAGATAAGATAAGATAAGATAAATATTCTTAATAGCAATGTGGACAGCGACCTTACCGCTAGCACCGTATTTCAGGTAAGATCCGACCTCTTCAGAAGTAATACAACGTGTCAATGAATAAGCGTAAAACCTAATACACCCCAACTGATTTATAATAAAATAATTATATTGAAACAATAATTTCATTACTTTTATAGTTAACATTTAAAGTTATTCACATTTTAAGTTTTGAGGCAAAAATGATTTGTTATCATTTCAGCAATGAATGAAAGCGCGTTAGTCCACCACGCGTGTCCAAATGCGAATTTCTTCATCAGCGTATTCACGTTTCCTTACGATCTTTTCCTTCACCGTTTGAGAACAGTTGGTAAGCGGTTGGTGGTTGGCAAAAACTTATTGGTACTTGCTATGTCATCCGTGCGGATTCGAACCTGGACCATAAGAATAGTTAATAATAGTAACACGATAGAATGGAATCTAGTCTAGGAAAAATAAGGTTTGAGATTGCATTAAAGACACTTTAGTAAATTGTGTTTGAAATAATATTACTGTTAGTTTATAACACTTTGGTCGAGATTTCGTGGTTATATAGGCTCAGGAACCTGAGAAATACCTTAAAATGGATATTAATGTACAAATGGCAAGCTTGTTTCTAAAAATATTTCGACCAGCATATCATATCAAAAAGCAAATTTAATGTGTAAAAACAAACAGTAAATCAGTTTTGAGGTTATAATTTTTGAAGACTTACAAAATATTAAATATCTACCCAAATTAACGATATTAACCGTGGATTATTATTGTTATAAGTAAAACATATTGAACGAAGCCATCCTGTAAAAAATCACCAGTTTTCCATTTTTTGTTCATACCTAAATTTAATGTTTTGTAAATGTCTTAATTATTCAATAATAAATAATAAAAAATCGGGGATTATTGAGAATTTATGTTTTTCAGGTATGTATCTACTATATTCCAAATTATCACCAAAAGTGCAATTAATGCAACCTATTCCATACAAAAATCCGAAGATTTCCCCGACTAATCTCCCTTGTGCGTGCCTCAAACGCCTCGTTTTGTACACCCCTTTCCCCCTCCACCCGCAATTTAATTATAATGAACTATTTATTCTTGCTGACATTTACTTTACGGGTACGGTATCTATATCGCAGACGCAGTCCTAACTGACTAGTTGGTTAAACCAACACGACATTGACGCGACCTTGAACGCATCTGTCACGCGAGTTTCGTTTCTATAGTGTACTATTAGTATACAACGTGTTAATGAATTAACGCAAAACTAGAAAGTAGTTTGTTAAGAATCGAGAGCAGAATCGAATTATCATGGTTTCAACATAGGTGATAATTTTTTTTAAATTAAATATTTTGTTTGTAAAATTTAAAATTTACTGAAGTCGATCTCAACCCACCTCGCAGACTCACCAAACTTACTACCAAAACAAGATTCTTAAAATGTATCCTTGAGCACGTTAGCGCTTTCATTCATTGCTGAAATGATAACAAATCATTTTTACCTAAAAACTTAAAATGCGAGTAACTTTAAAGTTTAACTATCAAAATGATGAAATTATTGTTTCAATCTTATTATTTTGTTGTAAATCAGTTGGGGTGTATGAGGTTTTGCGCTTATTCATTAACACGTTGTATATCCTTTGCCTGGACCTCAAGATTGAGTTTCCGTAGCTCTCCTATGTTTTTATACAATAAACTCTATTTCCAGCTCGGAGAGTCCAGGTAAGACAGGCGGTACCTTCCAAATGGCACCTGGCGGAGAAAGGAAGAAGTCCAACGCGTGGCCCAACGACGACCCCGAGGACGGCAAGCTCGACGACCTGGAGAGGAGACTACGCAACCTTCGAGGGTTCAACTTATAATACTTGTAGTTATATTTAACTGTAAATAGTTTAGTTGTCGGTATAGTTAGGGGATAAGTTTTGGAGGTTTATGGTTACTATGGGTTTCGATTGTGGCACTAAAGGGATGATTTATGACTTTTGATTTTAACAGTTTAAATTGAACATGAAAACAGCATAATAGAAAATTATAAAGGGCTTATCTCTAAAGAGATTTTTTCCAGCAAACCAGTGACAGAGAGAGCATACAAAGTGGGGTAGGCATAGTGTGCACATTTAACAGATAAAACAGTAAAGTATGTTATAGTCTGTAGAATCCCACTGCAGGGCAAAGGCCTACTCTCACGAATAAGTGTGAGAGGGAGTGGGCCATACACCACCACGCGGGCCATTCGTGTTGGTGGAGTCAAGTTGGTGGAGTCAAGTTAGTGGAGTCGACGGCGGACGGCTTCTCATACTAAATGCCGTATGCCATGCCGTTTTTTTTTAATTATGCGTCTCGTGAATTCGGTACAGTTTAATACCGAATCAGAGCGCCGATTTAACATTACGACGCCAGCTGCAGAGATAAAGTGGCCGGGTTATAATTTTTTTTAATTGTGTTTAATATTGTTGCATCAAATAATATCTTCCTCTTTTGTGCCACAGTCGGTTAATAATGAATTAAGGACCTTCATAATAAATAAAAAGGAAACGTTCAAAAAAATAATGATTTTGGTATTATGATAAATGTAAAATGTTGTGTGTAAATTTAGGTTAAAATTGACTGGTATAAAATTAGCAATAATTGTAATATTATATTATAATGTATATAATTAAGTATGTAGTCAGGACTATTTAATATAGGGACATTTATATAATTTTATACAATTAAATTCTTTAGAAGTATCGCGGTTATACAGAATATACAGGGCGCTTAATATGCTGACGATTTTTAAGGGGATGATCAGGCCATCAAACTGAGCAACTTTCTCTATGGGACTAGCATCGAAATCACGAAAAAAATGTTCCATACAAAACTGCAAATCTACTCGCGGCAAATGTATGGGACCGCCAATTTCTTTTGAGCGATTTCGATTAATATCGAAAATTTTGTTGTTTGATCTCGCAATCAGACTTTTAAGGTATCAATAATATCGCGTCCATTGGAGTTCAAGGGTTAAACCATCAGTATATTAAGGGTGTCTCAATAGTGAAAGTTGTTCAATTTGTTGCTCTAAACCACCTCTTTAAATATTACTACTGTGTTTTGTTACACTCTGTATGTAGTGTCATTCTTAATATGCTGACACTTTTGTAAGGGGATGATCAGACCGTCAAACTGAACAACTTTCTCTATGGCACCATCATCGTAATCGTGAAAAAAAGAATCTGCTCTTCCATACAAAACTGCAATCCTACTCGAGCTGAATGTATGGGACAGACAGTAGATTTTTTTTTCGCGATTTCGATGTTGGTCCCATAGAGAAAGTTGTTCGGTTTGATGGTCTGATCATCCCTGACCCTGTATGTGTAACGGGTAAAACGTCGAACCTGACTTGTCGATGCTATCTTTCCCGCTCTAACGAACGACGTTTCCATGCGACAGAAAGGGATACAGATACGGTGAAATTGTTGCCGTACGGTCAAGTCATGTCTGCTCGTAAGTTTGAGTGAAACAGTAATTTAAAGTGCCATTGTATATAAGGTCTAACAAAATTAAGTGAAACTATTTCAAGGAGATGATCAGACTATCAAACTGAACAACTTTCTCAATGGGACCAATATCGAAATCGCGAAAATAAAAATCTGATGTTCCATACTAAACTACAAATCTACTCGACCTAAATGTATCCGCAGATTTTCATTTTCGATATTGGTCCCATAGAGAAAGTTGTTCAGTTTGATGGTCTGATCATCCTCTTAAAATAGTTCCACTTAATTTTGTTAGACCTTATATTATTTTTGTATTATGTTCGTTAATTGAATGTGATGATTATTTTACTGCCATAGTATGCCAAGATCCGACCGTAAAATTATGCATCTATTTGTTTAGTGAACCAAAAGTGATTTAAGTGAATGTTTATACAGAGGTTTATACAACGCCGCCGGGTTGTCTAGCAAAATCTTTCCGCAAGTACCTTTACCATGATGATTTATGGTACCATTTTTTCCACCTATCTGTTTGGCAAGTAAATGAGATGCCATCTGAAGGAGACCGATGTAAAGAACTAGTAAAACTAGGGTTGCCACCTCTCAGTCTGCCGTAACTATAGGGTTGCCAGGTTCAAAGAAGTCATTTTTAACCCTTGGAGTTGCGAAGTTGTGGCAGACCGAAAGGTGGCAACCCTATTTTTTCCAGTTCTTTAGATTGGTCTCTTTCAGATGGTACCTCATTTACTTCCCAAACAGATCGGTGGAAAAAATGGTACCATAAATCATCATGGTAAAGGCACTTGCGGAAAGATTTTGCTAGGCAACCCGGCGGCGTTGTATGAACCTCTGTATAATTATTCACTTAAGAGGCTATGTGAAAAAAATAGGATTCTTCAAAGCATCATATCTCATGAATACTAACAGTAGGAGTATGATTTGCGGATATGTGTAAATTGAACATATAATTGAAGTTTTGATTAGAGCCAAAACACGATTAAGACACATTTTCTCGATAGAAAAACAAGCCAAAGTAGCCTCCGTCTTTATCGATAAACGCTTGGAAGTGCTAAACGGTGAATATCAGAAACAAGAGGTTTGATTTAATAAAAAGAGATTGATTTTTATGAATTTTGATTAGAGCAGAATTGAACTTACATAAATAGTACAATTACAATTAAATAAAGTTTGTTTTATGCTTACGTCGTTTCAGGCGCTCACGCCGCCCTGTCTCTTTCTCTCGCATCAGGCAGTAATATTAGCTATCACACGCCCATTTCGCTTCAATTATTTTTCGACATAGGCCCTTAAATCACATTTCGTTTATCGAACAAATAGATGCATAATTTTGCGGTCGGATCTCGGACCATAGGATAAGATATAGTCCGATAGAGAACATATAATCACAGTTTATGTAACGGACAAACCACACGGCGCGGTGTTTTGCTGCACCGTTAGTAGTTCTGGGAGAAGTAATAGAGAAGGTTAGAAACGGACATCGCTACCTTATTGCTGTCCTTATCGACGTAAACACTTTTTTGTGCCTGACTTAATGTCACTTCATATAAATTGTGTAGGATTCGCTATCTCATACGCTGTTAGACTGACATTCTGTCTACCAGCGTAAGCAAAAAATTGTTCTTGGTCAATGAGTTCTACAAACAAAAATGGTACTGCCATGCTAGTACATCATATTAGCTATTTTTTTATTATGACGTTTAAAAATATATTGCAGGGCAATATACAGGGTACTCTATTTTTAAGAGGATGCTCATCAAACTAAACATCTTTGTTTACGGAGCCATCATCGAAATCCAATATAATATCAGGTACATAATGTTTACTTTACCAAAATGACCACTTTCCGAAAAATCAATCTTTTTCAAAATCTACAGACTTAATTTTTCGGGTGGACTAGGTAAACAGTAGCAAGACAGTGTGGTTGCTACACACCTAACATTCTCGTCGCTTCGCTCCTCGCTAACCTAACCGACTGAGTTACGGAAAAATTGTCTTTTTGGGAATGTGGTCATTATGGGAAAGTAGACATTTGGGGCAGTAGTCATTTTGGTAAAGTAAACATTATCATCGCCTTTGAGTGAAGACCTCGGGAATGAAATTTTGGTATTTTTTTATTAGTACGTTTCTGGAAAGAACATCTCACAAACCGTGTCCTGATTTCACTCAAAAAATAATCTGATACTCGTAATGCCATCTATAGCGTGTAATAAGAACCTCGCAAATACTCCCGAACTTGCAAAAAAGTTACAGGACGCAGTTTATACTTCCTGTATAAATGTTCTCTTTTGCACTTACGAGTTTTTCACTCTCAGGTGTGTACCTAAACCATCTGATCTCGATAAAATCATATTCAGAACATCCACATTTCACAAACAGTGCCTAAACTCTGTCTGGTGTGATAGGTACTGAGCCCGTCGCCACTTTGTATGAACAGCATTGATCAATATTGCTCCGTAGGTGGCAAGTTATCTTCTCACCGATCCCAGCTACCCAAACCGCCGCGTAGCCCCAGCAACGTCCTATACCGAGGTCCGTACCCCTCTGGGTGCCCCTTGGTCGGTTGTTTATGTTCATTCTTTTGGCTCGGTAGACCCTTCGTGGTCCCTCCAATAGTCCGCATTAAAAAGCAGTAACTGCTCCCTGAGCAACGCTGAATGAGTCATTTCCAAAAAGAAAAGGTAATTTATCTATCGGACTATGTCCTAATCACAGAACATTATAAGAGGGGTTAGAAATGCAAAAAACGCTTTTGCTTCTGAGACGGCTGTCGCCACTTGTCTTCACTTCCCGCTCACGCAGCTACAATTACTCATGTCCTCTCGCTCGCACCACGCCGCGCGCCTTTTGGTGTTATAAAAATCATTGCATAACCTGTGGCGAAATGTTCCACTCCTACTTTGCACTTCTAACCCCTCTTATAATGTTCTAATAGTATAAGCCAATAAATAATATAAAAAAGATAGTGATATGTACATAGTAAATAATAGTGAAATGTATAATCAATGTACGCTTAGTTAGGTTATGGAATTTTTTACCTTAGTTTGTAATTTATAGTCCACAAGGGCAGTACCGTTCATTGGATGCGACAGATATCTGTACAGGGCCTATAGACAAAGTATCTATCGATTAGCGTTAACGACAGTAGAAAACATAAAAATGTATGGACTTGATGTATGGTGACGAAAGCAAACGTCAAAATGTTTCGATCACTAATGTCAAATCCATACACTGTCATTTTATACTAGCGTCAACGCCAATAGAATGTCACTTTGTCTAGGGGGCAGGGCTGCAATCGCGGTAAATATTCGGTGATTGAACCGTGATTAGACTACGTACGAACCATAACTTTTGACACATTTGGTTAGAGCCGTTTTGACAGATCGCTCAGACGTTAAGGGTTGTCGGTTACATACAGTTTAGCGAGATGCAGAATTAAGCACAGTTGAATAGCAATTAGATTGGAATGTGATTATAACTGAAATTGGATAAGAATAGAACTTCGATATTTTAACTTAGCCCAATCGGAGGGCAGGGTGTAACAAAATACCCTAGTAATATTAAAGGCGTATCCGCCCGGGAACACGACTCTCGATACTAATCGATGTGAACGAGCGCGTGGCTCCGGTCAGAATTTAGCCATCTTCTTTGAAAAATGAGATGACTTTTTATGAAATTTCAAAAAATATTAAAACTAAATCATTCTTTGTTGTATGAAGACGGCCGGCCGACACTAGTCTCGAACCATAAGCACCCGAATCGTGAGCCGGTTGTCTAGACCACTAGACCAACAAGACAGTGATTGATATGGGTGAAATCTCACTACTACAGCGCAGCGGTGAAGTGTAGCGCGCTATCGCTCCAGTTAAGATACGAACCCAAATTTTAACACATAGTGCTTCGAAACGTCACCGATAGATGTCGGAAGCTGTCTATCAGCGTTCCACTTAGTTTGTAATAAGATATCATAGCATGGCGACTACCTTCGTAGCGGTACAGCCCTTGTGGTCGGACTATAGTTGTTTTTTATTCATTTTGGGAATAGTAGTTTTGGTGAAAGAGTTTATCGGTTTTGGAGGAATGGACCGCCATATTTTCTTAGGTTATCTTAGGGTTAAGACACATAGACTGACTATTTGATTGGCACCCTACCCGAATATTGTGAGGAATGTGAATAGAAGTGATTGTTTATCTTTCCATTCTAACCATTCGTGTTAAAACAATATTTCCCCAATTAAAAAGTAATAGCCTGTAGAATCCCACTGCAGGGCAAAGGCCTCCTCTCACGAACAAGGGTGAGGGAGTGGGCCATACTCCACCACGCGGGCCCAGTGCGTGTTGGTGGAGGCAAGTTAGTGGTCAACCTGATGTCAGAGAATTTAAAAGCCATCCTAATAGGCCTTTGACCTGGCTTAACAAATAGTTACAACTCCATCTGATGTAACTTTCCGAGACCAACAGCTTAACGTGCCTTCCGAAGCACTGAAACGCTCCGAGATGAAAAACCACTACGGTCACCCATCCAAAGACTGACTGGACCTGACGTTGTTTAACTTCGGTGATCGTTTCCAATACCGAAGCTCCACTTCGCCAACGAGCGCTTCAACTTGTTCCCCAATTACTGTCCCAAAATAGATAAAAATAAACTGTAAAGGTAGATAGATAATTAGAATAGATAGGTAAATATTAAAAAATTCAGGAAAAAAACCTAAAAAAAAGTTCTTGTACGATAGAAATAATCATAGGTTGTTTTATGACGAGCAAAAAATGTTTTGTCTCTTTATTTTGCATTTGTAAGGGCAGCACAGCAGTAAATACAGAATAGCGGAGCCTCGTTGCCAGCCGTAATGATCGACACCCGTCCGTGCACACACTCTCCACAAGACTCCCTAGTTTTCTTTACGGAGACTGATCCGGTCAGATTTTGCCGAAGATCGAATCGTGAGAATTGTTCTGCATCCATGAGCCAAGAGTTCTAAACTATAGCCACAGAATAAGTACCTGCAGGTACAGAAAGATCACTTCGAAAACAGATTTAAATAAATAGCGACTCTCTTTGCACCGCAATAAGGTACAAAGTTATTTGCACCCGTCCTATTGTACAATTCGCGAATAACCTACAAGTCTAATGAGATTTGACACGGTATACCTAACCTATGGCCATTCACCGCTCGGTGGGGATGGGTTGTCAAGTGAGACGCGCTGCGGAGTGAGACAGGCCTGCTAAGCTAATGTCAAATTTCGAGCTCGCTACGCTCGCTCTAATAGTTTCTGTTTCCGATGCTCGACCGTTACAATTTTTTCAGATGATCAGTTCGCAGTGTTGAGATACTTCGAGCTCGCGTAGCTCGCTCCCTGGCTCGCTCCAAGTTATCCAACGGATATTCGTGCATCGTATGCCTTTTTAAAATATACGCCACAAGTGTGTGTCGGGCTCGCGCTAAGGGTCCCCGGGGAAAGCGACATTTTGTTGGTAAATTTTGTTTGGATGGTGGTACAGAGCAATCTGTGCGCGAGTCCGACTCGCACTTAGCCGGTTTTTGAATTTAGGCTTCCTTTATTGAGAAATCTTTAATATTGTGACGAAGTCGCCGCTAAACATTAAAAGGACTCTTAAGACAATTTTGATGGATAAATTATACAACGTGTTAATGAATAAGCGCAAAACCTCATACACCCCAACTGTTTTATAACAAAATAATTAGATTGAAACAATAATTCCATTATTTTGATAGTTAAAATTTAAAGTTATTCGCATTTTAAGTTTTGAGGCAAAAATGATTTGTTATCATTTCACCAATGAATGAAAGCGCGAACGTGATCATGTATACATTTTAAGAATCTTGTTTTGGTAGTAAGTAGGGTGAGAGTGCCCCAGCGGTGGGTTGAGATCGAGTTCAGTAAATTTTAAATTTTACAAACAAATTCTTTATATTTTGAAAAAAATACCTATGTTGAAACCATGATAATTCGATCCTGCTCTCGATTCCAAACAAACTGCTTTCTAGTTTTGCGTTAATTCATTAACACGTTGTATAATTTACTTAAAATGCCCGCCTAGTTTTCTTGCGTCTTGCAAATACAAAATAAGGGGACGTTATGTTGTTATTTTTACAATTTGTTTTTACATTAATCTTGTATATAGTGTTTATGTTTAGACTCGGTTAGCTCGAATTAGCTGTGAATTATGATTTTTTTACTATTTTGAAGTTTACAAAGCACTACGCGTCTTTGATTATTTTTAAGTGATTTTTCAAATTTTATTAAGTGCCTTTTTTTGAATTATTTGTTTTTCGTTTTGTTATATCTCATGTGCTTATTATAAACAACGATTAAGTTCTAAATTAAATATTGCTGAATTTGAAAAAAATATCAATAATAAATTCATCATCGAGTAAATAGGGTATTTGACAGGTTTTTAAAAACTGTTCTACGTTAATCACTTATGTCTAAGGACTCTATAGAAAATGTTTATTTTACGTTCCATTACATAATAGTGCATGAAAAAGCGAAAACAAAAATTTTTATTTAAATATCCCGCGAAAACGCTTTTCCTGACAATATTCGTGGCTACCAGCAGGTGACGTCACGATGACGTAAACTTTGTGCGTCACTCACACTCTTTATGCAACTGTTTACAAGCAGTTGACGTCATCAACCATTCGGCCAATCACAGTCGTTTACGATCACGTGACTAAAGTAGACATAAAAATAATTTTCTTTGTCGATTTTCTCTTGAAATATCCAGTATTTATCTTAACTGACTAAATAGTTGGTTTCGAAAATTCATATTCAATACGGATGCCATCAATAGATTTATTTTACATGCTGTCAAATACCCTATTCTCCAAAATGCTGCCATGTTATGAATGAGCTAGTAACGTTTTCATCATTTCATTTTAGTAAAGCAAATTTTTAATAGTCTGGCAATAATGAATTAATATCACGAATAGTTTGAAAATCAATGTGTTACGTTATTCATTTATACCTACTTAATTTTGTATTTTTTTACCTGTACATTATAACAAGGTGTTAATGAATAAGCGCAAAACCTCATACACCCCAACTGATTTATAACAAAATAATGAGATAGAAACAATAATTTCATTATTTTGATAGTTAAAATTTAAAGTTAAGCGCATTTTAAGTTTTGAGGCAAAAATGATTTGTTTTTATTTCAGCAATGAATGAAAGCGCTAACGTGGTCATGGATATATTTTAAGAATCTTGTCTTGGTAGTAAGTAGGGTGAGAGTGCCCGACAGGGGTTAAGATCGAGTTCAGAAAATTTAAAATAAGTGTACGAACAAATTATTTTGAAAAATGTAACCTATATTGAAACCTTGATAATTGGATTCTGCTCTCGATTCTACAAACTACTTTCTAGTTTTGCGTTAATTCATTAACACGATGTATATCGTTGCCTAGTCATCAAAATACAAGTCCGGGTTGAATTTTGGTACTTTATTAGATAAAATCTGTGAAAATGTCCAAGTATTTTTTTTAGTTTTGTACCAACTTTAATACAAATAGTTCGAGCTAATTATGTTTTTATGTGCCAAAAAAACAAATTTAATTTTAAGTTCCAACCTGTAAAAAAATATAAACGGATATTTTTTTTACGCTCTGCAATCGATAAAAATCATCCCTTTATCAAATATGGTTTGTTCATAGCAACAGTAGAGCAGATTTGCTATAGTAGTAGTCCAAGTTGCATACCATCCACTACTACAGAGTGAAATTGATATCATTAGCATCCTTATAAACTAAGAGTCTACCCATCAAACTGAAAAACTTTTACTAGGGAGCAAACCGATCGGAGCAAAAAAAAATCTGCTGTTCTCTTAGATAAAGTATATGTCTAGAATGAGCCTAACGCTTTCTACGGTATAAATCGAAACGGGCCAACTTTCTTAGGTTGGTGTGCGTGAGGCGTCATACAAATTATGTACGTGTGCGTGTATACAGGGTCCAACTTCATATGCTGACACTTTTTTAAGGGGATGATCAGACCATCAAACTGAACAACTTTCTCTATGGGACCAACACCGAAATCACGATAAAAAAATCAGCTATCCCATAAATTTTGTTCGAGTAGCTTTGCAGTTTTGTATGGAGCAGATGATTTTTTTTTCGCGATTTCGATGTTGGTCCCATAGAGAAAGTTGTTCAGTTTGATGGTCTGATCATCCCCTTAAAAAAGTGTCAGCATATTAAGAACGACCCTATATGTCTAGAATGAGCCTAACGCTTCTACCGTATAAAATAAAACGGGCAAACTTTCTTAGGGTGGTATGCGTCATACAAATTATATCTGTGTGCGTGTATATGGATAGGGTTTAGAAGCGATTACTAGTTGCAATTTCTTTCTAAGCTTTCTTAGGTTCGACTGTCAATCTTGATATAGGTATTACTTATCCAAGGCTGTTCTATACTAAACTGCAAGGCCTATCGACTCAAATTCATGCAACAATAGATTTTTTTTTGCTCTGATCGGTTTGAGACGAGACGGGAGACGATTTTTAAGTCATAGTTCGAACTCCCGTATGTCAAAATCCATACGATTTCGCCCAACTTAGTTCGAACTAAAGTCCGGCCGCTGAAAGATTGCGTTTGACAGTTACCCTAAAATTGTAAAAAACTGAATGAAAACTATAAATGCCGGTCATTATTTAGTAGCTTTTCGAACTTAAAAGGGCAGGTAGTGCCCTGTGTACTAGAGTGAGCACAGGTAAACAATATTTTCATTCAGTTTTTTACAATTTTATGGTAACTGTCAAAGGCAATCTTTCAGCGGCCGGACTTTAAGACTAAAAAAATCGTCTCTGAATCTCGGCCTTAGTTTAAAAGGATGCTAATGATATCAATTCGATAAATCGAGCTATCTTTTTCACTTCGCATACATCAGAGAGCGCGCGGTATATTGTCTTCTCATTTACTCGCTTTGTCGTGGATGGCATGGTAGACCGGTTGATTATTAACTTTGTTATCAGAAACAAACCGACAGAGCTGTCTACAATAGAGTCCAAGGAATATACTACTCTCTACCGAGAGATAGAGTCATATTGCTGTAATATAGCGAGCTTGCTTCGCTCGAAATTTGTAATACTTGTTTATAACACTTTTATTTAATTTCATAAAGAAAATATATAATAAAAACGTGGCATCTAGTGCCTCAACACCATTTTTTTGTTTTATTTCGATAAAGCTTCTAATACAACCTATTATTTACCTCTTGGTGAAATACGTGTGTTGCTGAATCCTAAAGGAAAAGGTGGCTTTGACTAATTATTATAAGGACTAGCCTTGCGGTAGCATTTCCCCTCTGCCACAGTATAAGCACAATTGATCTTGGGCATTTACATTCAATTTTACACCTTATCACTAAACGAGAAAGCCTATAATTGCGAAATAATAACTTCGAACTTAGAACGTTTGGGGTTCACACGAGACTACTTTTCACGATTTTTAACATTCAAAATTAGAATCTAAAGTTATGGGGAATTAAATCCAAAGGTGCGGATTTCATGTTACCTCGCCCCCCGCAAAAAGTGGCAGAAATGTTTGTTAGTAGAATTACACGCGTAACCAGTCCACATATAAATAGTCAAAGCATTCTGGTCCATAAAAACGCAGAACACAAAAAAATGAGCGACCGGGCCTAACCTTGTAAGTGTGTGTTCTAAGTAGTTTATCATAGAATCCTTTTTTCAATAGCAAATGTGGCTCCCCAATCTATACGCACATGAGTAACCTTGCCTGCCGTGCAGGAGGCGATGGTTCAATCCCCGTCCAGGCAGACTCGTACCAATGAGTTTTTTGGAATTTATGTACGATTTGTAACAACACTGGCATATCGGTGAAGGAAAACATCGTGAGGAAACCTGCATGCTTCAATTTCGAGGCATGTATTGTACCCACTGTCCATTAAAAGTGGCGATGGGCTCACCCCCCGTCACACTGGACAGAGTTTCGGTACTACTGGTGAAACGTGGATGTTCTGAGGTTTCAGAATATCTCTGACTACCCCCTCGGGGAATATAGTCGTGAGCATATGCTATTCAATTTAGGAAATAATGTTCTTTTTAATTTATTCGTCATTTCTCAATTTTTCTGGACTTAATTTTTCAATCTTTAATTTGATGTGAACTTCTTAATATGCCGACACTTTTTTAAGGTGATGATCAGAACATCAAACTGAACAACTTTCTCTATGAGACCAACATCGAAATCGCGAAAAAAAATCTGCGGTCCCATACATTCGGCTCGAGTAGGATTGCAGTTTTGTATGGAAGAGCAGATTTTTTTTCGCGATGTCAATGTTGGTGCCATAGAGAAAGTTGTTCAGTTTGACGGTCTGATCATCCCCTTAAAAAGTGTCAGCATATTAAGAAGGATCCTGTATAAAATAGAAGAATTATTGAAATTCAAAGGCGACGTTTTATTATAATTAAAACCTTGATATCGAAAAACAATATTTATTGTTATTATGAAACACAAAATGTATTATCAATTTTAATAGGCTGCATTGGTCAATTTGTTCTGCTATGAGTTGGGAAATAAATTCCGAATTTGATAATGACCTTCAGTAAATGTTTTTAGAACAGATTAACATATTTATCGCCTTTCATCTTTACAATATTACAGTTGTTTAATTTTAATGTTTCTTTAGTATAAGATAAGATATGCTCACGACTATATTCCCCGAGGAGGTAGTCAGAGATATTCTGAAAACGTGGATTTTCTGAACATCCACGTTTCACTAGTATTACCGAATCTCTGTCCAGTGTGACGGGTAGTGAGCCCATCGCCACTTTTAATGGACAGTGGGTACAATACATGCCTCGAAATTGAAGCATGCAGGTTTCCTCACGATGTTTTCCTTCACCGATAAGCCAGTGGTGTTACAAATCGTACATGAATTCCAAAAAACTCATTGGTACGAGTCGGCCCGGACGGGGATTGAACCATCGCCTCCTGCGCGGCAGGCAAGGTTACTCATGTGCGTATGGATTGAGGAGCCACATTTGCTATTGAAAAAAGGATTCTATGAACCAGATGCATCTGGTGTGAAGAGCAACCTTTTTGTTCATGTAACTTCTCTATACTTTTGCTACAAATTCCAGAATTGGGCCTGCAAAATCTACTAATTTCCTACAAAATGGACATAGAATCCTTTTTTCAATGGCAATTGTGGCTCCTCAATCCATACGCACATGATTACTCGCCAATAGACCACCAGGGCTTGTTTAGTATTCATACATAAATACATACATATGCTCACGAATAAATTCCCCGAAGGGGTAGTCAGAGACATTCTGAAACCTCACAACAGTAGGTGCCGAAAGTCTGTCCAGTTAAATCAGCGAGCGTACCTACAACGTGTTAATGAATGAGCGCAAAACCTCATACCTACCTACACCCCAACTGGTTTACAACAAAATAATTAGATTGAAACAATATTTTCATTATTTTGCTAGTTAACATTTAAAGTTATTCGCATTGCCTGCATGCTTCAATTTCGAGGCATGTTTTGTACCCACTGTATATTATGTGGCGACAGCCCGTCACACTGGACAGAGTTTCGGTACTACTGGTGAAACGTGGATGTTTTGAGGTTTCAAAATATCTCTGACTACCCCCTCGGGGAATACAGTAGTGAGCATATGCATGCGCATTTTAAGTTTTAACGCAAAAATTATTTGTTATCATCAAAAGTCGTGGTGGTCCAATGGCGAGTAACCTTGCCTGCCGTGCAGGGGGCGGTGGTTCGATCCCCGTCCAGACCGACTCGTACCATGTACGATTTGTAACACCAATGGCTTTTCGGTGAAGGAAAACATCGTGAGGAAACCTGCATGCTTCAATTTCGAGGCATGTATTGTACTCACTGTCCACTACAAGTGGCGACGGGCTCACCCCCCGTCACACTGGACAGAGTTTCGGTACTACTGGTGAAACGTGGATGTTCTGAGGTTTCAGAATATCTCTGACTCCCCCCTCGGGGAATATAGACGTGAGCATATGCATATGCTTATTTGTTATCATTTCAGCACTGAATGAAAGCGCTAGCGTGCTCATGGAGTTAACTCGTCCAAGGCATCTTTCTACTGCTGCGTCTGCGGCATGGTGCCTCGATAAACTTTATATCGCGCCTGCTAACTCGTTCGTTTGCGCGGAAAAAGGAAGGGAGCTAGGGCGCGATAGCACTTTATCGCGCCGTCATGCCGCGGGCGCAGATTTGACTTTCGAAAATCATACTTCAGGCGATTTTTTAAAGTCGAATCAGCAGTAGAAAGATGCATATCTCCACAGAACATTATAAGAGGGGTTAGAAGTGCAAAGTAGGCGTGGAACGTGTCGCCACAGGTTATGCAATGATTTGCATAACACCATAAGGTGCGCGGCGTGGTGCGAGCAAGAGGGCATGAGTAATTGTAGCAGCGTGAGCGGGAAGACAAGTGGCGACAGCCGTCTCCGAAGCAAAAGCGCTACTTTGCATTTCTAACCCCTCTTATAATGTGCATATCTCCATAGTAATTTTAACATTTTCGACTGCTGAGTTCAGCAAATGAGTTTTAAAAATCGCTCTCCTGTATCCTGATCAACCCCTTAAAAATATGTCAGCATATTAAGAAATACCCTATATGATTGCTTATATTACAAAATAAATCTCAGAAATTTTAGAAAAAATACAATATGCGTATCCACAACAAGCTTCGTCAAAGGTAATACAATACTCACATCCGCAACAGGCTTTGTCAATGGTAATACATCACTCACATCCACAACAGGCTTCGTCAAAGGAAATACACCACTCTGATCCACAACACGTTTCGTCAATAAATACATCCCGTATATCTGCAACAAGCTTCGTCAAATTCCTACACAAACAAAAAACAATCACAAAAAAAAAAAAAAAGGGGGGGCGGGGGGACCTACAACCTGTAAACCTCCTCCAAAGCCTCTCCCCGAGGGACGGTTCCAAGAACGCTGGCAGCATTCCCTATATGAAATATCATTTATTTGCCTTGAAACAGGTATACAAAAGTTGGTAAAATATAATAAAATAAGCTTCTTCTGATCAGCTGTAGCAACAGCATGCAAATGTGGAACAACTTAAAAAAAACGACGTACGAGTAGCATCGAGATCCTTTAAGAGGATATAATTCGGTGCGCGCTCCACCCAAACGTACTATGGTGATATTTTCAATACTAACCAATTAAACTCAATGAAATTTTTCAGAATCAATCTAAAAACAAATTTCTATGCTTCTATAGAGTCAGATTTTCGTTAAAATGTATAGTTTTAAAGTTACAGTGCCTCAAAGATTTCCATACAAATCACAAATTAATCCTAGCATTGAAACTTTTTATTTTAACGATAATCTGACTCCATACAAGCATAGATATTTGTTTCAAGATTGTTTCAGCAAAATTTCATTGACTTTAATTGGTTAGTATTGAAAATATCACCATAGTACGTTTGTATAGAGCGCGCTCCGAATTATATCAGGGAATATAATTCGGAGCTCGCTCCATACAAACGTAGTCTGGTGATATTTTCAATACTAACCAATTAACGTCAATGACATTTTTCAGAAACAATCTAGTAACTAATCTCTATGCTTGTATGAAGTCAGATTTTTAAAAAAATATATAGTTTTAAAGTAATAGTGCCTCAAAGATTTCCATACAAATCTTAAATTAATCCAAGCACAATCTGACTTCAATCAATCAATCAATCAATTATACTTTATTTTACACCAAAAAACATAGTATACAGAGAGTAAATAAACAGGAAATACAGACGGTACAAAAATAAGCGGTCTTATCGCCGACTGACTGACTTCATACAAGCATAGAGATTGTTAGATTGTTTTTGAAAGTTTTCATTGACTTTGATTGGTGAGTATTGAAAATATCACCAGACTTCGTTTGTATGCAACGCGCATTAGGAATAAACTCCTCTTAACTTCTCTAAAAGATAGACCCATAAATAATTTGAATAATGTATTTGCGAAATATTTCACATACTATCTTTGAAATCTAATTTGTCAAGTGTCCTCGAGGAAACGAATAATTCCAACTGTTATGAGATAACTCAACGTCCATAATAATATACAGGGTCCAACTTAATATGCTGACAGTTTTTTAAGAGGATGATCAGACCACCAAACTGAACAACTTTCTCTATGGGACCAATGTCGAAATCACGAAAAAGAAATCAACTGTCCCATACAATTGGATCGATTAAGATTTCAGTTTAGTATGGAACAGCTGATTTTATTTTCGCGATGTAGATGTTGGTCTCATAAAGAAAGTTGTTCAGTTTGATGGTCTGATCTTCCTCTTAAAAAAGTGTCAGCATATTAAGAAGGACCCAATAGTACTTATTTAACAATAGGTCTGCTATAAAAGCACGTTGGTTTGACGCTCTCCATGCGCAAAATTAAGAGGTTTCCCTGACCGAACGACCTTGACCCATTCAGAGCCACCTCACCGCTACCAAACAAGGTCATTTTAGTAGGTATACCTATTTTTGACTGGCTTGTACTTCATTATGTCACTATGGTGCCTTCTAATCCAAGGAAATCAAATATCGAAAATCATAAGAATTCGCACCAAATTTTACAATTATCTAATTAGGTAACTCTTTAAATATTGGTTTAAAAAAATTTACATAACATTTAGAAACTCATTCGTTGAACTCAGCTGTTGAAAATGTCAAAATTACTATGGAGATATGCATCTTTCTACTGCTGATTTGACTTTCAAAAATCGCACTGCTGAAGAATGATTTTTGAAAGTCAAATCGGCAGTAGAAAGATGCCTATCTCGGTATCTTCATAGTAGTAGAGTTCAACGTATGACTACTCTTGATCCCAAAGAAAAAGTTGTTCAGTTTGATGTTACTTAGGTACGTAGTTACTTATATAAATAGATAGGTAGATGCCTACCTATACTTCATTCCAAATAAGGACGACGAGATTTTCCGATTCCTATTTAGCTTTCTGGCTAATTCTGATTACCAAATGTAATTAATTTTTTGGATACATTTACTATCCGAGATATCTTGGACGTTACTAAAGCTGTTTTAAGAATAAGTGAGAGGAAGTTTCAAATCTCTGTTTCTGTATGGCAAAATAGCCTTCAAATTTCGTTGCTATTTTGAATGGAGAATAGGTAGGTAGTTACTTATATACATAGGTATGTAGAGTCAGAGAACTAAAGTGGTTGACATAGCTCAGAAAATTAGCAAGCTGAAGTGGCAATGGGCTGGTCATATCTGCCGAAGAACTGACAACCGGTGGGGTGTCAGTTCTAGAGTGGAGACCGCGAACTGGTAGGCGTAGTGTGGGACGCCCTGCTGCCCGCTGGACAGACAACCTAAAAAAAGTAGCGGGGAGCGATTGGATGAGGAAGGCCGAGGACAGAGTTTTGTGGCGCGCCTTGGGAGAGGCCTATGTTCAGCAGTGGACGATGATGGGCTGATGATGATGTAGATGCCTACCTAATATAAGAAATCCAATTTCCAAAATATATTGTTACACAATTTCAAATAATATATCTAATTATTGTCTTTATTTCATTACACTTTAATATGATGATACCAAAAAACCCTATTTGGATTTGTCTTGGCACTGATAGGTAAATAGCTATAGGTAAGCATATTTTAAAAAAACCGTGGTGGTACACTGGCGAGTAACCTTGCCTGCCGTGCAGGAGGCGATGGTTCGATCCCCGTCCAGACCGACTCGTACCAATGAGTTATTCGGAATTTATGTACGATTTAATTATACCACTGACTTTTCGGTGAAGGAAAACATCGTGAGGAAACTTGCATGCTTCAATTTCGAGGCATGTATTGTACCCACTGTCCCCTTGGTCCAAAGTGGCGACGGGCTCACTCCCCGTCACACTGGACAGAGTTTCGGTACTACTGCTGAAATGTGGATGTTCTGTGGTGCATTGAATATAGTGGTGATATGCTAAGAATATTTAAATAATGTATTCTCAAGATATAAACCAAAACATGATAATGTCAAATCAGAGAACTCCCGCCAAAAATAAACAATCAAGAACACGTGCCAGGAAAATAAAGTAAAAATGTAACCAGATTTTTAATTAATAAAAACATTAAATAAAATGTTTATCGCATCGTCATAGTTTTTAATGTGATCCTTATTGACCGACTATTGTCACAAAATATGAACAGTTCTCGACAGGTTATTTTAGTTTAAGGTGTAGACAGACTTTCACACTCCGAATTTTTGTTTCTTGGTTAAGTTATATGTCGGAGTCACGTTGCAGGTTCTGACCCGAGCACTTGTCTCGCGTGTTGTTTGCGCGTCGCGTTTTTGCCTGCCCCGAGGCTCCGCAATCCTCAATCTCTTCTTTTTCTTGATCAAAAACAATCCCTAAGATTGGGATAGATACTCAAATAAACTACTTGACATTGGCGGAAATGCGGTGCTAACACACAAGCAAAAGGTCCATTAATTGTAACTAAAAAAAAATAATTATGTGTTAAGATTGAGGCCGAGATTCAGAGACGATTTTTAAGTCATAGTTCCAGTTCCAGTACTCCCGTATGTCAAAATCCATACATTTTCGCCACGCTTAGCTCGAGCTAAGAATGTCTCGAGTCTCTGAATCTCAGCCTGAAAGTCGAAGCAAGAAAGCGTCGAAAAAAATTTCAACCTAAACCCTGTCCATACAGGGTCCTTCTTAATATGCTGACACTTTTTAAGGGGATGATCAGACCATCAAACTGAACAACTTTCTCTATGGGACCAACATCGAAATCGCGAAAAAAAATCTGTTGTCTCGAGTAGGTTCGCAGTTTTGTAAGGAACAGCTGATTTTCTTGTCGCGATTTCGACATTGGTCCCATAGAGAAAGTTGTTCAGTATGACGGTCCGATCATTCCCTTAAAAAAGTGTCAGCATAATAAAAGGATTTTTTTTAATGAGTTATATGTATACAGTTTACTCAGGGAGCAGTTACTGCTTTTTACTGCGGGCTGTTGGGGAGACCATACCAGTGACGGCGAAGCGCCCTGGTAGGTCACGGAACCAGTGAGTTAAGCAACCTGCCCAAGGGGCACCCCAGGGGGGTACGGACCTCGGCAATGGGCGTTGCTGGGATTACGCGACGGGTTGGGTAGCGGGGATCGGTGAGAATGAAGAAGGACCCTGTATACACGCACATAGACATAATTTGTATGACGCCTCACGCAAACTAACCTAAGAAAGTTGACCCGTTTTGTTTTATACGGTAGAAGCGTTAGGCTCATTCTAGAAATTCTTTTTCTAGTTTTTTTATTGTCCGTGGTCCAAAAAGGACCATTTACAGTACAGTTTCGGGACGTCCACGTGACGTATATTTGGATGAATATTGACCCCCCACTCCCTAGTGACATCTATTGGTACTTCATTCCAAATAAGGACGACGAGATTTTCCGATTCCTATTTAGCTTTCTGGCCAATTATAATTACCAAATGTAATTAATTTATTGGATACATATACTATCCGACATATCTTGGACGGTACAAAAGTTGTTCAAAGAATAAGTGAGAGGAAGTGTTTGAAAATCTCTGTTTCTGTAATGCAAAATAGCCTTAAAATTTCGTTGCTATTTTGAATGCAGTTAGGTAACATTCTTGTTGAAAAACAAAATCAATTTACTTTTTACAGGTACCTACGCATGTTTTTTAGGTCTCCGTACCCAAAGGGTGAAAACGGGATGTGTCCGTCCGTCTGTCTGTCTGTCCTACCTATTTAAGGCTGTAACTTTTGAACCATAATAGCTAGACAGTTGAAATTTTCACAGAATTTGCGTTATTATGGCGGATTTGCTAACAAATTATAAAAATGACAAAAAGTTAAAATTTCCCCTAAACTTTTAACACAATAGAGCAAACTCTACAGTATAACAACAAATAATAAAAACCGGCCAAGTGTGAGTCGGTCTCGCTCTAAACGTCCAGGAGAAAACAAAACTTTTTTATAAGTTAATATGTTGTGGAATGGTGTGGTCCGGAACTCTCAGTGCGCAAACATCCCGACTCACACTTCACCGGTTTATATTTTAAAGTAGCTTAGTAAGTGACTAACATGGATGCCGATTAGGAGTGAACATTCGTTTTAGCAGCCGAACATTCGCCTAACTCAGCCAAGTCTCTCCTAACCTTAAGCCACCACCCAACACCGGAGAGAGGTCACAGGTCGCAATCACTCACCCAGGTAACTCTATAACGCGGTAACACAGTAGTAAAGAGCCAGTAATCGTGAAGACGGCTGTTTGAATACACTCCTTTGCCTTTGAATATAAAGGAAATAGCCTCCCTTTTTTGAAGTCGGTTAAAAAGTCAGCGGGAACAGTTTGCGCGCGTAAAAAGTTCGCGGTAGTTTTTTAGACAAAGGAAAGAGTCCATTCTGCCTTGAAGCTATATTTTGTTCATCTTGTTGACTGGAGAAATTTATGAAAATGCAATTTACGATTGGAATTTTTACGGTGAGTAAATGTAGGTATAAGTAATAGTATACACAGAGTAGGTAGGTACTAAGGTGGTGAAGTGCTCGTTGGCTGGCGTAGTGGAGCTTCGGTATTGGAAACAATCACCGAAGTTAAGCAACGTCAGGTCCGGTCAGTCTTTGGATGGGTGACCGTTTAGTGGTATTTCGGGTATTGCGCGGGAACCGATAAGAAAAGGACGGACTTTGTTTCTTAATTTTCTAAATTTGTTTTTCGTGGCTATTGTTGTGTTGATGTGGTGGAATTCGTTTAATAATTTGCAATTAATCGAGAATAAGCATGCATGCAGAAATAAAGATAGGCGCTCCCGTTTGATTCGGTTTGATCCTCGCCTTTCCGAAAAGATAAATATATATATATTTTTTTATTAAGTGGTATTTCATCACGAGCGTTTCCGTGCTTCAGAACGGAAGACACGCTAAGCAGTTGCTCTCGGATAGTTCCGTCAGATGGCATTGTAACTAGGTCAGAGGTCTATTAAAGCAGCTTGAAAATTCACTGACAGCAAGTTGACCACTATAACGTGCCTCCACCAACACGTACTGGGCCCGCGTGGTGGAGTATGGCCCACTCCCTCTCACCCTTATTCGTGAGAGGAGGCCTTTTTCGTACAGTGGGATTTTACAGGCTATAACTTTTACTATTGTAGTTACCTAGAAATTGATATCATTAGCATCCTTCTAAACTAAGAGTCAACCCAAACTGAACAACTTTTACTATGGGAGCAACAAAAAATCAGCTGTTCCATACTAAACTGCAATGCCTACTCGACTCAAATGTATGCAACAGCAGATTATTTTTTGCTCCGATCGGTTTGCTCAGTTTGATGGGTAGACTCTTAGTTCACAACCACAAACAACTACCGAACTGAACAACTTTCACTAATCGCGAAAAGATAATAAGCCGTATATCTTATCGATTTATTTTTATTTTACGAGGAAATCCGGTGGTTTTTTAATTCAGGGGTGAATACTTGAAGACCTCGCCCAAACCTTAAAAAAACCTTCAATATTAATATAACAATTTATAAACATTAATGCGATTGGCCAATAAAAGTATTATTGAATAACCAAAAATATTTGAATAAGATTAGGTATATATTTAATTAATATTTTAATATTATTATAATTTATTCCTTACATTATTTTTTATCAAATTAAGTGCTTTGACGGAAACACTCGGTTAATAAAATAATTAAAACCGGCCAAGCGCGAGTCGGACTCGGACCAAGGGATCCGTACGACTACAAATTTGACCAAAAAAAATTGTGTTGTCTCCAGGATACTTAACGCGCTCCACTCGCATTTTGCCGGTTTTTATCATTTCTTGTTTACCAATTTTAAACTATGCTCTATAATCACACCAAGTTTGACGTTTGTTTGTGTTGCTTTTTTTTAACGATAGAGCTAAAACCATGAAAAAATTGTATGCCTTTTCTTACAAACAAGATCAAGCACGTATCCAGGGGGTGGGATAGGCTTAGATCAAAGTAAAATTAAGAGGATATGTGAAAAAAATAGGATTCTTCAAAGCATCATATATCAATGAAGTACTAACAGTAGGAGTATGATTTGAGGATATGTGTAAATTGAACGTATAATTGAAGTTTTGATTAGAGCCAAAACACGATTAAGAGACATTTTCTCGATAGAAAAATAAGCCAAAGTAGCCTCCGTTTTTATCGATAAACGCTTGGAACTGCTAAAGAGTGAATAATAGAAATACGAGACTTGATTTAAAAAAAAGAGATTGATATTTTATAAATTTTGATTAGAGCAGAAATGAACTTACATAAATAGTACAATCACAATTAAATAAAATTTGTTTTACGCTTGCGTCGTTTCAGGCGCGCGCGCCGCCCTGTCTCTTCCTCTCGCATCAGGCAGTAATATAAGCTATCACATGCCCATTTCGCTTCAATTATTTTTCGACATAGGCCCTTAATAGATAGGCCTAATTTATGGATAAGCGCGTTAAGTTGAAGCACACAACTAGTGCAATTGGTCCATACAAACTAGCACAATTGTCTGTCATCTCGGTACAAATCTCATTTGTTTTGCCTCCAATTGGATTGTATTTCTATCTATCTATCTATCTATCATATTCGTCTATATATATATAAAGCTATCACATTCATACACAATTTAGCCAAACGGCTCATACATGTTGTCATTTGTCCGTTCAAACGCTCTGATTATTCACCCTTTATTCGCAAATCCAAAATACCTAATAACACAAATATTCTGTAAAATGCCAACTCGCTGTCTAATAAGGTTTAAAAAATACAGCCCAAGTTAAGACAGACGGACGGACTTAGGAACGGTAGACTTATTATAATAGCAAAAAATACTAAAATACTGGCAATATGGTCATGTTGGCATCTTTTGCGTACGGAACCCTAAAACAAAGATACATCTTCTGCAAGTTTAATCCATTGCTACTCGAGCATGTTACTTATATTTGCTACAACGCGACAACTGCCCGCTTGGGTAGATATTTGGTAGTTGTAACGATGTTTCTGACCGCCTTGAAAGAGATTATGGTCGTGAGTTTATGTATGTAATTTCCGATGACAATAATTCTTAAGATTATAATTTATTCATAATGAATCTATCTGGTCCAGTAGCGAGTAACCTTGCCTGCCGTGCAGGAGGCGATGGTTCGATCCCCGTCCAGGCCGACTCGTACCAATGAGTTTTTCGGAATTTATGTACGATTTGTAACACCACTGGCTTTTCGGTGAAGGAAAACATCGTGAGGAAACCTGCATGCTTCAATTTCGAGGCATGTATTGTACCCACTGTCCATTACAAGTGGTGATGGGTTCACTCCCCGTCACACTGGACAGAGTTTCGGTACTAGTGTAACGTGGATGTTCTGAGGTTTCAGAACATCTCTGACTACTCCCTTCGCGGAATATAGTCGTGAGCATATGCTATGCTACAATATCTATTGTAAATGACAACATGCGTCTTTGTATTGGCCGTTCGACTAAATTATGATATGCAGCACAGAATATCTACTAGATATCTATTAGATATTTTGTAGACATTTTTGCTTTGCTATACGCATTATAATATAGACGAATATGATAGAAATATAATCCAATTGCAAAAATAGCCCCAAATAAAGTAGTTTTGTGTTACAAAATATTCAAATTTTCCACTAAATCCGATCAGATTTTTTTCCGCCATTTTTGAACAATTTGAAAATATCCATCATGAAATTCAAGAAATCTCGTTTGTACGACAAAATATATCATTGAAATATAAAGTTTTAGTAATATGTAAGCAATCTATTATTACCATATTTTTATGACGCCGTACATAATATTCGGTAGAACCAAAATAGCCAGTTTTGGAGGTTGTTTTTGGCGTGCATTGTACGTTGAAGTTAATAGAGCAGAGAAAAGTCGAGCTCGCTTCTCTCGCTCCAAGTTTCTATTTTAGTTGCTGTGCCTACACATAATCCTAAATAGTTCTGACCACAGCCAAGACGTGGAGCTCAAAATTTCGAGCTTGCTTCGCTCCATCCATAGCGTTTACTTCGGTTACTTTGCACATGTTTTGTACGTAAAAAGCTCTGGCTCTAACCGATTCGTATTGAGGAGAAAAGTCGAGCTCGCTCTAAGTTTCTATTTTTGCATGGATAAACGAAAAGATGTCTGACCACAACCGGAATAGATGTGCAAAAAAATTTCGGACTCGCTTCGCTCGCTCCGTTCTTTTTTTCAAAATAAGATAAGGGAGCGGCAAAATCGGTATGTGCCCCGGGCGGCAGAAACCCACGTTACGCCACTGGCTCTTGCTAATACCAACTTCCCAACTCAAGGAATTATTACGTAAGTTCTGAGAAGAGAAGTTTATTCCGAAAGCGCTAATGCGCGCTGCATACAGACGAAGTCTGGTTAGATTGTCAATACTAACCAATTAAAGTCAATGAAATTTTGCAGAAACAAATCTTTATGCTTGTATGTTGTCAGATTTTCGTTAAAATATAGACAATATTACTATTATGTATGGGTATTGAACTAAGGTGAAGAACATGACAGTATAGAAAATTAACGGTAACCTCGAAATTTAAAAATTTTTACTATAATTTTTTTCTAACGTCGCGTTGCTATTTGTAAAACTTAGGTTTTTATGTTATTAATTTCGTACCTTACAACAATATCTAAACGGCAATCGGTAATCTTTTTGGTAATTAAAATGTCCCGGGGCCACAGTACTATAAGGAACATGAGTCGAAAAATAAGAATTTTTTGTTGGTTTTCGACTTATGTTCCTTAGGGAAAGTTGTTTAGTTTCATTGTCGAATACACCCTTAAATTTTTTTTAGTAATTAAGAACTGTGGTGTATTTTTAGACAGGAAAAACAACTTTTTTTTAAACTTTTGCTAACGAACGCTACAACCAAAGAGTAATATAAGTAGCTACCACTTAATTATTTTATGATCTTAAAATACATCAGCGTTCGTCTTTTTGCCGCCATTTGATGAATAAACAAATACTTTATGAGTGTCATAAACATTGTAAAGACGCATACACACTGCTGCAGGCGTCGAACCACATTTTTTTTTTAATTTAATGAATATAACTCAAATGGTCCCCCAAGGCAATTAGCAATTAATCAGTCAATAATTAATTTTTTACTTATCAGAAAATTATCCGTTTATAATTAATTTTAATATTTCTTTTTATTGTACATAGTGGGTAGTTTGTTGGACTTTCAAAGTTCATTTTATATTTTTTTAAGCTCCTAAAACTAAACAACTTTCACCATGGGACATGGCGCGAAAAAAATTCAGCTTTTCCATACATTTGGGTCGAGTAGCCATTGACATTTTATATGGAACAGCATTTTTTTCAAGATTTCGATGTTGGCTCTGGGTGAAAGTTGTGAATGGCTACCGACGTGTGACGATTTGCCGAAGTGGCGTAGCGTTGGTTTCTGCCGCCCGGGGCACAGACCAGTAGCATAGCGAGGGAGGGGGGGGGGGGGGGGCAAATTCGGGAAAAATATAGATTGATTGAGCTCTATGACTAATTCGTAGAGCAAAGTCGAGCTCGCTCCGCTCGGTCTATGTTTTTGTTTGTCTACACAAGAGTTTTGACAACAGTTAAGACGTGGTGCTAAAAATTTCGAGCTTGCTTCGCTCGATTCATAGCTTTTACTTAAGCTACTTTGCACATGTTTTGTACGCAAAAAGCTCTGGCTATAACCGATCCTTATTGAGGAGATCACTTCGCTCGCACCGTAATTTTTTTGTGTACGTAAGGTAAGGGGGCGGTAAAATCGGTTTTTGCCCCGGGCGGCAGAAACCCACGCTACGCCACTAGCCCAGACCGATTTTGCCACCCCCTTATGCTACGTAATAAAAGATAACGGAGCGAGCGAAGTGAGCTCGATATTTTTTTTCACTTCTATTCCGGTTGTGATCAGACATCTTTTGGTTTATCCATGCAAAAATAGAAACTTAGAGCGAGCTTGACTTGACTCCTCAATACGAATTGGTTAGAGCCAGTGCTTTTCTACGTACAAAAAATGTGCAAAGTAACCGAAGTAAAAGCTATGGATGAAGCGAAGCAAGCTCGAAATTTTTAGCACCACGTCTTAGCTGTGGTCAGAACTTTTAAGGATTTTAGGATTATGTGTAGGTACAGTAACTAAAACAGAAACTTACTCGTAGACGCTGCGCTACTGAATTGCCGTTAACGTTAAGTAGGTACCCAACGATAAAAACAAACATAAGATAGCCGCGCCACGTTACACACTACTACCTACGCGCGGCCAGCATCTATTGGTTTTTGTTTAGCTTGATGTGTCGCCGTATCTACATTAGTAAGGCTTTAAACCTGGTACTGCGTACTCCGTTATTATATTAAAGTTTTGTTTTATGCTTCTACTAATTGCTATCGGGGCGCCTCAATGAGACCTCCAGTGACCGCAGAGCTGACAGCTTCCTGGCTCAAAGAATCAGCCTCACCATCCAGAGGGGGAATGCTGCCAGCCTGTAGGGCACCATGTCTTGCGGTGACACTCCAGAGTGTGTGCATTATTAGTGAGAGCTGTTAGTTTTACTTAGTTTCCTTTTTTATTACCTATCGGATTATATTGCATCATATTATTTCTGTGTACCTAATAAATGCTAAATACCTTCTACTAGAGATTATCCGGGTTCTTTATTATCAAATTAAATCTATGTTTTTGCTATAATCCTGTTTTATTAAATTACAAAGACATTAAGTTCCACACAATCAAATTGTTTTCCATTATTGTGTCATAATAAAATGTCAAATTTATGAACTTCGATAGTACAATATTCTTAAATATTGGTTCTTTATTATTTTTATAGTCAAAAACAAGTTTTTAATCCTGCGGCTATTTTTCGGTTATCAATTTTATTGGTTGCACTTTTGATTTATACAGTTTTTACAGCTTCCTAGATGATAATAATTAGATTCAATTGTTATGTAATATTGTGTTTTGATCTTTGACTATTTATATGTGGACTGGTTACGCATGTAATTCTACTAACAAACATTTCTGCCACTTTTAGCGGGGGGCGAGGTAACATGAAATCCGCAACTTTGGATTTTATTCCCTATAACTTTTGATTCTAATTTTGAATGTTAAAAATCATGAAAAGTAGTCTCGTGTGAACCCCAAACGTTCGAAGTTATTGTTTCGCAATTATAGGCTGTCTCGTTTAGTGATAAGGTGTAAAATTTAATGTAAATGCACAAGATCAATTGTGCTTATACCATGGCAGAGGGGAAATGCTACCGCAAGGCTAGTCCTTATAATAATTAGTCAAAGGTTTTGATAGATAGAATACAGAATAATCATCAAATTACGATTTACTCCTAAGCACATTAATGTAGTAATTCCTAGTATTTCTTCTAAGTCTAAGAGATAAGAGGAATTTTGGTAACCATCAGCTGCAAGGCTGATTCAGTATTCCTAAGGTGTAGAGCATCTCTGTGATGGGGTTGTACAAGCTCTGCCTGCATAGCTCCAGTCGGTTTAGGAGTTACAGCCGTTTAAAGATCTGTATCAAATGAACGATCAGCTGCAAGGCTGATCATAGGGTATTATTGTAATATGCACTGTAGCTCTGTAAACAGTACAAACTATGACTAATTCGTAGAGCAAAGTCGAGCTCGCTCCGCTCGGTCTATGTTTTTGTTTGTCTACACAAGAGTTCTGACAACAGTTAAGACGTGGTGCTAAAAATTTCGAGCTTGCTTCGCTCGATTCATAGCTTTTACTTAAGCTACTTTGCACATGTTTTGTACGCAAAAAGCTCTGGCTATAACCGATCCTTATTGAGGAGATCACTTCGCTCGCACCGTAATTTTTTTGTGTACGTAAGGTAAGGGGGCGGCAAAATCGGTTATTGCCCCGGGCGGCAGAAACCCACGTTACGCCACTAGCCCAGACCGATTTTCAGCTGCAAGGCTGATTCAGTATTCATAAGGTGTAGAGCATCTCTGTGATGGGGTTGGACAAGCTCTGCCTGCATAGCTCCAGTCGGTTTAGGAGTTTAAAGATCTGTATCAAATGAACGATCAGCTGCAAGGCTGATCATAGGGTATTATTGTAATATGCACTGTAGCTCTGTAAACAGTACAAACATTTTCATGTTCTATCAGTCGGTGTCGGAGATACAGTCATTCAAAGTTCCGACCTTTGAACGGTTGTATGCCCTAAACCGACTAATAGATCATGTTTGTTTTAATACTGTTCGCATTTTCTATTTTTCTTTTTGTTGAACTTTGTTATTCCTTGACTATACCTTTTGTTCCGGGTCTCTTTCTAACCACTCCAAAAGGGATTTCAAGATGTTATATACCAAGCTTTTTGGACATAGTAACAATAAATTCAAGGTTACAATAAAATTACTATAGTTTCGTAACCTCTTTATCTACTTAACTCGTTTTTATTTTAAACATTTTTATGACTGTATCATTTTAACATTATGGTTTATGCATATTAAGTATAAATATACCAGATTTTAAGTCAGATCATAAGCTATCAAACAAAAAAAGTTTCATCAAAGTTTTTGCGTGATGCTGGTACAAACGTACAAACAAATAAACAAACAAACAGACGGACAAAAATTCTAAAAAAGTGTGATTTGGACACCGGGGTACCTAACATTTTTTTGTGTAGGTCCTCTTATAAAGATAAGGGGCGCTAAATTCGGTCTGCGCCCCGGGCGACAGAAACCCACGATACGCCACTGCCTAATGATATGGAAACTGGAGAGGAGAGAAGAGAGAAGTTATTATGTAATTATAGATAAGATCGTATCGCCAACAAACTGTCCAGCAGTTTGGCGAATTTGTATTTTATTTATAGCAGTTGTAAGAATGAAGTTAAAGAAATAAAAAAAAAGATTTTTTTAAAAATTGTTAAGAGGTTAGGCAAGTACCGTTTTTTCCATACAAACGTATTCCCCTGTTTTGTAGAGCAAAACATTTATCACGACGATTTTTGATAAGATCGTATCGCCAACAAACTGTCCAGCAGTTTGGCGAATTTGTATTTTATTTATAGCAGTTGTAAGAATGAAGTTAAATAAATAAATAAAAAATATTTTTTTTAAAATTGTTAAGAGGTTAGGCAAGTACCGTTTTTTCCATACAAACGTATTCCCCTGTTTTGTAGAGCAAAACATTTTTCACGACGATTATTTTTTTTTTGTTACCTCTGCTATGTCCCTATGTTTTACTTTTTTGCATTAATTAATTTACTTTATGAACTAGGGACCTTCGAAAATGTCAAATTTTACCGCACGTTTTCAGACATCCAGCAAACAAATTTTACGAATAAAAACAAAAAAAAGCAAAACATACAGACATAGTCAAAGTCTTTCTCATATTTATCTTGAAAGAATTATTAAAATCGGTTTAGTTTTGGAGGAGGAAACAGGGGAATACGAAATGCAGTTTTCGTCGATTTTATGTAGATAAAATTGGTCCAAGCTGCAGTTGTCTCTTTCGCACTCTATTCGGTGGGGTGTATGGGTGGGGCGGATTGGACAATAATGTATACAGTCGGAAAAGTGACCTATTCTCCAAATTAGCATTTTAGCCCGCCTATCCTCTTAACTTGAATTGTAATAAATCCCTCTCTTGACCTTAACTTGCGAAGGCAGTGGTGCCCTGGATACACTTGACTCTACATCAAATTTTCACTTTAAAGCTTAATATTTCGCTAACGGATCCCTAAATCGAAAAATGGTTTTCCCACAACCACAATATTTTTAAAAGACATATCGATCGATACCCCACACCATGGGATAGACGAGAAAAAAAAATTTCATCCCCTTTTTTCGTAACTACCTTAAAAAAAAATGTTGTCAACATTTTATTTTAGCACTTTGTCGGCGTGATAAATATGTATACCCATGTCAATTTACAGCTTTCTAGTACTAAGCGTCTCTGAGCTAAGCCGCGGACAGACTGACAGACGGACAGACGGACGGACCTGGCGAAACTATAAGGGTTCCATGTTGACTACGGAACCCTAAAAACCATCAAATGTTCATTTCGTTAACTTCTTGTGTCTAAGTAACATAGGTGAGTTACATCATTTAAACTAACAAGTATTACAAAATTACTTTGCCTCTTAAATGATTGACACTATCTTTCTAAGTTTGTTTTCACAAATTGACCTTACTTACATAAAGTAGGTAATGAGTAGGTAGGTACTTACCTACTTTAGTTTACGTGAAGTAATTTGTAGGGTTCCATAGTCAATAAGGAATTATCTATACTCCATTCAAAATAGCAACGAAATTTTAAGGCTATTTTATTTTGCATTACAGAAACAGAGATTTGAAACACTTCCTCTCACTTATTCTTAGAACAGCTTTAGTAGCGTCCAAGATATTTCGGATAGTATATATATCCAATAAATTAATTCCGTTTGGTAATTAGAATTGGCCAGAAAGCGAAATAGGAATCGGAAAATCTCGTCGTCCTTATTTGGAATGAAGTATAGGAATTTTTACTTACATTAGTAAATGTTCAAATTAAGACGTAACTTCGTTTTGTATGGAGCGCTTTAAGGCCTCTGCCTCGAATTTTGCGGGCAGCGGGGCGGCGGCGGCGGCGGCGGCGGGATCTATACAAACGAAGTCTGGTGATATTGTCAATACTAAACAATTAAACTCAATGAAATTTTGCAGAAACAATCTAGAAACAAATCTCTATGCTTGTATCGTGTCCGATTTTCCTTAATATGTATAGTTTTAAAGTTACAGTGCCTCAAAGATTTCCATACAAATCTTTAATTAATCCTAGCATTTAAACTGTATATTTTAACGAAAATCGGAACGATACAAGCATAGAGATTTGTTTCTAGATTGTTTCTGCAAAATTTCATTGAGTTTAATTGATTAGTATTGAAAATATCACCAGACTTCGTTTGTATGCAGCGCGCATTTACGCGTTTGGAATAAACTTGTATTAACAGGAATATTCTCTTAAAACCCAAGGGCAAGATAAAAGGCAACATAATTTAAGCAAACATTGCGATTTTGATCGATAGCGTTGACATTTGACTTTCTCAAATGTTGTCATATTTTAGCTACCTGTTACTTTTTGCTTGAACGGTGTATCATATCTGATTCATTTCTTGTTCACAAGGCCGTGGGAACACATCCTTTAAGTAAGTACCTAGTACTTACTACTACTATTACTATTTTAGCTCAGCACATGCTCACGACTATATTCCCCCAGGGGATAGTCAGAGATATTCTGAAACCTCAGAACATCCACGTTTCTCTAGTAGTACCGAATATCTGTCCAGTGTGACGGGGAATGAGCGCGTCGCCACTTTAAATGGACAGTGGTTACAATACATGCCTCGAAATTGAAGCATGCAGGTTTCCTCACGATGTTTTCCTTCACCGAAAAGCCAGTGGTGTTAAAAATCGTACATAAATTCCGAAAAACTCATTGGTATGAGTCGGCCTGTACGGGGAACCATCGCCTCCTGCACGACAGGCAAGGTTACTCGCCACTGGACCACCACGGCTTACTATTTTATAAACAAGAAATTCATCTTTGTAAGAATGCCCGAGTGCGTTGCATATACTAACAAACGAAGTTTGGTCCTATTTTCAATACTTAATAACCAATTAACGTACCTCAATGAAATTTTAAAAACACGAGCTAGCAACTAATCTCTGTGCCCTTTGGTTTATCAGATTTTCTTTAAAATATACTTAGTTTCAATTTCAAATAATCAATATAAAATTTGTATGAAAACTTCACACATTTAAAGACAAACCACAAAGATTAGTTTCTAGTGTTAAAAAATGTGATTGAATTTAATTTGTTTAATATCTTGTATGGCAAGCTAACGAATATGGATTTTAACATACGGGATGGGTGCAAGGACACTATGATATGAATTTAACATTTATTTCGATCAAAAGGGTATCCAAATTATTTCTCAATAGCAAACATAAACTGTCACCAAACACACGCACGATTAAATGCGACCCAATTCCCAAAACACTCGACATTTAGCTGTCATGCGAAGACAAAATGTCGCTAGGTCGCGTCGTGTTCATTCACTGGCATGCTAAGATGCTACCTGCAAGCGTGCAATGCCACTGCACCGTGAATGGCAGTGTCAACGGATGCCTTTGACCTCCGTTTTAGCTAAAGGATGCTTGCAAAGGGCTTTGGAATACCTATTATGGTTATAATAGCAGTGTGGCTAGAATCCATAAAGGTATTATTATACCAGGAATCAGCCCCGGATCTAGGAGGCCAAAACTTTACTTTGGCGCCCCTCCCCTCCAAAGGATAATTTTTACCCAGGGAGGCCAGGACCACGTTGGTCGTTGCAATAATCCTAAAACTTGGAGGGAGCGAAGCGAGCTCGAGATTTTACTGCACTATGATTAGCTCGTCGCAATAATTATGACCCAAAATCGGGATCTGGATCGAATTTTGCAATATAGTCTAGGAAAAATAAGGTTTGAGATTGCATTAAAGCACTTTAGTAAATTGTGTTTGAAATAATATTACTGTTAGTTTATAACACTTTTGTCGAGATTTCGTGGTTATATAGGCTCAGGAACCTGAGAAATACCTTAAAATCGATATTAATGTACAAATGGCAAGCTTATTTCTAAAAATATTTCGACCAGCATACCAGCAATAGAGACAGTTAATTATCAAAAGGCAAATTTAATGTGTAAAAACAAACAGTAAATAATTTAGTTTTGAGGTTATAATTTTTGAAGACTTACAAAATATTAAATATCTACCCAAATTAACGATATTAACCGTGGATTATTATTGTTTTAAGTAAAACGTATTGAACGAAGCCATCCTGTACAAAATCACTAGTTTTCCATTTTTTGTTCATACCTAAATTTAATGTTTTGTAAATGTCTTCATTATTCAATAATACAACATAAAAAATCGGGGATTATTGAGAATTTATGTTTTTCAGGTATATATCTCGTATATTCCAAATTTTCACCAAAAGTGCAATTAATGCAACCTACTCCATACTAAAATCCGTAGATTTCCCCGACTAATAGGTATGAGTAGACGTAGGTTCAATAAAAAAAAAACATGAGCAAGCTCGATCTTTTGCAATATTTTCAAGTCGTTGGAATTAATTATTTGTCAAACTCTTGATTTTGGCGCCCCCTTAAACTGCCGCCCGGCGCGAGGGCCCCGGTTTGGCCTCCCTAGATCCGGGGCTGCCAGGAATAGAGGAACCGACAGCTGAGAAAACTAATCTACACCGCCGACAGGGTAAATATTCGAGCTCTGTGAATAATTTATGAATCTAAAGTGAAATCCTAGATTATTTTTTGAAATATACTAACAGTATTTCATTAAATTATCCACGATTTCACGTTAGATTCACAATTATACACAGAACTCGAATTTTTACTGGGCTGATACCATAGCATAGCATAGCATATCCTCACGACTATATTCCCCGAGGGGGTAGTCAGAGATATACTGAAACCTCTGAACATCCACGTTTCACTAGTAGTACCGAAACTCTGTCCAGTGTGATGGGGGGCGAGCCCGTCGCCACTTATAATGGACAGCGGGTACAAAACATGCCTCGAAATTGAAGCATGCAGGTTTCCTCACGATGTTTTCCTTCACCGAAAAGCCAGTGGTGTTACAAATCGTACATAAATTCCGAAAAACTCATTGATACGAGTCGGCCTGGACGGGGATCGAACCATCGCCTAAGAAAATATTTGCTACAACTGCAAGCAGTAAAAAAGATTCCAACCTCTTGACACCATCAACAGTTGTAGCAAAGTTTCTGTCTACTACAAGTAAAGGAATATACTTAATCATCAGTTTGTTGGAAATTATGTATGTTTGTAAATGATATACTCTCAAGAGTCAACTACTATAAATATAACATTGAATTATTACTCAACAACGCAACCTCATAAGGTTAATGTTTATTTACGAAGTACGACCGTTAACTAAATCCACACGTCGAGTGTCATGCATTTGTTAAATATTTGGTAAAGGCGTTTACATACCTACAGCCCAGTTTAGGAGTACTATTTTGTTTTACAAAATCCACGCGGAAGGAAAACATCGTGAGGAAACCTACATGCTTCAATTTCGAGGCATGTATTGTACCCACTGTACATTATAAGTGGCGACGGGCACACCCCCCGTCACACTGGGCAGAGTTTCGGTACTACTGGTGAAACGTGGATGCTCTGAGATTTCAGAACATCTCTGACTACCCCCTCGGGGAATATAGTCGTGAGCATATACATACATACATACATACATACGCGGACGAAGTAGCGGTCTAAAGCTAGTGTTCCAAGATCCCACTGCAAGTTTTCTACTGTACTATGTTTAGGTACCGAATGAGGAATATATTACAATCGTACATAAATTCCGAAAAACACATTGTAAAGGAAAAGTATCATTAACCTTTAAACCACATACTCTACCCATCAAACTGAACAACTTTTACTATACCTATCGGAACAAAAAAAAATCACTTGTCTCATACATTTTAGTCGAGCAGATATTACGCTTTAGTATGGAACAGCAGATTTTGCTCTGACAGGTTTGCTCCCATAATAAAAGTTGTTCAGTTTGATGGGTAGAGTATGTGGTTTAAAGGTTAATGATACTTTTCCTTACACCCTGTATACAGGGTCCTTCTTAATATGCTGACACTTTTTGAAGGGGATGACCATCAAACTGAACAAATTTCTCTATGGGACCAACATCGAAATCGCGAAAAAAAAATGCATCTGTCCCATACAAAACTATGAACCTACTCGAGCCAAATGTATGGGACAGCTGATTTTTTTTTCGCGATTTCTATGTTGGTCCCATAGAGAAAGTATCAGTTTGATGGTCTGATCATCCCCTAAAAAAAGTGTCAGCGTATTAAGTTGGACCCTTGGAAAATTAGGTGAAACTATTTTAAGAGGATGATCATGATCAGACCATAAAACTGAACAACTTTCTCTATGGGACCAATATCGAAATCGCAATAAAAATAAATATCTGTGGTCAAATACATTTAAGTCGAGTAGGTTTGTATGGAACAGCTGATTTTTTTTTCACGAATTCGATATTGGTGCCACAGAGAAAGTTAATCAGTTTGATGGTCTAACTAGATGGTAACTTTCTCTATGGTATAATATAAACATCGAAATCGCGAAAAAAAAATCTGCTGTTCCATACAAACCTACTAGACTTAACCACAGACCACAGATTTTTATTTATTTTGCGATTCGAAAAAATCTACTGTACAAAACTGTGAATCTACTCGAGCCAAATGTATGGGACAGCTGATTTTTTTTTCGCGATTTCTATGTTGGTCCCATAGAGAAAGCTTATCAGTTTGATGTTCTGATGATCCCTTAAAATAGTTATGAATTCTGACCATTTCGAAACTCTTTTGCTATTGTGAACACCTCACAAAAAGATGACTTTATAACAACGTCATAAATCCATGTTTAGTAATAATTCGAATGCTTAAAATTGACCAATTTAAAGGTAACTTAACTTACCCGTTGAAAAATAAAAACGCGTAAATGTCAATGTATTCACTAGTTATACAAATCGTTTTTTTAATGGTCTAATGTAATGTAACACATCGTTAAAGATTGTGTACACAGGTAATCAATCAAATTAGGATGCGAACTTAGAATGTTTATTGCATAAAATTGTTATGAAACTGTAAAGAACTGTAAACGTGGTGATGTGTGATGGATGACCAATTAGAAGGTATTAAGAGGTGTTTATTCTGAATGCGTAAATGCACGCTGCATACAAACGAAGTCTGGTGATATTTTCAATACTAACCAATTAAAGTCAATGAAATTCTTCAAAAACAATCTAGAAACTAATCTCCATGCTTGCATGAAGTCAGATTTTCGTTAAAATATACAGTTTTAAGATTTGTATGGATATCTTTGAGGCACTATAACTTTAAAACTATATATTTTAACGAAAATGCAAAGGTTGTCTATTAGTCGGGGAAATCTACGGATTTTTGTATGGAGTAGGTTGCATTAATTGCACTTTTGGAGATTCTTTTGGAATATAGTATATACATACCTGAAAAACGTACATTTTCAATAATCCCCGATTTTTTATTGTGTATTATTGAATAATGAAGACATTTACAAAACATGAAATTTAGGTATGAACAAAAAATGGACAACTGGTGATTTTGTACAGGATAGCTTCGTTTAATATGTTTTACTTATAACAATAATAATCCCCGGTTAATATCGTAAATTTGAGTAGATATTTTGTAAGTCTTCAAAAATTATAACCTCAAAACTAAATTGTTTACTGTTTGTTTGTACACATTAAATTTGCCTTGTGATAATTAACAGTCTCTTTTGCTAGTATGCTGCAAGAAATATCTTTAGAAATAAGCATGGGCTTTATACATTAATATCGATTTTAAGGTATTTCTCAGGTTCCTGAGCCTGTATAACCACGAAATCTCGACAAAAGTGTTATAAACTAACAGTAATATTAGTTCAAACACAATTTACTAAAGTGTCTTTAATGCAATCTCAAACCTTATTTTTCCTAGACTAATCTGGTATGGCCCGGGGAGGGCTTTTCGACTGAGTGTAAATATTTTATTAAGCTAGTTTTATTTTAGTTAGTTATATTTTAGTTAGTTATATTTAAGTCAGTTATATTTTATTGTTATTTATTTAATTAAATTGTAAGTAAGTTTTAACGAAAATCTGACTTCATACAAGCATATAGATTAGTTTCTAGATTGTTTCAGAAAATTTTAATTAACACGAATTGGTTAGTATTGAAAATATCACCAGACTTCGTTTGTATGGAGCACGCTCCGAATTATATTCCCTTTAGAGATGTTTATTCCGAATTTTGTATACAAAGTTGGTACGTTTGAAGTCAGATCCCCCCCCCCCCCCTCCCGTACCCTCGACATCAACGAAAGAGGGGTTTGAAAAAGTTGGAAATATATTTTGTAACTCAAACTAGATATCTCCAAATTTTCTTTTCAGGGAATCGAAATTACTACAATTTTTTTTCTTATTCTACTTATCTATGGAACTCTTTACTGGACGAGTCCGACACGCTCTTGGCAGGTTTTTTAAAAGCAATTTTGTTTTAATCTCGAGTGATTGTAACACTGCCTTATAAACCGACTATAGCCTCGATTCATAAAATAAGCTTAGATCTGTTTATTGCTCAGTAATAAAGCACTAAATCTATTTAGCATACCTAATATACCTTCACGTGACTATACATACATATATTTATTTTATTATCTTTTTTTTCTCACGGCATTTCAAACGTTTTAACTTATACAGGGTGATGGAATAGGTGTGTAAATGGGTCATTAGCTCTATAATAATACGTTTTTTGTTTATAACCCTTAATTTTTAGGGTCCTTAGTCAACGAGGAACCCTTATAGTTTCGCCATGTCCGTCCGTCTGTCCGCGACGCTTAAGAGAAGTTTATAACGAATGCGTAAATGCGCGCTGCATACAAACGAAGTCTGGTGATATTTTCAATACTAACCAATTAAACTTAATGAAATTTTGCAGAAACAATCTAGGCATAAATCTCTATGCTTGTATCGTGTCAGATTTTCGTTAAAATATACAGTTTCAATGCTAGGATTAATTTAAGATTTGTATGGAAATTTTTGAGGCACTGTAACTTTAAAACTATACATTTTATGGAAAATCTGACACGATACAAGCATAGAGATTTGTTTCTAAAATATTTCTGCAAAATTTCATTGAGTTTAATCGGTTAGTATTAAAAATATCACCTGACTTCGTTTGTATGGAGCGCGCCAACAGTAATATACCCTTAATACTAACCCTACCCTGCGCGTGGCTCGACACGCACTTGGCCGGTTTTTCTATTTTTCTTTATTAACAAGCAAATACATAATAGTAACACAAAATAAATATCTCGTGAATATTTCAATTCTGGACTCCGAACTGACAGGATAGCGTAGGCTAAGGATTACGAGCATCCGACCCATTAGCGCGGTTACCGTTCGCACTCTTGGCGTACGGAACCCTAAAAACGTATCTGAATCTCAGGCTAAGTATAAAGGAAAACCACAAAAGAGTGAATGGCCTAAAACTTTGACTAGTTTTATAATTTCTATAAAATAAATTTAATGTTCCGAGGGGGTAGTCAGAGATATTCTGAAACCACAGAACATCAAAGTTTTACTATTACCGAAACTCTGTCCAGTGTGACGGGGAGTAAGCCCGTCGCCACTTGTAATGGACAGTGGGTACAATAAATGCCTCCAAATTGAAGCATGCAGGTTTCCTCACGATGTTTTCCTTCACCGAAAAGCCGTGGTGTTACAAATCGTACATAAATTCCGAAAAACTCATTGGTACGAGTCGGTCTGGACGGGGATCGAACCATCGCCTCCTGCACGGCAGGCAAGGTTACTCGCCACTGGACCACCACGGCTTTGAGCATATGCTATGCTTATGTTAAATTTAATGAAATAAAAAACATTTTTTTTTCATTTATAATTAATGGACTACTTGCTTGTGCGTTAGCACCGCATTTCCGCCAGTATCAAGTGGTTTGAGGGAGTATCTATCCAATATCGAGGATTGTTTTTGAGTAAGAACACAACTGAGAAGGATTGCGGAGCCTCGTGGCAGGCTGAGCTGCGAACCGCGCGAACACCACGCGGAAGACAATAGTGTTCGGGGCAAACCCTGCAACGTGACTCCAAAAAACATCTTATCGGTGAATAACATACGATTGCCATAATGGGATCCGTCATCCTCTATACTGATGAGCTTCATCAATTTCGTCATAGTCAACAATTTATAAGTTTTATTACCATTGTGGGAAGTAAAAATGTGTTTGCTTTACAAATAATCAATTTATTTGGCATTGCACGCCTACCATATTTATTTTGCTGTTGAAAAACGTTGGTGTTTATTTGTTAGTTTATACAACGTGTTAATGAATAGGTAAGCGCAAAACCTCATACACCCCAAATGATTTCTAAAAAAATAATTAGATTGAAACAATAATTTCATTATTTTCATAGTTAAAATTTATAGTTATTCGCATTTTAAGTTTTGAGGACAAAATTATTTGTTATCATTTCAGCAAGGAATGAATACATGAATGAATACATTTTAAGAATCTTGTTTTGGTAGTAAGTAGGGTGAGTGTGTCCGAGCGGTGGGTTGACATCGGGTTCTATAAATTTTAAATTTTACATTAAATTATTTTATATTTTGAAATACCTATGTTGAAACCATGATAATTCGATTCACCTCTCGATTCTAAACCAACTACTTTCTAGTTTTGCGTTAATTCATTAACACGTTGTATATGTTATTTAATTATTTACTTTAGTTTACTGGATTTTCGGTGAAGGAAAACATAGTGAGTAACCTTCATACTTCAGTTTCGAGGCATGTATTGTACCCACTGTCCATTATAAGTGGTCACTCACTCCCCGTCACGCTGGACAGTGTATTTCGGTATTACTCATAGTATAAGAGATAGACGTACTTTTTTTTATCATCAGCAGCAAGGCTGATTTGGTATTCATAGGGTAAAGAGCATCTCTGTGATGGGGATGGACCAGGTCTGCCTGCAGCTATCTCTACAGGGTGTAAAAACCCTGTTGTAGCCTTTAGGGGGTGCTGCCATCAAACTGAACAACTTTCACTATGGAGCCAAATTCGAAATCACGAAAAAAAAACAGCTGTCCCATACATTTTGAGTCGAGTTGGTTGTTGAGATTTGCATGTTGGCTCCATAGTGAACTTTAACTACTTGTTCAGTTTGATGGTCTTTTTTTACATACTGTATTGCGAAAGTTGTTCAGTTTGAATGTCTGTTCCAGCGAAATATTTTAGTTCGCTGTTCTGATCCTCTTAAAAAGCCGTTAGCGTATTCAGTTGAACCCTATATGTAAAATAAAAAAGCCGTGGTGGTCCAGTGGCGAGTAACCTTGCCTGTCATGCAGGAGCCGATGGTTCGATCCCCGTCCAGGCCGACTCGTACCAATGAGTTTTTCGGAATTTATGTACGATTTGTAACACCACTGGCTTTTCTGTGAAGGAAAACATCGTGAGGAAACCTGCATGCTTCAATTTCGAGGCATGTATTGTATCCACTGTCCATTATTCCCCTATCAAACTGGACAGAGTTTCGGTACTACTGGTGAAATGTGGATGTTCTGAGGTTTCAGAATATCTATGACTACCCCCTCGGGGAATATAGCCGTGAGCATATGCCTATATGTAAAATAGCCGTCACAACTGATGATTTAGAGGCATATTAATAAGAATAGTGAAGAAATCATAAATTTTGCATCAATTAATTCGTTCCTACACAAGGTTGTATTGTGTAAATTTGTTGTTTAACATAATTTTATGATAGCTCTATTAACAGTCAATGAGTGACCTTCACATTCTACAATTTATTTTGTTTTAAAGTTTTCCATTTTTCATGTAGAATGTCATGGGAATCCATGGTTAATTAACTAGGCTTACTGCCAGTTGCACGTACATTGATTAAAGTTAAGCATAAGCATATGCTCACGACTATATTCCCCGAGGACCCCCTCGTCAGGAGGTTAGAGATATTCTGAAACCTCAGAACATCCACGTTTCACCAGTTGTTCACCGAAACTCTGTCCAGTGTGACGGGGGGGGGGGAGCCCGTTGCCACTTATAATGGACAGTGGGTACAACACATGCCTCGAAATTGAAGCATGCAGGTTTCCTCACGATGTTTTCCTTCACCGGAAAGCCAGTTGTGTTAAGAATCGTACATAAATTCCGAAAAACTCATTGGTACAAGTCGGCCTGGAGTGCGATTTTTGAACTCACACGTTCAAATCAGCAGTAGAAAGATGCGTTATCTCCATAGTAATTTTGACAGTTTCTACTGCTGATTTGAACGCGTGATGTTCAAAAAACGCACTCCGAGACGGGGATCGTACCATCGTCTCCTGCACTCCAGGCAAGGTTACTCGCAACTGGACCACCACGACATTATATTAGATCTGGTATATTCATGAAGTAATTAAGAATAATTTGATTACCAAACATAATTTTTGCGATATAAAATGCAACGATATTGACATCGGGAAATGGACTTATTTAAATACCGGTAGACATAAATAAATAACCAAATATCCATCAACATAATAAGAGAATGACAAAATACAGAAAATGTCAACAAAACTCGCGTACCTCGTTCAAAAGAGAATCAGGGGGGGAAAAAAAGCTTACCTACACAGTTGGCAAATTTTAATGCATAGCATAGCATATGCTCACGACTGTATTCCCCGGGGGTAGTCAGAGATATTCTGAAACCTCAGAACATCCACGATTCACCAGTAGTACCGAAACTCTGTCCAGTGTGACGGGGGTCAGCTCGTCGCCACTTATAATGGACAGTGGGTACAATACATGCCTCGAAATTGAAGCATGCAGGTTTCCTCACGATGTTTTCTATCACCGAAAAGACTGTGGTGTTACAAATCGTACATAAATTCCGAAAAACTCATCAACTCAACAAATTTTTATAGCGCGCGAAATTATATTGACTAATCAGGATGTGCCACCTTCAGTCCCTTGATACTATTGGCTAATTGTTTTCGCACCCTTTCGCTGCTATCCGACTTTGCACCCTTTTATTACGACTTCGGGTTTTGTCAGGAGACTCTGCGCAAACGAAAATTGACGAGGGTAATTATTTTCGGGGGTAAAAGTAGATATGATGATACAGCTAGGAACATCTCGGATCGATAAGGTCTCTTCCAGAAGTCTTCGGCACCATCAATAAGCTGGTGCTGTTACTGGAGGAGCTGGGATGGCAGGATTGACGTTTCCCATCGATAAATAGGGCCCTGAGGCGCCGAGAAACGAGACGTTTTTTCGACATTCATTTCGTTCTTTAAAGCGCAATACACACTGAGCCCGCCGGGCCGCCGACAGAGCCCGGCGACACAACCCGGCGGCTTGAACCGACATATGCCGACAAAAAGACAAAGTAAAGTCTAAAGTTGCCGACATAATTATGTCGGCGGCCCGGCGGGCTCAATGTGTATTGCGCTTTAGAAAACGAATAAGAATAGATATTTCTTGGTCAAACCGCGTACTACTAATCTCTATGCTTGTATGGAGTTAGATTTTCGTTAAAATATACAATTTTAATGCTAGAATTAATTTAAGATTTGCATGAAAATCTTTGAGGCACTGTAACTTTAAAACTATACATTTTTAACGAAATTCTGACTTCATACAAGTATAGAGATTAGTTTCTAGACTGTTTCAGAAAAATTGCATTGTCTTTAATTAGTTAGTATTGAAAATATCACCAGACTTCGTTTGTATGGAGCGCGCCAACAGTAATATACCCTTAAAGTAGATCAAATTCTTTGCAGATCCTGGCGGTGGCATCACTGACGACATGTCAGAAGGAAGATGCTATCATCAGGAACGACTTCGACGGCCCCAACCCCGATGGCTCCTATAAATGGGCCATACAGACTGGTAAGAACGAAAGAAAGAAACGAAAATATTGATTGGCATAATGCATCTCAGCCGCATTAGGTTCACCATCATCATCAGCCTATAGAGGGTGTAAGTGACAGCCTTACAAATACTGAAACGGTGAACTCAGACCATCAAACTGAACAACATTCACCATGGAGCCTAGCTCTAGAAACGCGAAAAAAAATCAGCTTTCCCATACAAAACTGCTGTATCTACCCGATTCAAATGTATGGGACAGCTCCGTAGTGAAAGTTGTTTCAGTTTGATGGTCTGAAATCAGAAATCATTTATTGTCACAAACTGGTATACATTTATAGGTCTTATCATAAAATTTAGTCCACAGTTTTACCTATGTCAGGCATACAATATTATTTATAAGATATTTGAATCCAACAAACACAGTAGGTATACAACATTTTAAGTAGGTAGGCATTACTGAGTTTACCGTTTCAGTATTTGCTAGGCTGTCACCTACACCCTCTATAGGCTGATGATGATGGTGAACCTAATGCGTCCGAGAGGTTTACAGGCGTCCCACTGCAGGGCACAAGCCTACCCTAACCTCATGGAGGGAGTTTGTGCGTGCGCGTTAGACCAGCACGCGCGTGCCCAATGCGGATTGGTAGACTTCACATACGTATCGGAATTTCTTCTTCAACGTAAGCAGGTTTCCTTACGATGTTTTCCTTCACCGTTTGAGAGCAGTCGGTATTACGTACATAAGTTAGAAAAACACCTTGATGCTATGTCGTCCGTGCGGATTTGAATCAGGACCTCAAGATTGAGTTTCCATAGCTCTCCGCAACGCACCACGGACGCTTTTATTAGTAGGTTATATTACCGGAATATCCAGTCGATCTGTTAGGTCTATTCCCTCCGATGTCTACTTCTTTAAACGTCCACATCCCAAAATGTCTACTTCGCTAAACATAATGAGGATGTTAAATCCAGATATTGTACTGAAAACAGGTATAAATTATGTTAGATGAGGGAAAATATTGCTTCATAGAAGCTAACCATCTATGTGATTACAGAAGGAGGAATATTCCACGAGCAGAGAGGCTCACAGCAACCCAGCTCTAGCGGGGAGCCGGCGCTCGTGGTGGAGGGGCAGTACCAGTACACTGCCCCCGACGGACAGGTATGATCACAGGAGGTATATTATACGAGCAGCAGCCCAGCTCCAGCGGGGAGCCAGCGCTCGTGGTGGAGGGGTAGTAGCAGTACACTACCCCCGACGGACAGGTATGATCATAGGAGGTATATTACACAAGCAGCAACTATGCTCCAGCGCGCAGCCGGCGCTCGTGGTGGAGGGGCAATCCCAGTGCACTGCCCCCGACGGACAGGTATGATCACAGGAGGTATATTACTCGAGCAGCAGCCCAGCTCCAGCGGGGAGCCAGCGCTCGTGGTGGAGGGGTAGTAGCAGTACACTACCCCCGACGGACAGGTATGATCATAGGAGGTATATTACACAAGCAGCAACTATGCTCCAGCGCGCAGCCGGCGCTCGTGGTGGAGGGGCAATCCCAGTGCACTGCCCCCGACGGACAGGTATGATCACAGGAGGTATATTACTCGAGCAGCAGCCCAGCTCCAGCGGGGAGCCAGCGCTCGTGGTGGAGGGGTAGTAGCAGTACACTACCCCCGACGGACAGGTATGATCACAGGAGGTATATTACTCGAGCAGCAGCCCAGCTCCAGCGGGGAGCCAGCGCTCGTGGTGGAGGGGTAGTAGCAGTACACTACCCCCGACGGACAGGTATGATCATAGGAGGTATATTACACGAGCAGCAGCCCAACTCCAGCGGGGAGCCAGTGCTCGTGGTGGAGGGGTAGTAGCAGTACACTACCCCCGACGGACAGGTATGATCACAGGAGGTATATTACACAAGCAGCACCCCAGCTTCAGCGGGGAGCGCGCTCGTGGTGGAGGGGCAGTACCAGTACACTGCCCCCGACGGACAGGTATGATCACAGGAGGTATATTACACAAGCAGCAACCATGCTTCAGCGGGCAGCCGGCGCTCTTGGTGGAGGGGCAATCCCAGTACACTGCCCCCGACGGATAGGAATGATGATCACAGGAGGTATAATTACACGAGCAGCAGCCAAGCTCCAGCGGGGAGCGCGCTCGTCGTGGAGGGGTAGTAGCAGTACACTGCCCCCGACGGACAGATATGCAGGCAAGCAGGTATCCAGGGGTTGGATTTATCACCCCTGCGAAATTAGAACATTTGTATAGAACTGTGATTACAGCTATTTCTATTTCGTTGTTTTAATGAATATGTTGGCATCGTCGCCATATTGAAAATTGTTCAGTTTGACGAGCTAATCTAAACTACCCGTTTGATATAACTAGGGTGTTTTGTTGGACATTGGCGATATTTATGAACTGTGCATGAACATTCCCTCCCTTCGTTCCAGGTCATAAACCTCCTGTACAAAGCGGATGAGAACGGCTTCCACCCCGAAGGCGATCACCTGCCCACTCCACCGCCGATACCCATCGCAATCCAACGAGCGCTGGACTTCTTAGCCACTAAGGCACCTTCCACCGACAGCGATTACTAATTTCATTAGTCAACCTCTGTCATATTGATAGTGATCATAAAAAATTCTTCTTCAGCGTATGCAGGTTGACGCGAGATGAATGAGCTACCTTGCAGACAATAATAAGTAATTCGTGTTTTAAGGAAGAATAAAAATATGAACAGATTCTTCGTCAGCAGATGCGTCTGAGTCGAGGACATGATTTTTTTAATTACCTATTTAGCCTTCCGTCTTCGCATCCAACTCACGTCAACGCCATCTATCGCGTTATATTGAAAATACGTTTAGTAAAAACTCCTCATTACGTGAAAACTGTACGATCTTACTGATTGATATAATTTTAATTAAATAAAAGGTGGATAAATTCAGTTGCTTGGAATCGGATGGAACCTTAAAGCAACACGGCTCCAGCGACCAGAGGGGAGGCGCGTTTACGCATTTCTCCATAGAAAATTTTTCTGCCATATTTTGCAGGGGGAGAAACCGTTGCTATGACAATATCATATAAAACACATCGAATCTTTTTAGATACAAACCATAAATGTAATAGACAGATTGACCTTTAGTACGTAGTACTATTATTAATCTGTGGCAGTGGACCATCGGGGCTTGCACTTTGGCAGAGGGGAAAGTATGAGTACCTGGACGCCATCGCCATCGTCTCCACCCGGGGCGACGGGAGCCATGTTGCTTTAAGGATGGAACTCGAACTCTCAATAAAACCTGCCGATGCGGAGAGTTTTTGGAAATTGATATTGTTTGTAATGAAGTACCTGTACCTAAATGAAATGCCACTGCAATGCTATGCTGCTCAAAAATATAGTTGGTCAACCATCTAGTCATGGGGACTACCATTTTTAGTGACACTAGTTGGCGCCACTGAAACATTTCTTGTAATATAAACCCTCTTTAACACTTTTTAAATTAATTATGGTTTAATTTTATAACATCCATTTCCCAATATGACCCGTTTAAAATGTGCCTTTGCCCCTAAAGTAAATTTACTAATATGTCCCTTTCTCAGAATGTCCCTAACTCGTTATGAACCCGAACAGATAAATCTTACATTCCCGGGGACTTATTGGAAATGGGGCATTATGAATCTAAACACCTCGTTACCCTGGGTTCATAATGTTCCTTTCTCGGAATGTCCCTTTCCCATAGTATTGACTCAAATGTCCCTTTCCCGAAGTTTCTCATAACATCCTTTTACTCTAGGAAGTTGGAATAGGTATTGTCTATACATGGAGTACAGACTGCCTTACAACCAGTGAGGTGAAACATGAAAATACTCCTTGGCCGGCGGTAACGTTCGTCCATCTTTCGTAAATTCCCGTCGTTGTTTTTGACGTCAACTTTGTCCCTTTCTAATCCAACGACAAAAATTGATAGAAAGGGACAAACGTAAAATCAGGAACATCGATGACGGACACGTACGAAAGGACCCCAACAAACATTTTGACGATGCATAGCGCTTATTTTATAACTCCAAGAGGGAAAGAGACGCTATAGTGACTGTGATTATAGTTGATGGCGATATTGAAGCATTTGTGTATAACGTTATCTCTTAGCGATACATTAAAGGTCTATAAGAACGATAAGATTTTGAGTATAAAGTTTGAAGACGCATTGTAACGATTTTAATAGCTAGAATGCAGCTAAAGCATCTTGTCTTAATAGCTTTGAACGAAAATTACAACTTTTAGTTCTACATAGGAAATTATTAGCTCTTGTAGTTGTACAATAGTAATAACAAAATGCCAGAGGTTATATAATGGTGCTAATGAAGTATTTTCTAACGCCAGATATCCGACGTTGGAGCTATTAAAATCGCTACAATGCGTCTTCAAACTTTATACTCAAAATCTTATCGTTCTTATAGACCTTTAATGTATCGCTAAGAGATAACGTTATACACAAATGCTTCAATATCGCCATCAACTATAATCACAGCCACTATAGCGTCTCTTTCCCTCTTGGAGTTATAAAATAAGCGCTATGCATCGCCAAAATGTTTGTTGGGAACCGCTGTAACTCGAGTTTAGCGCTGCTTTATGACTTGAAGATTTCGTTAGCGCTGCTATGCATCCATTGTAACTCTTATCTTAGCGCCTAAATGTTACTTGGGACGATCATTACCGACCGCCATGTTAAATTTCCTTAATTCCATGCTTGTAAGAAGGGGACGGATCCTTTACCCAAATGTCCCTTTCCCAATTGAACAACGTTAGTCTCTCTATAGAGACTACAGGAGAAACTACCTCATGTTTCAGTGTCGCCATCTAGTTGTCTGAGAGAGCCCCTCATTGTGATTCCAGGCTGTTAATGTTATATCTGCCAGTTGCAACGTACGTGCATTAAAGTTAATCCTCCATTAAATCTCTTGCTAGCTTTTACTACGCCAACAAGACAAAAAGTGACAGCAAGAGATTTAATGGAGAATTATAACTTTAATGAACTTCCGTTGCAACTGGCTGCCTGTCTTAATTTTATACTTCTGTGAAAGTACAAAGTCTATTAATTATAATTGTAAATAAATATCTTAATTAATGATTTCAAATGTTTTATTTAATATTAAATATAAGTACAATATAAAACTGTCATGCAGGAGGCGATGGTTCGATCCCCGTCCATGCCGACTCGTACCAATGAGTTTTTCGGAATTTATGTACGATTTGTAACACCACTGGCTTTTCGGTGAAGGAAAACATCGTGAGGAAACCTGCATGCTTCAATTTCGATGCATGTATTGTACCCACTGTCCATTATAAGTGGCGAAGGCTCACTCCCCGTCACACTGGACAGAGTTTCGGTACTACTGGTGAAACGTGGATGTTCTAAGGTTTCAGAATATCACTGACTACCTCCTCGGGGAATATAGTCGTGAGCATATGCATGTTTGTTTGTTTGTATGTTTGTAACAGCATCACGCAAAAACTACTGAACCGATTTTAATGAAACTTTTTAGTTTGAAAGGGAAAGTAGTTCAGTATCATGGGTACAATCACCCCTTAAAGTAATACAACTGTTTACCCTAACACCCTGTATAAGGGCATGTCGGAATAATACTGAGATTGCTCGGGGTTTTTACATCCTATTTCTACCCTGTAAAAACCCCGTAAAGGATCATTTGATTTATTTGAACGGCCAAATTATCGGGGTATTCCCGGTGTCCCCCACGGTATCGGCCCCAGTCCCGGCCAACGGGAAATAAATTCTCGCTGTCCCCCGCATGTCCATCACTGGGGACCAACGGAAAAATATGTTATCGTTGTCCCCCACTAAAATAAAATCAATGGATTTTAAAGAAAACACTGTAAATAGTTTTGTAATCAACTGTATTTAATAAAATAGGATGCCCACTGGGGCCGAGACCGTGTGGGAGACCGGGAATAACCCAAATTATCGGGAGCTCGGTTATTATTTTAGTAGGTACCAGTATAACTCACTCACACTCTTTATCAGTTAAGTATACCTACCTATTAAAACGTACATTTTGTTTAACGAATTCTAAGAAATAAATCTAACCCAGACCTTATTATTGGGAAAAAACTGTTATCGCTCTCATTGGAAATTTCCTAATGATAAAGGTTTTTTATCAGAGCGGTATACTCAGATGATGATTTATTATTTTGCAAAACCACACGTAGGCATAGAACATATTTAAAACTGACAACATTTCATTTTAAGAAAGGTACCAAAATAAGAAAACCATTTGGAGATTATGTGTTTCAAACCTTATATCAAAATTATTAGATTTTTCTATCCATCATTTCTCGAGTTATTTGTAAAATACTGAAAAATATAATAGAGGTTGAATGAGATTTTATTCCTTTGCCTGCTTGGCTTTTCTATTGTATTTGACAGTTTTTTATTTTTAATGTTATTGCGGCCAAGGTATCTTAGCCATAAATCCTACGTTTTCAGAAAATTCAAAAGTAAATTAAAAATAGAAATATCGGTCAAAAATTAAATCGGAAAAATACGTATCTCTTATTTTTTAACCTATTTTTATATATTTTATTAAAAACATGTGGTTTAAAAATTTAATGTTGTCAATTTGACGTACGTAGTTAACTATATACTGAGATCATTACATATCATGAGCATATGCTCACGACTATATTTCCCGAGGATGTAGTCAGAGAAATTCAGAACATCCACGCATCATTTATCCATCTTTAGCCGAATTTTTATTCTCTCGGAGGTGTGAAAAGTAGAGTATGCTCCTCGGGGATAAATGTGTTTTAATCTTGGGCAAGCTTGAATCCCTCGCTTCACTCAGGAGTTAACCCTAGAATCCCTCGTTGCGCTCGGGATTCAATATGGCCGTGAGGGGAAACTCTTATTATCTTGACGATCATATTATCCTTTGATATATTCCATATTATTTTTTATGTAATGTACTTACTTGTAATTATGAATTTGATAATATGAAATAAATAATTCTATTCTATTCTATTCTATCCCCATGGTGCATAATCTACTATTAATTGTAGGTAATAAGTAGGTATATTCTAGGAACTATTTTATTTCATGACATTATACATTTTACAGCACATATAACAATGTATTGCGCACATAGCCACTTTGTATCAACTTAATTTTACTATTATGGTAGGTACCTACAGTGAAACAAAGGTAGGCGACATCAGCTGTGCTGTTCCGGGACCTTGGTCTCGGGCAGCGCTGTTTTTCAGTCGCCACCTTCTCCCTGATCATCTCAGGGAAACAAATAAGAGAAGTTTATTTCGATTTTAAAGTCAATGATTTTTCTAGAAACAATCTAGAAACTAATCTCTATTTTTTTTAAACTCTTAATTGTACCTACACACGGTCATATACATGAAAACAGCATAATAGACAATTACGGGCGACCTTATCTCTAAAGAGATGTCTTGCAGCAAACCCATATATATATATATATATATATATATATATATATATATATATATATATATATATATATATATATATATACAAAAACATAGAGAAAATAAACGAAAATATGACTTCATACAAGCATATAGATTAGTTTCTAGATTGTTTCTGCTAAGTTGAAGTAAATATAAACTCAAAATATACACTAAAATCATAAACAATAATATACAGGGTCCTTCTATGCTGACACTTTTTTAAGGGGATGATTAGACCGTCAAACTGAACAACGTTCTCTATAGCACCAATATCGAAATCGCGAAAAAAAAATCTGATGTTCCATACAAAACAGCAAACCAACTTGAGCTAAAACCAGTTTTTTTTTCGCGATTTCGATTTTGGTGCCATATAGAAAGTTGTTCAGTTTGAAGGTCTGATCATCCCCTTAAAAAAGTGTCAGCGTATTAAGAAGGACCCTGTATTTAGGTAAGTAGTAGGTACATATAAGAAAATTCAAAATTAAATTAAAAATGCAAATATCGGTTAAAAATAAAATCGGAAAAATACTTATCTCATATTTTTTAACCTATTTATTAAAAACAGGTGGTTAAAAAAATGTAACGTTGTCAATTGTAGGTAACAACTATCGAATAAAAATCAAACTTGCAGCAAGTTTACATGTTAGGTGGGTGAATAAATAAATGTCCGTTTCGAGATGAATGCAGGCCATTGCCCCAGCCATCGAGGTTGCATGCCCAGCTGCCATGTCGCTTCCTGCAATCATATTTCTTAACCAGACTCTTGTATCGGCAAATAATTTCTCCGTAGTTTGAATATGTTTCGAACTCATCATTTGTCTCCGTTGGTGCGTAGAAGGTATATTTATTGCTAGGCGGGTTCCCCATTTCAGATCTAAGCCATTCGGTAATTCTGGATTGCGTCTGCAAATTGGCCATGCGTGCATTGACATCTTGTGTGTTGCATCCTAAACACATATGATACAATACAAATTTCGGATGAGGGCATTCTATTACGCGCTTCACTCTGTTTTCATTTTCGTCACTTGCAGCAATGAATCCAGCCAATAGTAAAAGTACAACAGCAGTTTTGAATAACATTGTAAGTAGATGATGTGTTTTCCAACCAAAGGCAAAAAATATACTAACTCATATAGAGAGAAAAACATATTTTTATTGTTGTTCTGCGATGTTGTCCAGGCGTGTCACATTATTATCATCATTGGGTTTTTCTACGAAATATGGACACATATGATAACTATTTGATATTTGAGATATCGGCACGCCTTATAGTGACCAATGGCAGTTACCTACGTCAGCGCAAAAGCTTGGCGATTCAGAGGGGGAATGCTGCCAGCCTTCTTGGAACCGTCCCTCGGGGAGAGGCTTTGGAGGAGGTTTACAGGTTGTAGGTCCCCCCTCCCCCCTTTTTTTTGTTTGTTTTTTGTTTGTGTAGGAATTTGACGAAGCTTGTTGCAGATATACGGGATGTATTTAGTGACGAAACGTGTTGCGGATCAGAGTGGTGTATTTCCTTTGACGAAGCCTGTTGTGGATGTGAGTGATGTTTTACTTTTGACGAAGCCTGTTGTGGATACACACGTTTTATTTTTTTATAATTTTTGAATTTAAACAGATGTTAATTAATCTTGTAAAAAAAAAAAGATAATCTGACAAAATAACAGTTTAAATTTTTCGACAAACAGTGTCTGGATTTTACGCGATTGCTAAAATAAATTATAAAAAACATACAAAAAACGATTCGTAGGTCTTTTATGATAAATATAATACACTGGATTTGCAATAGCATATCACAGAAAACAATGTTCCTGAAAGTTGGAGTTTTAGAAAATATTCCCTGAATTTTATGTTATAATTCTGTGAAAGTACAAACTCTATTAATTATAAATAAAAACTTAATTATTGATATAAAAATGATTTATTAAAGATATATCATACAAAATATTTTGTAACAATTCGGTTATGTTAATCATATATACAGGATCCTTCTTAATATGCTGACACTTTTTTAAGGGGATGATCAGACCGTCAAACTGAACAACTTTCTCTATGGCACCAACATCGAAATCGCAAAAAAAAACTGATATTCCATACAAAACTGTGAACCTACTCGTGCCAAATGTATGGGACAGCTGATATTTTTTTCGCGATTTCGATGTTGGTCCCATAGAGAAAGTTGTTCAGGTTGATGGTCTGAACATCCTCTTAAAAAACTGTCAGCATATTAAGTTGGACCCTATATTCTAAGTATACTAGATACTAAACGACATTACAAATTAGTATTATTTTAAATAAATCTGAAATATATTTTGAACACATTATTATGGTAACAAGGTATCTCCTTTTCATTTTATTTAATATAGTTTAGTTGTAGAAAAACATGAAACAAATAAACTTTGCCTCAACACTGAGGCCGAGATTCAGAGACGATTTGTAAGTCATAGTTCGGACTCCCGTATGTCAAAATCAGGTTGTAAACTATTATTTTTAATTTTTTTTATTTAGGGCTTGTAACCCTGAGGGTGTAAACTTTAAATGCATTACATATTTTAGGAGGTGCTTCAGACCATCAAACTGAACAACTTTCACTATTGAAATCGCGACAAAAGAAGGATGTTCCATAGAAAATGAACGGATACTTGACTCAAATGTATGGGAATAGCTATTTTTTGTCGCTCTTTCGATGTTGGCCCCATAGTGAATTGTTCAGTTTGATGATGATGAGAGGAATATGCATAAGCATATGCTCACGACTATATTCCCCGAGGGGGTAGTAAGGGATATTCAGAAACCTCAGAACATCCACGATTCACCAGTAGTACCGAAACTCTGTCCAGTGTGACGGGGGATGAGCCCGTCGCCACATAATGGACAGTGGGTACAATGCATGCCTCGAAATTGAAGCATGCAGGTTTCCTCACAATGTTTTCCTTCACCGAAAAGCCAGTGGTGTTACAAATCGTAATAAATTCCTATAAACTAATTGGTACAGTCACCATCAGATATATCGTAGCAAACAAGGTGGTCAAGTATTTCTAAACTGTTCCAATTTTCAATAAATTCTTTACACATAACCAGTTAAAAATATCGGAACGCCTAGAACATCACATTTATCTATGCAGTCAGGGTGATCATAAATATCTGAGCAGTTTAGGAAAACAGACCTTACTCCGTTCTTATACATTTCAATTTTAAATAACATAGTAAAGAAATAATTGAAAATAAGTTGTTCCGATATTTATGACAAAATACACGTTTCGATATAATTGGTAACATTTACTGTACATAATTTATTGAAAATTAGCACTGCTCAGAAATATTTGAATACCTTGTATGCTACGATATATCTGATGGCGACTGTACGAGTCGGCCTGGACGGGGATCGAACCATCGCCTCCTGCTCGGCAGGCAAGGTTACTCGCCGCTGTACCACCACGGCTTAGGAATATGCCTTTAAATTTATACCCTGTACCTTACAGGTCCCAATTAAACAACAGTCTGAAGACCCCTTAAATATAAAAAATTATAAAAGGTTATTAAATTTCCACCTGTATTAACAAATTATATCTTTACTATAGTTTTTAAAAACATACTTCCTAAATACAATTATTTTGCAATATGACTTCTACAAGGTGTTACAAAAATACAAATAAACATTTAAGGTGGTTTAGACCATCGAACTGCACAAATTTCACTATGGGACCAATATCGAAATCGCAAAAAAAATCTGATGTTCCATACTACAAAACTACTCGAGCTAAATGTATGGGACAGCTGATTTTTTTTCGCGATTTCGATGTTGGTCCCTTAGTGAAAGTTGTTCAGTTTGATGGTCTAAACCACCCCCTTAAAAGGTCAAAATTTTTATTTTTACTTTTGTATATACACCCATTATATTTTTTTTACGTTATAAAATCTAAAATCTAAGAAAAAAAATATTTTGTCAAAATAAAAATAATATTGGCAATTTAATCAGTTCTTTTGAAACGTTCAAAATAAAGCTTCTGCTCGTATATTTATTAACAATTATATAAACAATTTCCCATAAAAAATCTGTAACAAATACAGGATGCAAAAAAAGAACGTGGTTTGAAGATGTTAGTATGAAAGGTGGCCGCCAACTAGATTAACTTCCACATTCGCTGTCAAAAATTAGCTGTTCCATACAACTCGACTAAAATGTATTGGACAGATGATATTTTTTTCACGATTTCGAAGTTGGCTCCATAATGAAAGTTGTTCAGTTTATAGTCTGAAGTACCCCCTTAAGTATTACTAGGGTGTTTTGTTACACCCTGTATAATACAAGGTTCAACCAGGAACTGTTAGACCACTGCCGGTCCCCAGGCTTCACACCTAGCTTTGCGGAAGATCTTCCCTTTTCACTGGAGGAACCTTCCTAGTAGTTCCTCTACAAATCAATTAGGTAGGGTATACCTTTATAAACGCCGATGCTACGACAAAATGACCTAAATTTGTTGATCACCTATAACTATCGATGTACCTTAAATGTCTAAGGACTCTATAGAAAATGTATATTTTAGTGCAAGAAAAAAAGAACAACATAATGTTATTTAAATATCCCGCGAAAACGCTTTTCCTCACAATATACGTGGCAACAAGCAGGTGACGTCACGATGACGTAAACTTTGTGCGACACTCAACTCTACACGCAACTGTTTACGTCATCAACCATTCGGCCAATCACAGTTGTTTACGATCACGTGACTAAAGTAGACAAAAAAATATTGTCTTCGTCGTTTTCTCTTTAAATATCCAGTATTTTTCTTAACCGACTAAATAGTCGGTTTCCAAAATTCATATTCAGTACGGATGCCATCAATAGATCCTATATTTTACATGCTGTCAAATACCCTATTCAAGATGGCGGCCGGACTAATCTTCAAACCCCTTTCTCAATTCCACTCCACCTTTATAGCCAATTGGCTATTTGACAATTGTAACGGTAAAATATTAAATATATTAGATTTAGTAGCTTATAGGTTCACAATAATCATACAATATGTTTTTTGCATTAAAGTAACTTGAAAATATTTTATTTTTCAATAATAAATTAGAGTTTTTTATTTGTGGATTTCAAAAATTGAATCGCAGGCGGCCATGATTGAGCATCGTGTGACGTCACATTTCAAACAATAAAACGGCATGTGAGTTGAAGCGTCGTAGTTAGCTTTACTTTGTTTATTGAAATATTACGTCACAGTGTCAAGTGTCACGTGATCGTATGTTTTCGCGCGAATATCAAATTACTGAATGTAAAATATTCGAATAAATAATACTTTTTTAAGAAAAAGATAATAGAAAGAGGTATAAAATAAACCTATGTATAATTTAAAATATCTTTCCGAAAACTGACAAATAGCCAATTAGAGGAGTATAAAAATATTGCTTTTAATTTTCTGACTTGTAAAACCCGCATAGATAATGAGCTAAAATTTTAACCCTCAATTCCTTTATCATTATGTACAAAATACTTCGATCTCCAAAAGAAAACCAGATACACAATCAACGCTCCAAAACGCGTCTTGGCACGTCTTTTAGCTTGAATCGACTCAGGACACCGAGGAAACCGAAGCACTGACTTCCATCTGATACTGAGCCAAGTCAACTTTCTGGCGTTTCGTCTTTCGTCTGGCGGAGGGCGAACGCTTGCGTATTGGCCTGTGTGAGGCTTGCACGTGGCTCCGCCATTTTGTATAGCTCTAATATGTTTTCGTTAAAACAATACTTGAGACTACATAAATCACTTGACACTGGCCAAATAGCTACACAAGCAGAGCCATTAAATAAGATAAAAAAATAAAAAAAGTCAACTCTAGTTGAGACTTGGGTCAGTTTTATTATTTTATAATGTATTTAACGGCTCTGGATACTAGTCCTTTTTAGCCATTCGATTTATTTTTTCTTTATATTCTTTATTTTGATGATGGGATGATAGATGACGATGAATCTGTGGTCGAGTTCGTAAGCTCGCGCGTTACCGCCAAAATGACCATGTACGAGTTAACTTGAACCAAAACTTATGTTCTGTTATTGTATTTATTTGAGATTCCTGTTACGTCTGTCGCTTATGCAACTGTTTGGTACACAATCCACACGAAATTATGTCATAAATATCACTTAAACAAATTTTTTACGAATTCCAAATACGACGAAACACATCAAGAGCAATGGCGCCAAGCAAAACGCCTTGAGATGTAATGATTACCAGTGTTGCCAGAAGGTTACTTTTGTAACCTTTTAGGTGATCGAGCTTACGAAATCGACCACAGATTCATTGTCATCTATGATCCCATCATCAAAATAAAGAATATAAAGAAAAAAAATAACGAATGGCTCAAAAGGACTAGTATCCAGAGCCGTTAAAGACATTATAAAAAAATCCCATTGCTATAAGGGGATAGAGAACTTGCAGCGGGGTCAATATTAAATGACCATGTGGACACGGACACAAACAATACCTAGTAAATATTATATTATCATCATCAGTCTATATACATCTCACGGCAGGGCACAGGACCACCCCAATGCAGATTGGTACATTTACATATACAACGTGTTAATGAATAAGCGCAAAACCTCATACACCCCAACTGGTTTATAACAAAATAATTAGATTGAAACAATAATTTCATTATTTTGATTGTTATAATTTAAAGTTATTTGCATTTTAAGTTTTGAGGATTTGTTATCATTTCAGCTATGAATGAAAGCGCTATCGTGCGCATGTATACATTTTAAGAATCTTGTTTTGGTAGTAAGTAGGGTAAAAGTGCACGAGCGGTGGGTTGAGATCGAGTTCAGTAAATTTTACATACAAATTACTTAATATTTTGAAAAAATTACTTGTGTTGAAACCATGATAATTCGATTCTGCTCTCGATTCCAAACGAACTACTTTCTAGTTTTGCGTTAATTAATTAACACGTTGTATATCAGCTAGTACGAATAAATGAAAAGAGCTCTCAGGAGTTTTTGGTTTTGCCATTTTTGGAACGTTGAATGTGAATCTAGTCCTGTTATACAGGATGTAAACTTTAATACGTTACATATCGAAAAAAATCTGATGTTTCATAAATGTATAATAGCTTAGCTACTCGACCAAAGTATAAAAAACCATATTTTAAATTTTTTCGCCAATTCGAATTTGGTCTCATAGTAGAAAGTGTTCAGTTGTATGTAACGCATTTAAATTTACATCCTGTATATAAGATTGCAATGGATTACACCCTGTATGTTACCTGCCCTCTTTGGTTTTATCGCTGTTCACCGGTACGACGGTGTCCCGATAGATGGCGTTACTGTAGTCTTGAACCGGAAGCATCTTTTCGCCTTCCTCCTTCACTTCCGGTAGGGTAGACCGGGGTCAATTGAAACAGGTCATGATAGAAACAACTCAAAATTCTCGAAAACCATAAGACCTACGCGAGTGATGCAACACACAAAACAGGCCAGCGGCTATATTGAAAATTTTCACCAGTACCGCTCGAGCGAGCGAGCGACGCAGTTGTGGTCAGGACCCCTTGAAGGATTTCGCGCCAAAAAGTATGAATTCACGGTATTAGATTTTCTTTTATAGTGTTTTTCACCCTTGTCTTTTCACTGTTTTCTTTATTTAATTGTATTATTTAGTCATTTATGATTGTTTTTATTACTGTGGTTTAGCGTTAAAGCCTATTTAAATTAGAATTATTGACCTTGAAGTCGGACAAAGTCGGATGGGGACGATTGAAACATTTATAATGTGGTCGATTGAAACGTTTCAATCGTCCTGGTGTTTCAACCGTCCCCGTCTTAACCGACTGCGCGACGCAAAGGAAGGGTAATGTGTATATCAACCTATGTAGGCATATATGTTTCTATGTATACACCGCTAGTTTTTAATTACTAACATAACTGTAAGGATGTATTTAGACCACGAATCTAAACAACTTTCCCTAAGACACATGGGTCGAAAGACGAGAAAAATTTTTGGGCCTCCCATACAAAATCGATCGGCTGATCTGCACTTTTGTATGGAACATTAAAAAAAAATCTCGTTTTTTCGACCCAAGTTTCTTTGGGAAAGTTGTTTAGATTCGTGGTCTGAATACACCCTTAAAGTTATGTTAGTAATTAAAACCTAGTGGTATATATTATTTATGTAAGTTTGTACCTTTGTGGTACTCTACACTAGAGACCAAACGCGTGGGCCGATTTTAATTATTCTTACGTCAATCGATTTGTCTTAATCTTGCGAGTGTCACTAAAGACATGACAGTAATCAAAACCAAATCGGGGCAAAATAAAACATTTAAAAAAAGTTGATGAACTATGTCAAGTGGGGTATCATTGAATATGAATAGGCATTTGAAAATCATTTTTAAATTTATTTATCATTTTTAATTTCGAATGACCATTTAGGATCTATAACGAATTAAAGTTTGAAAAAACAAAAAAGTGTAAAATAAAAAAGTAAATTTAAGAAATCAAAAAACCCGCCTGCGTAAAAAGTAGCATGCATAGCATGCTAATAAAAAGTAAACATTAAATAAAAACTAATAGGAACGTTATTACGCGGCATCTAGATTTTCAAAAAAAATTTTCCATATGTAAAATATTACTTTATTGATGCCGTCTACGCATATTATGCGTCAAACTTTTGTATGAAATTGACAACTCTGCAACCACCTTAACTTGTTATTTTTTCCCAAATTTCTAAAATATACTTGTTATGTTTTTTTTTTTTCAATTTTTATATAATATAAATTGTCTGCTTTCTTGAAAAAAAAAGTAATGAAAAAAAAATGTTTTGTTACAATTGAAACATGGTTATGATTGAAACAATCACTTTTGTATGAAAATTATTAATTGCATTTTATTTTAATAATATTCTGTTTGTGCTTAATATTACATTAAAACTTCTTATATTACGTTAAAAGAAAAAAAATGGTGTGACTAAAATCTTTGTAAGTCTCATACTTTAAAAAATATTGTCTTATTTTTCGTTAAAGATATTTTTGCCTTATAAATTTCAAAATGTTTGAACTAAGTTTACCAACTTTTGTTGATCTGTTATAACGGTGACGAAGCTTCGAACATTATTAAAGCTATATATAAACCTTCTATTCTTCCAAAGATGTTTTGATTGTTTCAATTGACCCCATGTGCTGTTTCAATCGACCCCAGTATGAGGTCAGTTGAACCACATTTCCCAGTCACTTTTAAAACGTCATTGCACCTTAACCGTTTGAGTTAGAGTTGTAGAAAATATTTATTTTTGGAGCCAAATCATGATCCTTTAAATTAAATAAGAGCTTGGTTTTCCCATACTACAGATAACTGCACTACATGCATGTGAAGTAAATTTGTTTCAACTGACCCCACCCTACCCTACTTGCTTGTCAGCTGTTGAACGGAAAATATTTTTAAATGTATTTCTTCAATTTCTATATTTTTTAAATAAAAAAAAATGTTTTTTTTTTAAATTATAATAATTTAAAAAAAAAAACCGTGGTGGTCCAGTGGCGAGTAACCTTGCCTGCCGTGCAGGAGGCGATGGTACGATCCCCGTCCAGGCCGACTCGTACCAATGAGTTTTTCAGAATTTGTGTACGATTTGTAACACCACTGGCTTTTCGGTGAAGGAAAATATCGTGAGGAAACCTACATGCTTCAATTTCGTACCCACTGTCCATTTTAAGTGGCGACGGGCTTACCCCCCGTCACACTGGACGGAGTTTCGGTACTTCTGGCGAAACGTGGATGTTCTGAGGTTTCAGAATATCTCTGACTACCCCCTCAGGGAATATAGTCGTGAGCATATGCATGCATGCAATATTTTTTGTTCAAAATAATATGGGCGTAATTTTTTTGACTCTACCGCCGTGTCGGAAGGTGTTCCGTTGTAGAGAAGATGCGACCAGAAACTCTACAACACACATTGTTAAATAATAGACATCGTCCGATTTGGTCCAAAAGTGAAGGCCAAAAAAAAATCAATTTTATTTTAGAACATGTTTGTCTAAACATTTATTATTATGGCACAGAATAGGTAATAGTATATAGTTCTACATACAGAACGGCCACTCCCCGCCCACCTCTGACTTCAGATACCCCACCTCACCTCACACTTTCTGGGAAACTTGAGGGAAACCGAGCAAGGGAATGCAACCAGGCGCGCGCACAAAAACGTTGAAAAATAACGCTAAATTCACATCTTCAGTAATTCTTTAGCTCAAATACTATTTTTAATAACAGAACGAACAGTAAAAAGTAACGAAATTTAGATGATGAAAATACATTCATACGATGCGTGGTATGGCATGCACAATTTGCACTAAGTGCGTATGTGCGAGCGCCATCATGTCAAATCCAAAACGTTTTTTGAAGTGCCGGGCTTGTGGTTTTACACAAAGTTTTTGTAAGTTCAAAACATACCTATTTGTAAGAAAATGTATAATTTTATATCTTCTCGAAATTCGTAACCTGTGGTTGTATTGTTTCAAAGCTTTTGTTTCGTGTTATACTTTTTTTGAAGTTGATTGCTGCTTTTTTGTTTGTTGGTCGATGCTTGGTTGTGAAATCTTAAATCTTGTTATGAGGGCGACAATAAATCAAATACCTTCCTAATATCTAAATCAAAAAGGGACAACGTGTGTGTGTAGGGGTGCGTGCACGAATGCGTGCATCTGCGAGTGAGTGTGGGTGTTAGCATGTGTCTCTCACCTTCTTCCCTCCTGGTGACCAGTGCGAACAGCGCGGCGTGTAGTAACGAGCCTGCAACCGCAGTCACCGCGAGGATCCTGAACGAGCCCCGTCCTCCAGCCCGGCTGTACAGCTGACCTCCCACCAGCGAGCCCAGCGCGAAGCCTGTCAACATACATGCGTTATCAATAACATTATGATAAAAAAATCACAGGGAGTTGCAGGGTTTGCCCCGAACACTTCGTCTTTCGCGTGGTGTTCGCGCGGCTCGCGTCTCAGCCTGCCACGAGGCTCCGCAATCCTTCTCAGTTGTGTTTTTACTCAAAAACAATCCTCGAGATTGGATAGATACTCCATCATACCACTTGGCACAGGCGGAAACGCGGTGCTAACGCACAAGCAAGAAGTCCATTAATTATAAATAAATAAAATTTAAAAAAAATCACAGATTTCTTATCTTCCACAGTGGCGTAGCGTGAGTTTCTGCCGCCCTCTTATCTAAAATTTTTTTGCACATATATTCCGGTTGTGGTCAGACTTCTTTTGGTTTATCCATGCAAAAATAGAATACGATAATAATTTCTCCTCAATACGAATCGGTTAGAGCCAGAGCTTTTTACGTACAAAACATGTACAAAGTAACCTAAGTAAAAGCTATGGATGGAGCGAAGCAAGCTCGAAATTTTGAGCACCACGTCTTAGCTGCTGTGATTAGAACTCTCTAGGATTATGTGTAGGCACAGTAACTAAAATAGAAACTTTGATGCGAGCTAAGCGAGCTCGACTTTTCTCTACTCTACGAATTGGTTTTAGACAGAGCTTAATCAATCTATATTTTTCCCGATTTACCGCCCCTAGTAAAGTGCCGCCCGGGGCATTAGCCCCCCCTCGCTACGCTACTGATCTTCCACGATCTTCGGGGACACTGAAAATTAATCTGCCAAATGACCAGAATTACATTTTTCAGAAAAAACCCGTAGTGGTCCAGTGGCGAGTAACCTTGCCTGCCATGCAGGCAGCCGTACATGCATGCATGTACGGTTGTATTTATCATTATCACTAGCTCGGCGGTGAAGGAAAACATCGTGAGGAAACCTGCATACCTGAGAATGAAAATAAAATACCAAAAGTTCGGAGGTATGCGTCAATATAGGTGAGCTTCGGGCGAACACAATAGACCAGAATATGGTCGCAGCGTTACATAACGACCCTTGCGTACAATAGCCCAACCAACAATCAATCAAGGTACATCTTCTTAATAACCCATCAGTGATATGCACCTCTAAATTTTTTTAAATATAGCCTAACGTTTCTAGGGATTTTTTTCGGTTTTTCGGAGTGTCACTCACCGACGCCGTCATCCATGCCGGCCACGATGCCCTGCACAGTGGCTGAGTATCCTTCAGGCGCGACGTGTGCCGCGTATCCTACTATGGTTGAGTAGCAGAGCGCGTATGTAGGACCTTGCATTATAGACTGTAATGCACAAAATATAACCACTTAGTATGCATCTTAAAGGAAGTCATAGAGATCTGAACGTGTTTAGTGATATTCACTCAAAAAGAGATGTAAATAGCAAATTTGCTCTTGTTCAAAAGCAGATCACCTATTTTTAAATAATAATAAACATCTTGGACACAAATTATCTAGTCATATTTAAAGTACCAGAATCTAGCCTGGATTTGTATTATGATAACTAGTCAACGATATACAAATATTCATAAATTCATCATGCAAATATTTGTCCTTTACGGGATTCGAACCTGCAACCCTCGGCACAGCTGGCAGGTTCACTACAGACTGTGGTATCGAGCCGTCAGTACACAATGTTTCATGTTTATAGTTATTAACGTATAAACCGCTAAAAGAGGCCACTTTTGGCGGATATAAAGATAGCAACTGTGGACGTTATAAAAATAAATCCACAATGACGTGAATTGAAAATCAGAAATAAGCAATTACTACAATGTGACATTCTTATTTTTTGGAATTGTATAATTTAAAATACAATTGAGGGCAGCACCAAAGGCTTATTATACAATTGGGGAAGTTTGCTTGGCGCCATTGCTCTTGTTGTGTTTCGTCGTATTTGAAATTCGTAAAAAATTGGTTTTAGTGATATTTGTGACATAATTTCGTGCGGATTGTGTACCAAACAGTTGCGTAAAACGATCGACGTAACAGGAATCTCAAATAAATACGATAACAGAACATAAGTTTTGGTTCAAGTTAACTCGTCCATGGTCATTTTGGCGGCAACGCGCGAGCTTACGAAATCGACCATAGATTCATCGTCATCTATCATCCCTTCATCAAAATAAAGAATATAAAGAAAAAAATAACGAATGGCTCAAAAGGACTAGTATCCAGAGCCGTTAAAGACATTATAAAAAAAAAATTATACAATTGGCTATGTGCGAAGTGGTGATAGGAACTGACAAATCGATCGCAGCGCCCGGGGTGGCAGAAATGTGTACTTTTGTAGGACAAGCTGTGTAAAATATGCTTGAATCTATGCAAATCCACACACTATCTCAACACGAAATGTAAAACTGTAAAGACTACAAACTTAAAATTTGGCTTGGAAGTTTCTATTGGCATCTATACTCCATTCAAAATAGCAACAAAATTTTAAGGCTATTTTGTATTACGGAAACAGAGATTTGAAACACTTCCTCTTACTTATTCTTAGCTTTAGTAACGTCCGAGATATGTCAAATAGTATATGTATCCAATAAATTAATTACATTTGGTAATCAGAATTGGCCAGAAAGCTAAATAGGAATCGGAAAATCTCGTCGTCCTTATTTAGAATGAAGTATCGAAGGATCTCCAAATGTGTGAGAACCGGGCTAAAAGTTTGTAAGGAAATTGGCACTGCAAATATCGTGGATTCTAGCAAATAGGTATTATAAAAATTTTATATTGATAATTTTGCTAATTTCTTTAGTATTACGTTATTTTATTACAAAAATAACCAACTTTTAACTAACATGTTACTTGAAATAATTCACGGCGGTCCGACACCGCTAGGGGCGCTATTTCGGGTCGTGCACATTACCAATACTGACCTCTATGAAGACGAGGTGCCACGGGTGTTGTATAACAGATATTAGCGCTAGACGCACTCCGTAGCAGAACAGAGAGAAAGTCATCGTCGCCCCGTACCCGAAGCGCTTTATTATTCTACCTAAAACGAATAAACAATAATTACTATTAAGAGGATATAATTCGGAGCGCGCTCCATACAAACGTACTATGGTGATATTTTCAATACTAACCAATTAAACTCAATGAAATTTTTCTGAATCAATCTAAAAACTAATTTCTATGCTTGTATGGTGTCAGATTTTCGTTAAAATGTATAGTTTCAATGCTAGGATTAATTTAAGATTTGTATGGAAATCTTTGAGGCACTATAACTCTAAAACTATACATTATAACGAAAATCCCACTTCATACAAGCATAGAGATTAGTTTCTAGATTGTTTCTGAAAAATTTCACTGACTTTAATTGGTGAGTATTAAAAATACAACCAGACTTCATTTGTATGGAGCGCGCCAACAGTAATATACCCTTAAGATCTAGAGTAGAGACCTGGGGGCCTAGACAAAGTACCTTTCGATTAGCGTTAACGACAGTAGAAAACATAAAAATGTATGGACTTGACGTATGGTGACGAAAGCAAATGTCAAAATGTTTCGATCGCTAATGTCAAATCCATACATTCTGTCATTTTCTACTAGCGTCAACGCCAATAGAATATCACTTTGTCTAGGGGGGCAGGACCTTGAGCGTTTTTCCAGTTTTCCTGGGGATACATTCAGCTAAATGGCTCCACCCAGATAGTCTCGCTGATGGACCATAGGGGTAACAATATCTTAGGCGCGGTTTATACAGAAGAGACGTATGGCGGTGGCGGATAGTCAAAGTAACACCATATAAACCTTATAGTATGTAGCATAGCGTCGTTTGGAGAATTACGCCCGCGCCTCCAGGCGACGTCACCTGGAGGCGCGGGCGCGATTCTCCTTTACGACAAAAACGACGCTATGCTACGCACTATAAGGTTTATATTGTGTTACTTAGATTATCTGCCACCGCCACACGTCTCTTCTATACAACGTGTTAATGAATAAGCGCAAAACCTCATACACCCCAACTGATTTTTAACAAAATAGTTAGATTGAAACAATAATTTCATTATTTTAATAGTTAAAATTTAAAATCATTCGAATTTTAAGTTTTCAGGCAAATATGATTTGTTTTCCTCTTCCGTCTCTGACACTACCGAGAACAGACGTCTTGTCATTTTAAATAAATAATTAAAAATCACCGCAAATAGTAAACTGTGCTCTAATCACTTAGCTATTACCCATACATTAGTGTGTGCGCGTGCATTGGACTTAGGTCAGTGAAATATCGGCGAGTGCAGCGTCCAGTGGCGAACCCCGCGCCAAACCGCCCCCCTCACCGATACGATAAGAGATAGTTGCTATTTTATTCTCGCTCCAACCGCGACTGCTACGAGCTGCTACGCGGTGACGCGTTCCTTCGCTACAGCCCTGCCCCACCTGCTTGCAGTGCTACGTGCTACGCTACGAACCGAGAACAGTCTACGAAAGTAAACAGCAAGTACAATCTTTTGATACATTAATCACTTCGAAATGAACACTTCTGGGGATAAATCGTTCTCAGATTCAGAGTTAAATACATCTAAGGACAAAATGCATACGCCTCCTGACTTTGTCTCAAGGCGTAACAAAAGAAAGCGGGACAATTATCTTTCGGCAGAAATGTCAAACTTTAAAGATGAGATCATGAAGAATCTGACTGACTTATTTGCGAAGCAGGAAAAGAAAATTAATGAAAATTTTAATCCAACTCTTAAGGCTATCCAAGCATCAAATCACAATATTGAGGTCTCAATTTCAGTCCTCTATGAGCAGAACAAAGAACTGCATGAGAAGATTGTACGACTAGAGTCACAAAGACGAGAGGACAGAGAATATATAGCTATCTTGGAAAACAGCATCGAAGACATGCAAATGTCTATTCGCAAGCCCAATTTTGAACTGAAAAACGTGCCTAGAAAGGAACACGAATCGAAAGAGGATCTTGTAGAAATGGTCCTCTGCCTCTCGAAGACCGTGGGAAGTGACCTTGAAAAAAAGGACATAAAGGACGTGTACCGTATTCGCGGCAAAAAAGATGGTAACCTCAATACACCAATAATTGTAGAAACATCCTCTACAATAATAAAGACTGATTTACTAAAACTATGCAAAGCTTTTAATATAAAGCATAAATCAAAACTATGTGCTAAACATGTTGGCTTACGTAAAAATGAGGACACTCCTATATTTGTCTCTGAAAACCTGACCCATAAAGGATCGCGTCTACATTTCTTAGCACGAGATCTAGTTAAATCCAAGAAGTTCAAATTTTGCTGGACTGCATATGGAAAAGTTTACCTCAGGAAAGAAGAAAATTCGCCAGTAATTATAATAAAAAACGAAGCTCAGTGCCAACGCCTGATGAACTCTGAATGACTAACTCTAGCAATAACCGCTGCATGCATCTTATGTATTCTGATCTTCAATCAAGATACAAAGGTTTTCCTTCAAAGTATTTTTTCTATCTTTATTTTATTCTTAGTCATAATATTGTTTTATGAATTTTGCTGTAAACACATAGTAATAAAAAATTTTCAACACTCACACAAAGACTCACAAAACGACAAAATAGCGACTCTATACTCTCAAAATACACAGCTTCAACACACTCGCAAGGACAAACAACTTTTCAAACAACAAACACGATACAATAAATATACATACCTCCAAACTTCAAAACCAGCCATACCACAAATCTTACCTTACGACACACTTATATTCCAAATAAGCACGCACGCAAGCACTTTACGAGTATTGAATCAAAATACACTGCCACAAAACTTGCAACGATACACTCATACCTTCGTATCACATATATCACTTTCTCATATACAGCTACCTTACTTATATAAATATACAAATTATAATTATAAAATATGATTACTACCTCAAAGTCAAGTTTATCCTATAAGACAAATAAAAGACATCAGTGTCCCGTCGAATCACCTATGGGTTGCCACAGCAGATCCTATTATAAACTCAAAATGAATAACACTCTTTCTACAGTAACTGAAATGGATAATATCGAAATTGCATCATCTATTAAATGTGACATCGACGATCTAAATAAATTAATAGAAATTAAACAAAATGATCTAACTATTGTATCCCAAAATATTAGAAGCGTCTATAGCAATCTTGATGATCTAAACCTAACACTAAGTTCTTTAAGCTTCTTACCTGATTTGGTCATTCTAACAGAATGTCGATTACAGTCCAACAAACCTATACCAGCTCTCACTAACTATACGACATCAGCTACCACCCATCATCTTAACCAGAATGACGGAGTTGTGGCATATGTTAGAAATACAATTCAAGCTAATACAAAAGAAATAATACTAGACGATGCATCGTGCATACAAATAGAACTGCAAGATAATATAATATTAGGAATATACAGGTCTCCGTCAAACAATAACGCTGAATTATTTATAAATTCACTAAGTTCATATCTGGAATCAACTAAATCACATAAAAACATTACAGTAACAGGTGATCTAAACATAAACCTTATCAGTAAAAATAACGAACAAAGCTATGATTTTAAAAATAGAAACAATTTTCTTAATATGCTAACAATGCATGGTATTTTACCGGGACACTCTTTACCTACCAGAGACGATAGCTGCTTGGACCACTTTATGCTGAAATTGGATAAAGGAAAAGTCAGGGCTCAAATTGCAGTCCTAAATACTACAATAACGGATCACTGTATGATTTTGTTAGCACTAGCCAATCTCAACTTAAAACGTAATGATATCAAGACGAAAGTCGTTACAGATTTTGATCAGGCAATAATTAGCTTAAACGAGAAAAACCTACAAGAGCTCCTTTTTTGTGAAAACCCAGATACTCTGATAGAGTTATTAGTTAGTAAAATTACAGAATCCCTAGCAGAAAACACTAAAACTATTCGTGTTCCCAAAATTAGACGTACCCTAAAACCTTGGATAACACCAGGCATACTTCGCTGTATTCGAAATAGAAATAAAATGCAGAAAAAGCTACGGTCAGATCCAACTGATGAAATACTAAAGATAACATATAGACGATACAGAAACTATTGCAATAACCTTATAAAAAAACTTAAGAGAGCTTACGAAAAACAGCAATTAGCAGCCTCCACCAAAAACCCAAAAAGTCTCTGGACAAACATTAAGAGCATAACTAACTTACAACAAGCAAGGACTGATAATACACACCTACTACGGACGAAATCAGATCCTTTAGAATCTGTTGACGATGTTAACAAATACTTCGCAAACGTTGGAAAAATCTTAGCTGAAAAAATATGCTTACCACCAAACAACGATTGCGAAAATCTCGTGTCAAGCAGTTTTAGTAACCTTTTAAATTCCTTTGCCCTCATTGACACTGATCCAATAGAAGTACATGATATACTCATCAACTTAAAAACAGAAAGTGCCCCTGGGTGGGACAATATACCCACAAAATTTCTTAAGCTAGCTAAAAAAGAAATTGTCCCAGTCATTGCTCACATGGCCAACCTATGTTTCAGACATGGCACCTTCCCTTCGTATCTGAAAAGAGCTGTTATCACTCCGGTCTATAAGGGTGGAGACAGAGACGATGTCAACAACTATCGGCCTATTTCAGTATTGTCATCTATCTCAAAAATAGTAGAAAAATTAATGAACAAAAGGTTACTTAGCTATCTTGAAAAATTTCGCATTTTGTCAGAATCATAATACGGTTTCAGACAAGGTAAATCAACAGAAGACGCGATAACTGATCTGAGCTCACTAATAACAGACAACTTAGATCAAGGTAAAAAATGTCTTACAGTATTTTTAGATCTGAAAAAGGCATTTGACACCGTCTCTGTTCCCATCCTACTGCAAAAATTAGAGAATATTGGTGTGAGGGGGCTTCCTCTTGCTCTGTTTAAGAATTATTTAAGTGACAGAAAACAATGTGTCAAAATTGGTTCATTCACAGGACAGTATGAAGACGTAACTTATGGAGTCCCACAGGGAAGCGTGCTAGGTCCAACGCTGTTCCTCGTGTATATTAACGATTTGCTAAATTTGAAGGTTGGTGATGCTCGAATATTTTCATACGCAGATGACACTGCGATCATCTTTACGGGCCCAAATTGGGAAGCTGTTCATTCAGCAACTGAAAAGGGGCTCTCAGAAGTTTATCGTTGGCTCAGTTCTAATCTCCTAACCCTCAATGCTCAGAAAACCAATTACATTTGTTTTACGATTAATAAAAAGACACAGCCTAAATCAGATCTAAATATAAAAATTCATAATTGCGATGCCTCGGAAACCTGTTCCTGTCCTACAATTGAAAAACTATCAGCTACTAAATATTTAGGTGTTCAAATAGACGAAAATTTGACTTGGTATGTGCATCTAGATTTAATTTCAAATAGAATTAGAAAATTTATTTGGATTTTTAAAAAACTGAGACATGTAGCCTCACAGCCCCTACTAAATAAAATATATGTCGCATTGGCACAATCCGTTGCATCTTACTGCATACCAGTGTGGGGTGGTGCTACAAAAACCAAACTCTTGGAGGTGGAAAAAGCCCAGAGAGCGTTACTTAAGGTAATGTACTTCAAACCCTACAGATTTCCAACAGAGCGGTTGTATATGAGCTGCGACTTGTTAACAATACGGAAATTATATGTGCTTCATACCATCCTAAGGAAGCATAAACACTTGACTTATGATCCAATCAAAATGTCTCGACGTAGAAATGACATAGTGGATAAATCGCGCATGGTAAATACCTCCTTTGCCAGGCGTCAGTACAAAAAGCAGTCAACATATCTGTACAATAAAATTAATAAAGTCGTAGAAATATATACACTAACAAAACAAAAATGTAAAGAAAAAGTGATAAAATGGCTGAAAACATGCAGTTACATAGACACAGAGGAACTCCTACAGTACGTAGAATAGAAATCAGAAATCATTCGAACATGAAAATACACACACACACACACACACACACACACACACACACACACACACACACACACTCACACACACACACACACACACACACACACACACACAAACGCGCACTCACACTCGCACTAACATGTTATTCTTCTCTTCATAAGTAGTAGGTAAATTTTTGTATATTCTTTAGACATAGATATAACTCGATATGGAAGAGCGGATCCTTCTGGCACAGGTATTTTTCGGATACTTACCAGAAGAACCCAATCACTGATATGTTTATGTAACAAAGTTTAAGAAATATACATTTTTCATTTTCATTTTCATTTTCATTTCAGCAATGAATGAAAGCGCTATCGTGCTCGTGGATACATATTAAGAATCTTGTTTTGGTAGTAAGTAGGGTGAATGTGCCCGTGCGGTGGGTTGAAATCGAGTTCAATAAATTTTAAATTTTACAAATAAATTATTTAAAATTTTGAAAAAAATTTGCCTACGTTGAAAACATGATAATTAGATTCTGCTCTCGATTCTAAACAAACTACTTTCTAGTTTTGCGTTAATTCATTAACACGTTGTATAAACCGTTGCTTAAAGACTAGGAATCGCCAAACTGAACAACTATCACTACGGTTTTTTGAAAAACAATTATCTACGTTATTATTTTCAGCCTTCAGGCCAGTGCAAGAAAAAGGGAGTAACACACAGACAAAAGGGTTCCTTGATTGACTACGGAACCCTAAAAAGAACAGTAAATGTGTAATTACAAGTAAACTAGAACTAGAGTTTACCCTCGACTTCATCCGCACAAATTACGCCGGAAGATTTTTTTTACCGTTCCGAAACATTCAGGGGTGGTTCAGACCTGAACAACGTTTATTGCCCAAACATGAAATCGCAAAAAAAATAAGCTGTTCCATACTAAACTGCAATGCCTATATAGACTCAAATGTATAAGACAGCCGATTTTTTTTACGAATATAGGTTTTTTTCCAAAATCAAAGTTGTTCAGTTTGATGGTCTGAACCACCCCTGAAAGTTTCGGAACGGTAAAAAATCTACCGGTATACCAGATTTTAAGTCAAATCATAAGCTATCAAACAAAAAAGTTTCAATAAAATCGATTCAGTAGTTTTTGCGTGATGCTGTTACAAACAAACAGATCGAGAAACAGAAAAAAAAAGTTGATTTGGAGTCCTAAAAGCCATAAGACACCTAAAAACCATATCGTAATCTTTTTCTTGTAAATATCTTCAATGTACAAAGTCAAAGTCAAAATAATTTATTCAGTATAGGATCTTAAAGCACACTTATTAAACGTCGATTCTTTTTTAAGCTACCACCGCGTCGGAACGTGTTGTCGCTGTAGAGAAGATGCGGCCAGAAACTCTACAACATTACACGACTTAATGACAAAAACACTTCTGTTACAGTTTTATAATAGTTTAGATAATTAATACCGGAGAAGGCGAAGAACAGCAGTTCACCGACGAAGCTCTGCGCGGCGACCACGACGCCCTCTATCAGCTTTATTTGTGCAGTGTGACCAGTTTGTTCGGCGAGCTCCTCCAGGAACCTACGTTTTATTATTTACAGTTAAAAGCTGTAAAAACTTCACAGCTCTAAAAATATCTCACTATTTAAAGGGATGGTTTCGACCATCAAACTGAACAACTTTCACTAGCCAATATCGAAATCACGAAATAAAGAGCTGTTATAGAAATCGCAGGGGTGGAAACTGATTCCATGGCCAAAATACTGATTTTACTGACTAAAACCTTCTAAAATACTGACCATTTACTGACCAAATCTCTAGAATATCCCTTGGTCTGTCAACATGACATCAACATCAACTATACTAATGTTAAAATAGTTGCTGTTAGTTAAGTATGTTAATAATATAGGATCTTTCTTAATAAATGCTGACACTTTTTTAAGGGGACGATCAGACCGTCAAACTGTACAACTTTCTCTATGGCACCATCATGGAAATCGCGATAAAAAACAGCTATCCCATACAAAAGTGCAAACCAACTCGAGCCAAATGTACAGCTGATTTTTGTTTCGCGATTTCGATATTGGTGCCATAGGTAAAGTTGGTCAGTTTGATGGTCTGATCGTCCCCTTAAAAAAGTGTCACCATATTAAGTTGGACCCTGTATATGGAGCATGCTTGCTCTAAAGTGAAAGCGTATTGAATATAAAATAAAAGGATTAACACTCCGTTGCTGAAACGCTCATTAAAGTTAATCCTCCATTAAATATCTTGCTAGCTTTTACTACGTCAACAAGACAAAAAGTGACGGCAAGAAATTTAATGGAGGATTAACTTTAATGAACGTACGTGCAACTGGCAGTAAGAGAACAAATTCTTAATTAAAGGTAATTTAGGGACCAATCGAAAAGAAAAAGATATGTTAAGATATTTTTAAGGGACTCAATTCAATTCAATTCAATTATACTTTATTGCGCACCAAAACAGAACATACATTTGAATACAGATAAAGAATTAAAAGAAGGTACAAATAAGGCGGTCTTATCGCCAAAAAGCGATTTCTTCCAGACAACCTTAGGGTAGAGGAATTAACAAACGAAAAAATAGGTAGGCGGTGTAGCTCAAAATAAAGAAATGGCAATGAGTGAGTATATACAACGTGTTAATGAATAAACGCAAAACTAGAAAGTAGTTCGTTTAGAATCGAGAGCAGAATCGAATGATCATGTTTTCAACATAGGTAATTTTTATCAAAATATTAAATAATTTGTTTGTCAAATTTAAAATTTACTGAACTCGATCTCAACCCACCGCACAGGTACACTCACCCTACTTACTACCAAAACAAGATTCTTAAATGTATCTATGAGCATGTTAGCGCTTTCATTCATTGCTGAAATGATTTGGTATCCAAATCATTTTTGCCTGAAAACTTAAAATGCGAATAACTTTAAATTTTAACAAAAAAATTATGAAATTATTGTTTCAATCGAATTATTTTGTTATAAATCAGTTGGGGTGTATGAGGTTTTGCGCTTATTCATTAACACGTTGTATATATTTACAAATAAAATAAAATAATCTACACTAATATTATAAAGAGGAAAGATTTGTACCTATTTTTGTATGTTTGTATGTTTGTAATGAATAGGCTCAAAAAGTACTGGGCCGATTTAAAAAATTCTTTCACCAATAGAATGCTACATTCTTCCAATTTGACATAGGCTACATTTCATTTTGAAAAAAATAAGGGATCCTTGGTAAAATAGACAATTGTCTACCCCGTGCGAAGCCGGGACGGGCTGCTAGTCTATAATAAATACATACATACATATCTTCCTCCCACGGGACTCCCACTCCAAAACGGGATTTTTTTTCACCTCTCAATCTACTGAAACCAGACCACTTTAGTGGGAACATAGCCCCTGAATCTCAAAATACTGACTTTACGACCATTTTTCGAAAAAAACGGACTATTTTCCACCATTGAAATCGTCAATGGTCAACCCAACATTTATGAAACAACAATTTTTTTTCGCGATTACGATGTTGTTCAGTTTGATGGTCTACACTCAGTTGCAGAAACGCTCATTAACGTTTTTTTTATTTATAATAAATGGACTTTTTGCTTGTGCGTTAGCACTGCATTTCCACCAATGTCAAGTAGTTTGTGGGAGTATCTATCCCAATCTCAGGGATTGTTTTTGTCAAGAACAAGTAGAGATTGAGGATTGCGGAGCCTCGTGGCAGGCAGAAACGCGACGCGCGAAAAAATTGCTCGGGTCAGAACCTGCAACGTCACTCCCTCATTAAAGTTAATCCTCCATTAAATCTCTTGCTGTCACTTTTTATTTTGTTGACGTAGTAAGCCAGCAAGAGATTTAATGGAGGATTAACTTTAATGAGCGTTTCTGCAACGGAGTGGCAAGTTACAAACCATCCCTTTACATATTTATAGGGTGTTTTGTTATACCCTGTAGTCTGGCTATAGCACAGAATAGGTAATAGTCTATATGTGTAGTTCTACATACAGAACGGCCTATCCCCGCCCCCTCTGACTTCAGATACCCCACCTCACCTCACACATTTTGGGGACACTTTAGGAGAGCCGACCAAGGGAATGCAGTCAGGCGCGCGCATCCGTTGGATTTGACTACATAATATTGTGTCTTTTCAGTGCATAAAAACGTTGAAAAATAATGCTAAATTCACATTTTCAGTAATTCTTTAGCTCAAATACTATTTTTAATAACAGAACGAACAATAAAAGTATCGCAATGTAGATGACATTAAATGCAAAGCGCGGCCTCAACCCTACACGCAATGTCATGGACAGTTTGCACAAAGGGCGCATGTGCAGACGCCATTTGGAAATTCATAAACGTTCTATAGAGTGCCGGACCTGTGGCTATAGTCAAAGTATACGAAAGAATATGCAACTACATACAGTACGGACACTTCCTGCCCCCCCACCAATATTTACCTAACCCCCTTGTGGCAGATGGGAGGTAGTCGACGCGACAGAAGGTAATAGAGTAGTGTAGCGTACGCAGTATTACAATTGCTTACCTCTTCTCGTCAGTGCCAGCCCGTTCGTATAACCATACCTATAGGAATAGCATGACACGCACGATAAAGCGACAAAACAAGAAAACCGCTATGCAAGCTCGCTTTAGCGTACGCAGAGTAACAAAGACAGAGGCTCGTCTCGATTTGTGTTGTTTCTTCGGGCAGTGGCGGATTTACCAGCAGGCAGAGTAGGCTCGAGCCTGGGGCGGCAGATTTTGGGGGGCGGCAAATTGTGGACCGAATTTTTTGTATTTTTTTTTACCTTATAGAAATCAAAAAGATTTTTCCATAACGGTTTTCTGATATCTTACAGATAGAAGTCTGCAACAAATTATGACGATGACTTTTCTCTCTCACTTGTCATTGCACATTCCGCGAGTAGCAAACTTCCATATTGTAGAGTAAAGCAGCTAGTTCGCCGCCCATACTGGTTGAGCAGTACATCATTGAGCTTCGATTAGCTCAAAAATATACCGAAAAATTATTTTACTTGCAATTTCAACGAAATTGTTGCATTGTAAAAATAATGTATTAAGTATATGACAATTGTAGAGGCAAGGGCGGCAAAAACTATTCAGCCTATACCTTGAAAATTTGTAAATCCGCCACTGTCTTCGGGGGTCGCATGCTAGAGGGGCTGGATGCGCTATATGCCTCTAATAATAGTACAAACAAACCAGAACATGTAGTATATGATGAAGCTATCGAAGGTGCCGGCCACCACCGCGAACGTGATGAACACGAGAACGCGCGGGATCTTGAGCACGTCGCGCAGAGCCTTGCCCGAGTCGTCGGGGCTTGAGAGCGACGGCAGCTGAAACGAATACATCTTTATATCGTCAAGGACTTCAAGAAGACAAAAATGCGCTGGATCTTGAGCCCATCGTCACAAACTTTCACACTTCGTCCGCACAAATAGTATACCAGATTTTAAATCAGATAATAAGTTATCAAACAAAAAAAGGTTTCATCAAAATCGGTTCAGTAGTTTTAGCGTGATGCTGTTACAAACATACAAACAAACAGACAAAAATTCTAAAAAAGGATGATTGGACTCCAAATCAACCTTTTTTAGAATTTTTGTCTGTCCCAGACTCCAAACCGGACCTAAAAACCATATGGTAATCTTTTTCATGTAAATATCTTCAATGTACAGACACACTTCTGTTACAGTTTTATAATAGTTAAGATTAAGAAGATTAATTGGATACTGACATCCAAATGCCAGGCGTGATTTCTATTAAGTGTGTGTGAGTGTGTTTATACACTTGAGTGTATAAACTCAAAACTCAAAATGTTTTATTAAAAATAATATCACATGGATAGCTTTCTGACGTCAATTTTGACTCTACCACCACGTCGGAAGGTGTTCCGTTGTAGAGAAGATGCGGCCAGAAACTCTACAACACACTTCTTTTAAACAGAACAAAATATACAAAGTGCACTTATAAATACAATATTGAATTACATAGTGTAATATTGTCAAGACCAGACATTTTGGTCATTCATATAATCATCGAGTTTATAGTAACCTTCTTTACAGAGGACTTGCTTAACATGGGACTTAAACTTTTTGTCTGGCAAGTTTAGAATATCCTCTGGTATCTTATTAAAATAACGTATGCATTGCCCCATGAATGATGTGTTGACTTTACTGAGTCGAAAATGTGGTAATAAGAATATTTATTTTTATTTCTTGTATTGTAACTATGAACGTTACAGTATTTGGGAAAGAGAGACAAATTTTTGCGAACGTAAATCAGGCTCACTTTTAGCTTGCGACAGTGAGTGTAGGAGAGTTTTTAATCCACAGAACATTGTAAGAGGGGTAGAAATGCAAAGTAGCGCTTTTGCTTCGGAGACGGCAGTCGCTTCTTGTCTTCCCACTCACGCTGCTACAATTACTCATGCCCTCTCGCTCGCACCACACCGCGTGCCTTATGATGTTATGCAAATCATTGCATAACCTGTGGGGACACGTTCCACGCCTACTTTGCACTCCTCTTATAATGTTCTGTGTTGTAATCGGTGGTAGACTCACAGTGTGTATGGTTAGTGTGTGTTTGTGTGTAGTGAGAATAGAAAATGCAATGTGTGTGTAAGTACTGGAAATCTGTAGGCTCTGAGTGTGTGCGAGTGTGACTTTGAGTATTTGATTAACAATTAGACTGTGATCGGCAGTGTGCAGACTCACGGTAAGCCTGCGGCAGCTGTATAGATCTATGGCGGTGGCGAGGAGGAACGCCGGTGTGAAGTTTATGTGTAATTGAGTGTGTAGTGATAGCGAGTGTATAAGAGTGTTTGTGTGTACTTGAATGTGTTACAGACTCACTATAAGCTAACGGAAATGAGTGTGAGTGTGGATGAGTGTTTATATGTGCGTGTGTAAGTGAGTGAGTGTGTGAGTGATCGGCAGTGTGTAGACTCACGGTAAGTCCGCGACAGCTGTACAGATCTGCGGCCGTAGACGCCAGCGCCAGGTGTAAGGCTGGTGTGAAGTTTATGTGCAATTGAGTGTATATCAGGCTCAAGTTAAGCCTGAGACGTATAGTAACAGCGAGTGTGTTAAAGTGTTTATGTCTACTTGAGTGTGTTACAGACACACAGTGTTTATGTGGTACTGAGTGTTGAGGTTCACGTTAAACTTGAGACGAATAGTGACAGTGTTATTCTGAGTGTGTTAGAGTATGTGTGCTTCATGTGTTACAGACCGTATGTTTGAGTGTAAGTGTGGATGAGTGTTGGTGAGTACCTACTTCAGTGTGTGTGTAAGTGATTGGCAATCTGTAGACTCGCCGGCTCATAGAAAGCTTAAGACAATTAATCTGTGTGTATAAGTGTGTTTATGCGTACTTGAGTGTGTTTGTATGTGTTTGACAATGTAGACTCACAGTAAGCCGGCGGCAGCTGTACAGATCTACGGCGGTGGCGACCAGCGCGAGGAGGAAGGCCGGCGTGAAGTCCTTCGTGGCGGCGCCTCCCGACGCGGCGTCCACCAGCCATCCCCCCAGCAGCGCCGTTATACCGTAACCCGCCGTGCCCCACGCACGCTGACTACCGTACTTAGATCCGTTCTCTGCTCCTGGAAAGGTGAATGACCAAGTCCCATAGAATATAATAATAACATAATCTTGGATTTTAGCGTAAACATATTAGTCAAATTCTAAACCATCGCTAGCTAGATTTCGTTCTATCCCGCACCGATCCTGTGAAATTCCAGTGTCACTACTATTCCTGAAATCTGTACATTGGTTAGATAACAACAGAAACTCCAGAACATCACTAAATCGGCACGAAATTGAACGAAAACTACAAACAACACGCAGATTACGCAAGATAGGTAGCCATTTTGTGAATGTTTCAATTTGACATTGACATAGACAATAAAATCTTTTTTTTCATAGTTCTGCGTCGATATTTACTAGATGGCAGCACTTTCTATAGGAAATACCCACCAAAAGGCGATTGTCCTCCCCTGGCTTTCACTCACCGAAAAGCGCGGGTAAAGGTCATTTTCTATGGAGCAAAGGCGCGTCTCGCACGCGTGTTGAGAAATTATACTAGACGTGCAAAGAGTTGTCAGAGACAATCAGAATAAGCGATATTCAGAACATCTACATTTAAGAGCAGTATAAATATAAATGATCTGTCCAATGTAAATCCAAACTTACCCAAAACATCGAAGCACACAGCATCTCCAATACAGTTAGCCACATTAAAGGCGACCGTGCCCAAACACATCAGGACAACGAAGGACCAAAAATGGCCTGTCATGTAAAAATAGTCCTTTTCCACCACTACACTTTGTGTATGTGTGTACACTTTCGACAGTACTTTAGACCGGATATCTTTCGCACTCAACTTCTCTTTTGACATGTCTACAGTTTTGACATTATGATCCGTCAAATTTGACTTATCTTTTGTGTTGACATCATTTTTGACATTTGACTGTATGTCAACAGATCGTTTCGTTCTATTTAAAAAAGTTTCATTTACTTCAGACGTTATTTCTTCATCTTCAAAACACATTAAGTTGCAATTTTCTTTAGGCGTACACGTTATCTCTCCTTCTCTATCATCATCGAAATCCATTAGGAAGAGCGAGCAAGACTTATTTGTCACTGTATCGTCAACATAAACCGTGTTTATGTACGTCGAATTTGACAGGTAAACTTCAAATTTATTGTCTATGGAGCACGTCCAATGACAGCTGTATTTGTCTAGGGCGACTATGGTTGAATTGTCAATTTTTTGTAAGTAAATCGTGTCGTTCATTCGGTATACGTATTGCAGTAGCGGGTCTGTGGTTTCTAGCGGGGTCTCCGGCATGGGAATGAACCATAGACCACAGTATGAACCGGTCATAACTGTTATTAGCAACATGAACACTAGTTTCCGGCGGTTCTGAAATGAAAGAGAAAATATTTATAATTAATTATAACTAGTAAGTGTAGAATCCCACTGCAGGGTAAAAGCCTCCTCTCACGAATAAAGGTGAGAGGGAGTAGGCCATACTCCACCACGCGGGCCCAGTGCGTGTTGGTGGAGGCAAGTTAGTGGTCAACTTGCTATCAGAGAATTTTCAAGCCGCCTTAATAGGCCTTTGACCTGGCTTAACGAATAGTTACGCCGCCATGTGACGGAACTATCAGAGACCAACTGCTTAACGTGCCTTCCGATGCACGGAAACGCTCGAGATGAAATACCACTAAACGGTCACCCATCCAAAGACTGACCTGACCTGGCGTTGCTTAACTTCAGTGATCGTTTCCAATACCGAAGCTCCACTACGCCAACGAGCGCTTCCAATTTATCTTAACTATTATAAAACTGTAACAGAAGTGTGTCTGTACATTGAAGATATTTACACGAAAAAGATTACGATATGGTTTTTAGGTATCCCGGACTCCAAATCAACCTTTTTTAGAATTTTTGTCTGTTTGTTTGTTTATAACAGCATCACGCAAAAACAACTGAACCGATTTTGATGAAACTTTTTTTGTTTGATAGCTTATGATCTGACTTAAAATCTGGTATATAATTTGTGCAGACGAAGTCGCGGGTAAACTCTAGTAATTACTAGACCACTTCCGCTCCGTCCGCTCTTTAGTACCGTCACGACATAAATGTATGGGACAGCAGATTTTTATTATTTTGTCTCGACATTGGCTCCATAGTGAAAGTTGTTCAGTTTGATGGTATGAAGCACCACCTTAAGTATTACTAGGATCTTTTGTTACACCCTGTATAAGAAAGTATTTAGTATAAGCATCAGCATATGCTCACGACTATATTCCCAGAGGAGGAAGTCAAAGATATTCTGAAAACTCAGAACTTCCACGTTCCACTTGTAGTACTGAAACTCTGTCCAGTGTGACGGGTAGTGAGCCCGTCGCCACTTATAATGAACAGTAAGTACAACACATGCCTCGAAATTGAAGCATGCAGGATCCCATAAAGGCTAATTAAGAGGATATAATTCGAAGCGCGCTCCATACAAACGTACTATGGTGATATTTTCAATACTAACCAATTAAAGTCAATGACATTTTTCAGAATCAATCTAAAAACAAATTTATATGCTTGTATAGAGTCAGATTTTCGTTAAAATGTATAGTCTTAAAGTTACAGTGCCTCAAAGATTTCCATACAAATCTTAAATTAATCCTAGCATTGAAACTGTATACTTTAACGAAAATCTGACTCCATATAAGCATAGATATTAGTTTCAAGATTGTTTCAGCAAAATTGCATTGACTTTAATTGGTTAGTATTGAAAATATCACCGTAGTACGTTTGTATGGAGCGCGCTCCGAATTATATCTCCTTAAACTTCTTCTTAACGTGTAGGCAGCAAGCAAAGTAAACTTACTGGCCAGAAATCGACGACATAACCGAACAGCGGTTTAGCAGCAGCCCAGAGCAGTGGCAGGACGGCAGTCACCATCCCCATGACTGCCGGCGAGATGCCCAGCTGCCGGCCAAATACGTTCATCTGAGGCAGCAACGGTCCCAGCGCTGGGAAACAGAAAAGTAAATATACAACGTGTTAATGAATTAACGCAAAACTAGAAAGTAGTTTGTTTAGAATCGAGAGTAGGATCGAATTATCATGTTTTCAACATAGGTAATTTTTTTCAAGATATTAAATAATTTGTAAGTAAAATGTAAATTTACTGAACTCGATCTCAACCCACCGCACTTACTACCAGAACAAGATTCTTAAAATGTATCAACGAGCACGTTAGCGCTTTCATTCATTGCTGCAATGATAACAAATCATTTTTGCCTGAAAACTTAAACTGCCAATAACTTTAAATTTTAACTACCAAAATAATTAAATTATTGTTTCAAACTAATTATTTTGTTTTAAATCAGTTGGGGTGTATGAGGTTTTGCGCTTATTCATTAACACGTTGTATAGGGTCCTTCTTAATATGCTGACACTTTTTAAGGGGATGATCAGACCATCAAACTGAACCACTTTCTCTATGGGACCAATGTCGAAATCGCGAAAAAAAAATCATCTCTTTAAAAAAGTGATCATCCTCTTAAAAAAGTGTCAGCATATTAATTTGGACCCTGTATAAATAAAACTTGAAACCAACGGACATGCATTAAGAGATGTATGGATGTGAATGAGGCGAAAGAGGTATGTAAGGATGGTAGTAGATGGCGCACCTTGGTCTCTGCCTACCCCTCAGGGAAATATGCGTGACGTTAGAGATAGAAGGCACATAAATTGTAATGAGCCTAGTGGCTTAAAGGAATATAATTCATACAAAGGAACTCTTGTGATATTTTCAATACTAACCAATTAAGGTCCATGAAATTTTTCAGAAACAATCTAGAAACTAATTTCTATGTTTGTATGAAGTCAGATTTTCGTTAAAATGTATAGTTTAAAGTTACAGCGCTTCAAAGATTTCCATACAAATCTTAAATTAATCCTAGCACTAAAACTGTCTATTTTAACGAAAATCTGACTCCATACAAACATAGAGATTAGTTTCTAGATTGTTTCTGAAAAAATGTATTGACTCTAATTGGTTAGTATTGAAAATATCACCAGACTTCGATTGTATGCAGCGCGCATTTACGTTTTCGGAAGGCGTTTTATTATGGAAACCATACAACAATGGATTCGAAAAGAACAGAACAGAACTGAAGTACAGCATGAAATGCGGGAAAATAGATTGCGCTGGTATGGACACGTTATGCGCCGAAGCGAAAACCATATCTGTTTTTTTTCGCTATTTCTATGTTGGCTCCGTAGTGAAAGTTGTTCAGTTTGATAGCATCCTGTTTGATATGAAACGTTTAAGTTTACACCCTGTATACGTTCCACTGCAGGGCACACACAGGGTCCTTTTTAATATGCTGACACTTTTTTAGGGGATGATCAGACCATCAAACTGAACAACTTTCTTTAAAGGACCAACATCGAAATAGCGGAAAAAACAGCTGTCCCATACATTTGGCTCAAGTAGGATTGCAGTTTTGTATGGAAGAGCTGATTTTTTTTTCTTGATTTCGATATTGTTACCATAGAGAAAGTTGTTCTGTTTGACGGTCTGATCATCCCCTTAAAAAGGTGTCAGTATATTAAGAAGGGTCCTGTATAAGTTAAATAATTATTTTTAAAAAATCAATGATTCTATCATCTAAATGGAAAAAAACCAACTGTCCCATACATTTGGGTCGAGTAGATTTGCATTAGCAGGATAGGCGAATACACGACTGACAAAAGCGTAGCTCCTAAATAAGATGATGATGATGACACTGCTTTAAAGTAACCGAACCGCAGACGAAGCCGCGCGTAATAGCTAGTTCATTATAAGCATGCATGCATATGCATATGCTCACGACTATATTCCCCGAGGGGGTAGTCAGAGATATTCTGAAACGTCAGAACATCCACGTTTCACCAGTAGTACCGAAACTCTGTCCAGTGTGACGGAGGTTAAGCCCGTCGCCACTTGTAATGGACAGTGGGTACAATACATGCCTCGAAATTGAAGCATGCTGGTTTCCTCAGGTTATAAGCATGCCATAGGTACAATATACATAAATAAAACGAAGGAAACAATAATCTCGGATGCATTACGATAGTTAAATTACTTTACAACTGTGATAATGATAACAGACATCATAACTGTTTGTTTACTTGCTTTAATTGATGTAGTTAGGATTAAATGGTATGCGCAAGAGTTGAATTGAATTGAATTGTACCTAGTTCCGTTCTAATGGGTGCCAACGGGACCCTATTTACTAAGCCTACGCCCCACCGTCCGTCCGTCCGTCCTACTTTTAAGGGAATATAATTCGGTGTGCGCTCCATACAAACGAAATCTGGCGATATTTTCAATACTAACCAATTAAAGTCAATATTTTTTTTCAGAAACAATTTTGAAACGAATCTCTATGCTTGCAGAAAAACATAGAGCTAAGGGTAATATCTATGCTGGCTTGCACCAAAAAGCAGGCGAGGATGCAGCCCCCAAAAAAGGTTATGATCACGGCCACCCGAAAATCGGCCAAGTGTGTAAACATAAACGTAGGAAAATAAGACTAAATTCACATTTTCAGTTATAAGTATTTTCAATAACAGAATGAACTATTAAAAGCGACGAAATGTATAATGATTTTCATACGATGCGTGGTAAGTCAACCCTACATATACAAGGTCCTTCTTAATATGCTGACACTTTTTTAATGGGATGATCAGACCATTAAACTGCATAACTTTCTCTATAGGACCCATACATTTGGCTCGAGTAGTTTCACAGTTTTGTATGGAAGAGCTGATTTTTATTTCGCGATTTCGATGTTGGTGCCATAGAGAAAGTTGTTCAGTTTGACGGTCTGATCAGCATATTAAGAAGGACCCTGTATGTCATGCACAATTTGCGCAAAGTGCGCATGAGCGAACGTAACGACCTGTGATTAGGGTTTATTTCATCGAAATCGGTTTACTCAATCAAAAGTTATGAGTATCTAAAGTTTTCAAGTACGTGCATCAGTGATGCGCGTACGCAGTCCCAGCGCCATTATAGTTAGGTAATAAAACGCAAATCTTGTCAATAAAACAAACAACCGATGTTACTGTAGGTAATATGTTTACAACACGTGTAGTTATAATGTTCCTTACGACATAAGAGGGCTATAGATAAGGACAATAAGAACGAGACGAAAGATAACTTATCCTGAAGATAAGTCGTCAATGACTACTAGATATTTAATTAAATATGTCTTTGTTTCTACAACGCGTTAATGAATAAGCGCAAAACCTCATACACCCCAACTGATTTAGAACAAAATAAATAGATTGAAACAATAATTTCACTATTTTTATAGTTAAAATTTGAAGTAATTCGCATTTTAAATTTTCAGGCAAAAATGATTTGTTATCATTTCAGCAATGAATGAAAGCGCTAACGTGGTCATGGATACATTTTAAGAATCTTGTTTTGGTAGCAAGTAGGGTGAGTGTGCCCGTGCGGTGGGTTAAGATCGAGTTCAGTAAATTTTAAATTTTACAAACAACTTATTTAATATTTTGAAAAAAATTACGTCGAAAATATGATAATTCGATTCTGCTCTCGATTCTAAACAAACTACTTTCTAGTTTTGCGTTAATTCATTAACACGTTGTATAATTACTGGTACTGTGTTGAGATAGCAACAAGCTATGTTGTGCTTCAATAGAAATTGCTTAGGGTGTAAACACCGCTGATAAAGAGGATGTAAACTTAAGAGGTATCCCCGACCGAACGACCTTGACCCTTTCAGAGCCGCCTCACCTCTACTAAACTACATTATTTTAGTAGTTATACCTATTTATGACAGGTTTGTCCTTCATTATTTCACTGTGGTGCCATCTAATCCAAGGAAATCAAATTCGAAAATCATAAGAATTCGCACTAATTTTGAATTTATCTAATTAACTCATTACATAGGTCTTAAAAAAAATTACTTTGGCATTTTTAGTTTTTAATATTGTCTACACAATGGTGTGTGTCGCCAGTAAAAGTGACTTCAACTTATAAAGTAGATGCACATAATACAGAATTTTTCCAATATTCAGGCTTTCCTTTGAACACAGGTTTCATATGTATTTTATAGAAAAATAAGAAATATACTTCATAGCAAATAAAGCTCAGATATTGAAGATCATTGGTATATTTTTCATTGGGGAGCGTCTTAAGAGAAGTTTATTCCGAATGAGTAAATACGCGCTGCATACAAACGAAGTCTGGTGATATTTTGAATATTAATCAATTAAAGTCAATGAAATTTTTCAGAAATAATCTAGAACCTAATCTCTATGCTTGTATGAAGTCAGATTTTTGTTAAAATATACAGATTTAATGCTAGGATTAATTTAAGATTTGTATGGAAATCTTTGAAGCATTGTAACTTTAAACGAAAATCCGACTTCATACAAGCATAGAGATTAGTTTCTAGATTGTTTTTGAGAAATTTCATTGACTTTGTTTAGTATTGAAAATATCACCAGACTACGTTTGTATGGAGCGCACTCATACTTTAGGGAGTGGTTAAAATATTATGGTCGTAATACGATTATTGGCTCTCCTGTAAAATTTTCTCATTCGAATTTAGTCCTTTCACGGCGGCGTAGGCGACGATATGCGTAGAGTAATGAGCCGATCGCGCTAAAAATCTCAGAAATCGCTTGTGTGATATGCACCTTAGATCTGTTGCTGCTTGGTTTTGCTTCGATCTATTGATTGATAATTTAGATACGCCTTTTTAACGTGAATTGAGGTATGAGTATGGTCGAAAATTTTTGTATTTTGACCAGCCAGGGTCGGACTGGGTCTTAAAGGCTCGGGTGGCAGTATAATTGTACATAAGCTCACGCCATTATCCCATGGGGGTAGGCAGAGACCACGGACCGCCACACGCTACGACTCTGACACAACTCTTTAGCCTCATTCACATTCATACATCTTTTCATGCACTTCCGTCGATTAAGGGTGCTACGCACTTGTCCATTTCGGAAAAGATCATTGATTTGATCATGGTATGTTTTCCTCGGACGGCCTCTCCCAACACTTCCGCTCACCTTTGCTTGATATATTTCACTCGTAAGTCTTCTTTCATTCATTCTCTCTACGTGACCGAACCATCTAAGCATACCCCTCTCAATCCTTGTTACTATATCATCCTTCAACTTACACCAATCCCCTATCACACTGTTCTTGATTCGATCAACCAAAGTAATACCACACATACTTCGAAAGGAGCGCATTTTAACTGCATTCTCTACTTTCGTTCCTTTTTTTTTTCCAGTATTACTTACATCGGTAGAGAGCAATGAGTCGCCTAAATGCAAGAGAAGCTTCTCTGGCAGGCTAAGCTACTGGACGAAACGATATTGTGATGACGCAATGCTATATTTTTATGTGTCAGCTAGTGCCCGGGTGGCAAAATTCCATCCTGAATGGCCAGTCAGTCCTGACTTTGACATTTTCCTGAAGACTATCGAACGAGCGCACTATTGGTGGATTATTTCGGACGGCCAGCCTAAAACGCGCAGTGAGTGGATATCCTAACACTAAACAACCTGTCTAGCGACTAATAGAACGATGATTGATCGAGTTGATGACTTCTGAACCCTCGCCTCGCGTGTGTGAAAATCACACATTTTGATAGTACAATCATGATGTAAGCGTTCATGCCGGTAGCTGAGGCCTTGGCAAAGACCTTTGTGACTAACGAAATCATATTAAGGACTATAAAAGGTCGATTCGACGTCCGTTGATACGCGAGTTCAAACCCAAACGTTTCTCGAGGACGAGATTCGGAGACGTGTTCTAACTCCCATATACAACGTTATCTCAACCCACCGTTTGGGTACTCTCATCCTACTTACTACCAAAACAAGATTCTTAAGAGAAGTTTATTCCGAATGCGTAAATGCGCGCTGCATACAAACGAAGTCTGGTGATCAGTCAAACCTGGGTAAGTGAGAACTGGATAAGTGAGAAAACTCTATAAGTGAGAGTAATAGCCAGGACCCGTCATTTTATGCTCCCAAAACCTCTATTAGCGAGAAACAGAAACCTCTGTAAGAGAGAGTCGTTTTTCCCTCATGGACCTCCGTAAGTGAGACTGCTACTTATCTATACCTCTATAAGCGACAGTCTAGCTTCATTTATTTATATTATTGAGGAGGAACTATAGCTACAATAAAAATACATACATACATAAAAGATACACACATACAGTAACAAATGACAAAACAAATTACAAATTTAACATCTGCTATTTTATGGCTCTTTCTTAACTTTCGTGGAACTTCCTACCATTGTTTTTATATTGTTTTCTCGTCAATATTGTACCTATTCTATTTCGTGGAACTAAATAACATCCTTATTTTATCGCATTCGTACTTGCTGTGACTTGTTATTGCTGCGTACCTCTATAAGAGAGAAACGCTACCCATGTACCTGCATTAGCGAGAAACTCGGGTTAGTGAGAAACCTCTATAAGCGAGAATGAGATTGTGCTCCCTTGAACTCTCGCTTATCCAGGTTTGACTGTATTTTCAATACTAACCAATTAAACTCAATGAAATTTTGCAAAAACAATCTAGGAACAAATATCTATGCTTGTATCGTGTCCGATTTTCGTTAAAATATACAGTTTCAATGCTAGGATTAATTTAAGATTTGTATGAAAATCTTTGAGGCACTGTAACTTTAAAACTGTACATTTTAAGGAAAATCTGACACGATACAAGCATAGAGACTTGCTTCTAGATTGTTTCTGCAAAATTTCATTGAGTTTAATCGGTTAGTATTGAAAATATCACCAGACTTCGTTTGTATGGAGCGCGCCAACAGTAATATACCCTTAAAATGTATCCATGAGCACGTTAGCTCTTTCATTCATTGCTGAAATGATAACAAATCATTTTTTCCTCAAAACTTAAAATGTGAATAACTTTAAATAAGTTTCAAAATAATGAAATTATTGTTTCAATCTAATTATTTAAAAATATAAAAGCCTTGGTGGTCCAGTGGCGAGTAACCTTGCCTGCCGTGCAGGAGGCGATGGTTCGATCCCCGTCCAGGCCGACTTGTACCAATGAGTTTTTCGGAATCTATGTACGATTTGTAACACCACTGGCTTTTAGGTGATGGAGAACATCGTGAAGAAACCTACATGCTTCAATTTCGAGGCATGTATTGTACCCACTGTCCATTATAGGTGGCGACGGGCTCACCCCCCGTCACACTGGCTGGACAGAGTTTCATTACTAATAGTGAAACGTGGATGTTCTGAGGTTTCAGAATATCTCTGACTACCCCCTCGGGGAATATAGTCGTGGGCATATGCTTATCTAATTATTTTGTTATAAATCAGTTGGGGTGTATGAAGTTTTGCGTTTATTCATTAACACGTTTTATATCCAAATTCGTACATTGTCGACTTGACTCACGCTCAAAATACGCCTATCTGGATCTCAACCTACGTCACCAAAATGTATACACCGTGTTCCTGAGGATATGTATTAACTTTGGCCTTTTATTCAGACCATTAATTTGAACATTTTTTAATATGGAACCAACATGGAAATTGAGAAAAAAAAAGTTTTTTTAGGGTTATTAATTAAGTACTAACATAACTTTAAGGGTTTATTCAGACAATGAAAATAAACAACTTTCGACTTTAGACAAAGAAAAAAAATTTGGACTTTTCATAGAAAATCGAACGGCTATTCCGCACTTTTGTATGGAAGATCTAACAATGGTCTAAATAACAGGCCAAAGTTAATGAATAACTTCAGGAACACGGTGTATACAGGATGTAAGGAAAAGTACCATTAACCTTTAAACCACTTACTCTACCCATCAAACTGAACAACTTTTACTATGGAAGAAAACCTGTCTGCGCAAAACAAAACTGCTGTTCCATACTAAACTGCAATGAATACTCGCATCGCTCGTATGAGACAGCAGATTTTTTTTGTTCTGACAGGCTCCCATAGTAAAAGTTGTTCAGATTGATGGGTAGAGTATGTTGTTTAAAGGTTAATGATACTTTTCATTACACCCTGTAACGGCCACGTTACTACGCACGACAAAACGGTAGATCGAGGAAACCGTCATGCACGTTCACTTTGGCATGAAACAAAGAGGCACATTTCAATTTTTCTAGTTTTCTCGGCGACAGCATGCTAGGCCCAATGGTACTGATTATATTTACATACTGGCCACCCGCCCCTGCCTTGCACGGGAACGCAAACCTTCCTCGTGAATCAGTCTATCTATTAATGAAAACCGTATCATAATCCCTACGCAGCCCCGGATCTAGGGGGGGCAAACCGGGGCCCACGCCAAGGGGGCGCCAAAATCAAGAGTTTGACAAAGATTAAAATGGGAACGACTTGACAATTTTGTTAAATTGCGAACTCGCTTCTCTCGCTCCGGGTTTATTATTGTATTCAAACTACCTATAGTCATACTTATTGCAGAATTCGATCCAGAATTGGATTATAATTATTGCGATGAGCTAATCACATTGCAGTAAAATCTCGAGCTCGCTTCGCACCCTCCAAGTTTTAGGTAAAAATTATTGCAACGACCTAATGTGGACCTGGCTTCCCTGGGACAAAAATTATTGCTACTTCCTTGAAGAGGAGGGGCGCCAAAGTCAAGTTTTTGCTCAGGCTCGGAAAAATCCTAGATCCAGGGCTGTCCCTACGGTATTTTTTGAGATTAGCCTATACAGACAGAAGTACGCGACGGGGGCACTTTAAGGGTATATTACTGTTGGCGCGCTCCATACAAACGAAATCTGGTGATATATTCAATACTAACGGATTAAATTCAATGAAATATTGCAGAAAGAATCTAGAAACAAATCTATATGCTTGTATCGTGTCAGATTTTCCTTAAAATGTACAGTTTTAAAGTTACAGTGCCTCAAAGATTTCCATACAAATCTTAAATTAATCCTAGCGTTGAAACTGTTTATTTTAACGAAAATCGGACACGATACAAGCATAGAGATTTGTTCCTAGATTGTTTCTGCAAAATTTCATTGAGTTTAATTGGTTAGTATTGAAAATATCACCAGACTTCGTTTGTATGCAGCGCGCATTTACGCGTTCGGAATAAACTTCTTTTAATTTTTATACAAGGTGGAACGTAACGAGGAGCTTTCCTTTCAATGGTGTATTCAGTATTTATTGTGCTGTAACTTACTACTTATATCTATATTAATAGCATCTTGCAATAAGTAATAACTTACAAGGTTAGAACCTGTATTGTTAAGGAAAACATTAAGTTACTAGGTCTACCTAGGTATCTAGATTTAAAAAGATAGTTTTCCTTAACACAGGTATAACTCTGAGACTTATCTTTATACCACCTTGGCTTTTTAGGGTTCACTCACACATAGAGCTCATTAGAGCACGTACTAACATGGACTCACATACCCTGGCTAAGTGTGCATCTTTTTGTATGTATTCTAAAGCGTGAAACACAGAAGAGAGGTAAGGCGAAGGCGCGGGATGGACGCTGCCGCCTGGTGACGCTTTAAACCGTTTTCATACGTATGAAAGCAACGTGTCGTAGACATGCTCATTAGTAGCACGAGAGCATGCTAATTTAGAGCAAGTGCTACCTAGTAGCATGTGTGAACAGACGTGCTAGAAATTAGCATGCTTACGTCAAAATCGATCAGCTGTTGATTTTCGAGCATGCTACCTGGGGTGCGGGGCGGTGGGACGCACTCTTAGCAAGTGTCGACGTGTTTGCTTATTAGCATGCTTCTTTTGAGCATGCTTCTGTCAGATCAGTATCGATTTCACGCCGTTTATTACTATTTTGATTAGGTTTTAACGATTATTGTTTGAATAGTATATTGAATGAGTTGTGTCGTGAAAAATGGCACGTTAGGGAGACGAAAAGACATTAATTTTATTATTCACACAGAAACAGCTTGCTACAATAGCAAGTGTACATAGTTGTTTGCTTAAAGCATCCGTCAGCTCATTCAGGAGCAAGCTACAATCTAGCATGCTAATTGCTAGCAAATGTAAACAGTTCATAGCATGCTCTTTTTAGCATGCTCATTAGCAGTAGCGGATTTACCAGCAGGCTGAGTAGGCTTGAGCCTAGGGCGGCAGATTTTGGGGGCGGCAAATTTGGGGACCGAATTTTTTGTAATTTTTTTTTACCTCTTAGAAATCAAAAAGATTTTTCAATTACGGTTTTCTGATGTCTTACAGATAGAAGTCTGCAACAAATTTTGACGATGACTTTTCTCTCTCACTTGTGCACATTCCGCGAGTAGCAAACTTCCATATTCTAGAGTAAAGCAGCTAGTTCGCCGCTCCTCAACCAGTACATGATTGAGCTTCGATTTGCTCAAAAATATACCGAAAAATTATTTTACGTGCAATTTCAACGAAATTGTTGCATTGTAAAAATAATGTATTATATGCCAATTGTAGAGGCAAGGGCGGCAAAAACTATTCAGTCTATACCTTGAAAATTTTTAAATCCGCCACTGCTCATTAGCATGCTATTATTGAGCATGTCTATCTGTACCTTTATAAGCGGCGCGGAACAGGCATGCCGCTCGATATCCGCGCCGCGCAATTTCAAAACTTTTTCATACGAAATGTATGAAAGCGACGCGTCGTGAATTATACTCACGCGGCGCGGCACGGATTTCTGCACTGCTGTCTGTCTGTCCCGCGTCTTCGCTTTACGCCTCTTCTGTATGTTTCACGTCTAACACGGGATTGTGCGGATGCTCCGACAGCAGGAGCTTTTTTTTTATTTATAATTAATGGACTTTTTGCTTGTGCGTTAGCACTGCATTTCCGCCAATGTCAAGTAGTTTGTGATCAAGAACAAGAAGAGATTGAGTATTGCGGACCCTCATGGCACGCAAAAACGCGACGCGCGAACACTACGCTAGACAAGTGCTCGTGTCAGAACCTGCTATGTGACTCCGTGCCTTTATGAAGCTTCGGATCTGTAGGGATAGTTAATCATGTGCTGTCTGTCCTTCTGTCTGTCCTGCCTTTAAAGGGTTATATCTTTTGAACAGCAATAAGTACCTTACCCATCAACCTGATCAGACTCAACAGGCGAGTCCGACACGCTCTTGGCCGTTTTTTTTTATTGCTTTACTCGATTAATCACCAAAAATTGTTATTATTTTTTACATTTTTTATTACAAATTGCGACAATATCACCCCTTCTCAAATGAACTGCTATACGGTAATCAAAAGTATCATTAACCTTTAAACCACATACTCTTCCCATCAAACTGAACAACTTTTACTATGGGAGCAAACCTGTCAGTGAAAGAAAAAATCTGCTGTTCCACACTAAACTGCAATGCCTACACTGCTTAAACGTATGAAACAGCAAATATTTTTTTTGTTCTCACAGGTAGCAGGTGGCAGTGGCAGTGGCGTAGTTGATTTCTGCCGCTCGGGGCACAGATCGATGATGCCGCTCCCTTATTTTACCTACAACAAAATAATGGAGCGGAGCGAGCTCGGAATTTTTTTGCACATCTATTCCGGTTGTGATCAGACATCTTTTGGTTTATCCATGCAAAAATAGAAACTTAGAGTGAGCTTGACTTTTCTCTTCAACACAAATCGGTTAGAGCCAGAGCTATTTACTTACAAAACATGTGCAAAGTAACCGAAGTAAACGCTATGGATGGAGCGAAGCAAGCTCGAAATTTTTAGTACCACGTCTCAGCTGTGGTCAGAACTCTTTAGTGCAGGCACAGTAACTAAAACAGAAACTTAATCATAGAGTGAGCTAAGTGAGCTCAACTTTTCTCTGCTCTATGAATTGGTTATAAACTCAATCAATCTATATTTTTCCTTAATTTGCCGCTCATAGTAAAGTGCCGCCCGGGGCATTTGCCCCCCCTCGCTACGCTACTGGCAGGTGGTTCCCATAGTAAAAGTTGTTCAGGTTAATGGGTAGAGTATGTGGTTTTAAGGTTTGCCTTTAGTTATTTTACATACTGTATACAGGGCCCTTCTTAATATGCTGACACTTTTTTAAGGGGATGATCAGACCATCAAACTGAACAACTTTCTCTATGGGACCAACATCGAAATCGCGAAAAAAAAATCAGCTCTTCCATACAAAATTACAAACCTACTTGAATTGAGCCAAATGTATGGGACAGCAGTTTTTTTTTTCGCGCTGTTCAGTTTGATGGTCTGATCATCCCCTTAAAAAGTGTCAGCATATTGGGAAGGACCCTGTATGTTGGATTTGCTGACAAATAATAATATTAAATAAAGTAAAATTATAAATACAAGTTATACATAAATATACATTATATCATATGCGCATACGAAAAATGACATTCTGTTAATGTGGGAAAAAGTTCTATATTAATAACTTACCAGCAAAAAAGAAGAAGAAATGAGCCTTAATAGGCACCAAACTCCGGTTTATTTTTATCTTCATTTTGCCAACGTATAACTGGATCTATAAACAGCACTGTAACTCGTTTAATTAATTTATTGCATATTAAAATTCAAGTGCGATCTAAATATTGCAAAGTTCAATTTGCTTTGTTTCGCCACGGAATTAAGTTTATAGCCCGAGGGCTGATCAAACACAAGTGTACACGTTTGCAAAACTGACTTGACCGCTTTCTCTCCTCGTCTCGATCAAATTTAAAGCTTTATTAGCGAAATAGATAAAATTCAGAACATTTTTATTTACAAAACACGACTGGCATGTCAACAAATAAAAGTTGACTGACATTTGTAATTTTTTTTTACTTGACCTTTTTAGGGATGCATCTTTTGTTATAACGAAGTTAAATCGAGAATTAGTTTACGTATTTTAAACGATTTTTTGGATATTACGATTAAATTTATATCCAGCCACTTTTATAAGCTTTTATATAAGTATAAGATAAATAAAAGAAAAGACAAAAAGAATTCCTAAAAGAACAATCAATTTTGATTTAAGTTTGCTGATATTAGTTAGATAGGTAAAAATATATATAACGAATAGCTTCTTGATAACGAACGATAGCAAAAATGTTGCTTAATCTTTCCGGAACCGGATAACTCAGTTTCCGAATTCAAAAAGTGTGGCCAATTAAGAAATTTTCAGCTAATTCAATCTTTGCAGGATGGCTGAATAAGTTTTTTTTCCTTAATAAACGTTTATGCGTATTCATAGGCATATATATAGGTATATAGTGTATTTTTAAATCCCAGTTTTCGCCATAAAGAGCCTTTTTATTTTAGTCAATATTTTGTAATCCTTTTCTAAAAGTCTCTCCGAAAAGACAGACGTCCAGACGAAAGTCAATCGTGATTGTCAAGCATTGTACCTATCTCTTTTTCTCTCGCATGACTGAGAAAGAAAAAGCATTTCGACATCTCTCTCTCTGTCATAAGATGGAAAGAGAGAGAAAGAGAACGCTTATTAATCCCGATTAATTTATCTGCTCAATAGAAAAAGTTGATTAAAATACAATAATAAAACAGCTTGTCTTGTTTGTTTTTTCAATTATTTTGTTTTAATTTAGTATAGAAATGGCAGAATCGAGTGTATGCCTTTCTTGTACAGGAGAGGACAATATTTACAATATCTTCGACACTTGTCTTTGCGAGGGAAATGAAGAAATCTACGCTGACATGTTAAAACAGTGCTTCGATATTGAGGTGAGGAAGTTTGCATTTAGTTACAGTAACTAACAACGGACTTAACAACATAGTTTCTACCAACCCGAGTGTGATAATGACGTGAGCAAATGCCTGCAACTATGTCAGTTCACATAAACACAAAATGTTTCTTCCTCCATTCATCTCTTTTAGCAGTCATTTAGCGCACACTCCTTTTTAGGGTTCCGTACCCAAATGGTGAAAACGGGACCCTATTACTAAGCGTACGTTGTCCGTCCGTCTGTCTTACCTATTTAGGGTTGTAACATTTGAATGGTAATAGCTAGACTGTTGAAATTTTCACAGAATATGCGAATTATTTATATATAATAAAATTTAAGGGGGGTCGTCATACAAGTTGTTTACGTCATGTTTATATTTTTCAGATAAGTTCAGATAGCAGCATGAACGGCATGTGTGAGACGTGCATTATTAAATTAAGAGATGCGTTTTATTTTAAATGTGAAATTATTAAATCCATGGATGGTAAGTCACCACTACTTAAATAACTATTTAACTTGTTGACTATAAAATAAACAATTTTTTTTTTTAATATTATGAATTAAATGCTATGGGTTGAACCAGACGTCCGTCACTCCGCTGTAGGTACGAGATAAGCACCTAAACTTTGTCGCATCGTAAGCAATGCGCTTGCTTGATTTCTGCCATTCACTTCAGACGGCATCGTCACAATGTATCGCGCACTGTGCACTACGAAGTAATAATGCTGTGGCAAGCTTCACTAGAAACATTTTTGTGCATACCATCTGGCAGTTGGTAATTATCAGCGTGAGAATTTATCGTTTTCTACGGAAGTGATGTATCTGTTACAAAGTAATTAGTAATCTGTGGGTTTGGGGTTCATCCTCCCCATCTATAAGCAATAGAACCACAGAATCACACACAAGATTCTATGTGGTGTGATTTACTGAAATATGACGAAACAAACACTCAGCGTCCCACGAATAAATTCTGGATTGAAGGGAAACATCGTAAAGAAATTAGGAAAGCAAACCGGCATGCAGGCTTCCTGCAGGTGAAGAAGAAATTTTGATGATATGCATAGACAAAGGTAGACTTTACATACAGGGTGAAATTGATATCACTAGCATCAGTTTAAACTAAGAGTCTACCCATCAAGCTGAACAACTTTTACTATGGGAGCAAACTGATCGGAGCAAAAAAATCTGCTGTCTCATACTAAACTGCAATGCCTACTCGACTCAAATGTCTGTAACAGATTTTTATTTGTTCCCATTGGTTTGCTCCCATAGTAAAAGTTGTTCAGTTTGATGGGTAGACTCTTAGTATAAAAGGATGCTAATGCTAATGATATCAATTTCACCCTGTATTTAAGTCTATGTGTAATTAAAAACAATATTGATTAATGAATATAGATAGGTAGATATACAGGGTGTAACAAAACACCCTAGTACTACTTAAGGGGGTGCTTCACCACCAAACCGACCATCAAACTGAACAACTTTCACTATGGAGCCAACAATAAGAAAAATAAAATTTGAGCTGGTACTGCTGTTTTGTATGGGACAGCAGATTTTTTTATTTTTTGAGAAAGTTGTTCAGTTTTATGGTTTGAAGCACCTCCTTAAGTATTATAAGGGTGTTTTGTTACACCCTGAAGAGTAAAATATAATTTTAATGTAAATATAAAATTCCTTAAATTACAGAATTGAAAAAAGCGTCCGTTCAACTTGAACATCTTACGGACAAATGTGACGAAAACATCGATGTATTTATGAAAAATTACGATATAAGACCAGAACTTGACCCTAAAACTGGGCAATTGTGGTACACTGTTAATGCAAACGAAGAAAACGAACAGATGGACAAAGAAATATGTTTTAGTCAACATATAAAAAAGAAAGAACAAAAAGATGTGATAGAAAAGAAAAAAGAGAAGATTAAAAAAGTTACTTGGTCTGAGGAAATCGAATACTTTGACGATGTTGATGATATTAGTTTGAAAGAGAACTTTAAAAATAATGGTAAGTTATTCATAATTGACAAAATTACATTTTTTAACCACCTGTTTTTAATAAAAAATATAAAAATAGGTTAAAAAATAAGAGATATGTATTTTTCCGATTTTATATTTGACCGATATTTCTATTTTCAATGTACTTTTGAATTTTCTGAAAAACGTAGGATTTATGGCTTAGGCATCTTGGCCGCAATAACATTAAAAATAAAAACTGTCAAATACAATAGAAAAGTCAAGAAGGCAAAGGAATAAAATCTCATTCAACCTCTATTATATTTTTTATGGATAGAAAAATCTGATAATTTTGATATAAGCTTTGAATCACATAATCTCCAAATGGTTTTCTTATTTTGGTACCTTTCTTAAAATGAAATGTTGTCAATTATTTATTAAATCAAAGGAACACCCTGAGCATAGTCAGGCCTGTCTCACTCCACAGCTCTGGTACACTTGACGGCCGATCCCCACCGAGCGGTGAATGGCAATAGGTTAGGTATACCGTGTAAACTTGGTCAAATCTCATTAGACGATGTAGCAAGAACTCAGACTCAAAGCAGAGAATACTATCAATAAAGATTTTTGGAAGTACATTCTGTCCAGATAGACTTTTCAAGAAAGTGGACAGGATTGATTAGAAAAGGGCGCGAAAAAAATTAGCCAACCGTGGCAAGGAATAGGGTATTTGACAGGTTTTAAAAAACTATTTTACGTTAATCACTGATGTCTAAGAACTCTATAGAAAATGTATATTTTACGTTCCATTACATATAGTGCAAGAAAAAACTAAAACAAAAATTGTTCTTTAAATATCCCGCGAAAACGCTTTACCTGACAATATATGTGGTTACAAGCAGGTGACGTCACGATGACGTAAACTTTGTACGACACTCAAATCTACACGCATCTGTTTACAAGCAGTTGACGTCATTAAACATTCCGCCAATCACAGTCGTTTACGATCACGTGACTAAAGTAGACAAAACACTTATTTTCTTTGTCGATTTTCTCTTAAAATACCCAGTATTTTTCTTAACTGATTAAATATTTGGTTTCCAAAATTCATATTCAATATGAATGCCGTCAATAGATCCTTTATTTTACATGCTGTCAAATACCCTATTGAAGGCACATCCTGTTTGAAAAATATAATTTCGCGCGCTATTAAAATTTGTCAACTGCGCAGGCACATCGGGGGAACTTATAAATCTGGTATGACTGTATTATCTGTTTTGGTCATAGAGAGAATTCTGTCTAAAAGTCAAAATCTTTTCTATCCACCCCGTTTTACGGTGTAGTATTATACTCTTTCTGATACTGTGACACAAGAATCTTGAAGGTTTCATGATGGAAGGATTCTTCTGATGATTTTAAATTTAAAATTTCCAGCCAAACAAAAACCGTTCACAATAAAAGCGAATCAAACGGAATGTTCCATCTGTCATACAAAGTTTAACGGAACGAAGATACTATACGAGCATATGAACACGCACTTCCCTAACTATGCGTGCGGTATGTGCGACAAGAAGTTTGCCTGTGAGACCAGGCTAAAGCGGCACATGTGGACTCACATGGAGGGCCCGTTCCCTTGCACCATCTGTGATCAGGTTAGTTTAGTAGCATGTGATCCTAACTGTGTGTGTGAGAATGTGAGACCAGGCTGAAGCGGCACTTGTGGACTCAACATGGAGAGACCTTGCATCATCTATGATCAGGTTTGTAACATGTGATCCTAACTAGGTGTGTGAGAATGTGAGACCAGGACTTGTGGACTCAACATGGGGAGACCTTGCATCATCTGTGACCAGGTTAGTAACATGTGATCCTAACTGTGTGTGAGAATGTGAGACCAGGCTGAAGCGGCACTTGTAGGCTCAACATGGAGAGACCTTGCACCATCTGTGACCAGGTTAGTAACATGTGATCCTAACTGTGTGTGTAAGAAGTTAGTGACACCAAGCTAAAGCGGCACATGTGGACTCACATGGAGGGTCCATTCCCTTGCACCATCTGTGATCAGGTTAGTTTAGTAGCATGTGATCCTAACTGTGTGTGTGAGAATGTGAGACCAGGCTAAAGCGGCACTTGTGGGCTCACATGAGGGACATTCTGCATTCGGTGGTCAGGTTAGTAGCATTGTGATATCTATAAATATAATAATATTAAATAAATCTGCAAGTCAATGATTAAAGAAATTCAAAGATCAATTAAAAAATATGTAAGTGTACATTTTTTATTTATTGATTGAGAAATAGATTAGTTACAACATAGATCTTTTTTAAATATGCAATATAAACAAAATCATCAGCCTATATTATCCAAATGCGAAGTTCAAGGCATGTATTGTGTGTAGGGGCCCCACTACCTGTCACACCAGACAGAGTTTGGGTATATAGGGTCCTTCTTTATATGCTGACGGTTTCATCGGAATAAATTTGCTCTCCCATACATTTGGGACGAGTAAGATTACAGTTTTGGATTAAACAGCAGATTTTTCTTCCCAATTTGAATTTTGCGCTGGTCCGATGGTCTGATAATTCCCTTAAAAACCGCCAGCATATTAAGACGGACCCTTAGACTACTTACATGAGAACAAGTTACGCGTGTAATTCTACTAACAAACTTTTCTGCCACTTTTTGCGGGGGGCGAGGTAGCACGAGATACGTAACTTTGAATTTTATTACATTACTTTAGATTATAATTTTAAATGTTAAAAATCATGAAAAACAGTGTCGTGTGAACCACAAACGTCATAAGTTCGAAATTATTGTTCCGCAATTATAGGCTGTCGCGTTTAGTGATAAGGTATAAAATTGAATGTAAATGCGTAAGATCTTTTGATTTTGCACGTTGGCAGAGGCGAGGCGGGTCCGTATATAATTCGTCTAAGGACGGACCCCATTTGTAATCTCCCCTCCCCCACTACCCTCTCAGATCTATCTGATTACCCGTTCAGAGAATACAGTCGTGAGCTTATGTGTTTTTTCGAATCCGCAGACATTCTCCAAACTAAACACCCGTAACGCGCACATATGGCGCGTCCATCAGACCAAGGAACCTTACGTGTGTTCAGAGTGCGGGGAGCGCTTCAGAACCTTCCACGGCCGACTGAGGCACTTGCAGGAAACCCACGAGCTTGAACCTAAATACCCGTGCCCGCAGTGCGACAAACAATATTTTTCTGCTGGTAAGTCGATCGATTGTGTTATGTGAAGTGGGGTAGTGGACAGCACTAGTCGTTCGAAATTCCAATTTTTGTTTTTTTCTTAGTTTGCGTCTTCGTTTGTTTTGGACGTAGACAGCTTAGCTTAGAACATTATAACTACGGCGGCTGTAACTCCTAAACCGACTGGAGTTATGCAGGCAGACGTGGTCCATCCCCCTCACAGAGATGCTCTACACCCTATAAATACCGAATCAGCCTTGCAGCTGACGGTATTAGTAATCGGTGAGTCAAGATTCTGGTGCTTTTGATGGGACTAGATAATCTGTCTGACAGTGTCCAATATATTTATTTAATTGCAGGAGCCCGTTCCCAACACATACGTCTCAGCCACCTGCGCGAGCGCCGGTACTTCTGCTCGAACTGCCCTATGGCGTTCGGCAGGAGACGTGAACTACTCTGCCACATGGCGAGCATCCACGGCATCGGCGAGATGAAGTTCCAGTGCGAGAAGTGCCACAAACGATTCTACAGGAACACCACGCTTCGATACCATCTGAAGACGCACGAGAGAGAGGAGAGGTGAGGCTCTTATAAATATTTACACGTGGCGAATATCCACGGCGTCAGCGAGATGAAGTTCCAGTGCGAGAAGTGCCACAAACGATTCTACAGGAACACCACGCTTCGGTACCATCTGAAGACACACGAGAGAGGAGAGGTGAGTCTCTTAAACATATTTACACATGGCGAGCATCCACAGCGTCGGCGAGATGAAGTTCCAGTGCGAGAAGTGCCTCAAACGATTCTTTAGGAACACCACGCTTTGGTACCATCTGAAGACGCACGAGAGAGAGGAGAGGTGAGTTTCTAATACATATTTACATAATGATGGCATTCGGCAAGCGCCGCGAGCTGATCTTCCACATGGTGAGCATCCACGTCGTCGGCGAGATAGAGTTCCAGTGCGAGAAGTGCCACAAACGATTCTACAGGAACACCACGCTTCACCAAGTCTAATGAGATTTAATCAAGAAGTTAACACGATATACCTAACCTATTGCCATTCACCCCTCTGCTGTGGAGTGAGACAAGCCTGCCGCGCCGCAGTTCGCCCGTTCCCGTGCGTGGCCAGGCCGTAAAGAACTAATTACTAGCGGAATGAGCGGAGTACGCGGCCCACTTCCACTCTTTAAAAAACCTGGGCTTGCATGGTATGACCCATACCATATTACACTATGCGGGCCCTGATTTTTAAGGTGGCTTGAAAATTAAGTATCTTACAGTAAGTGATATTTTTACAGGTTCCCCTGCACTGTCTGCGACGCACGATTCGCAACGAAGCCGGCTCAGCTATGTCATATCAAATCTCACGAGGCTGCTGCCCCACCGACAGAAGACGTCGTGATAGAAGAGAGAATATTTGAGGGTTCCAATGATACTGTATATTTAGAATTTTGTGATGATTCCGATATGAGTAAAAGTTGAAAATTAGGTGTTGTTTTTCTTATAACTCTACAATATTCCCCGAGGGGGTAGTCAAAGATGTTCTGAAACCACAGAACTAACAACATACAACTATATTATGTTTTCCTTTACAATTTAATTGCTAAATTAACCTTATTACAACTAAATTTAATATTATTTAAAGAAACAAACACATACACATCTCGCGACAGCATTTTTTTGAGAAACCGCATTAACAGTTTTTGAAATGTCGCAAATTAATTTTTTCCACACATTGTAATTTATTTTAATCTGTTACGGATTATTAAATCGATCGATTTAACTGATTTTATCATAACGACGGCACATCACTAAATGGATCAAGATCGTCTTTTGTCACAAAATTCAAAAATGGCCTTTCTCGCAAACTTTTTCGTTTGCTGTTTGTTGTAAAGAAATCTTATTTTACTGAAAAATGGAGGAGGAGGGAGAGTTTGTAGGTTGCATCAGTTGCATGAGCACCAATGATTTATGCGATCTATTTGGTGCTTACGCGGCAAACGTGGAAACTTACGCGATGATGCTTGAAAATTGTTTCAACATAAAGGTTAGATTAACAATTCGTTATTTTCCTTATTTCCTAATTTAATTACGCAACACAAATAACCAAGACCATTTCATTCTTATTAATAACTTTCCAGCTGGGTTTCAGTATCGTATAATTCAGACAACATTCAAGAAAAATTCACAAGTGTAACTATTTTTTTTTCATAACTTTCTTTTGTTAATTTTAGGTGACAAAAGAATTGAAATACTTGTGTTCTGATTGTGTCGAGAAGCTAGAAAAGTGCGTTTCGTTCAAGGATCAAACTTCCAAAAATATTGCTATGTTGCAAAGTATAAAAGGTGAGTTTACTCTTAGGCCGAGATTCAGAGACAATTTTTAGTCTTAGTTCGAACTAAGGTGGGCGAAAATGTATGGGTTGGGTTTTGACATACGGGAGTTCAAACTAAAGATGCACTTCCGATGCCAACGGGCGATGCGACTGGCGCCCGCGTCTGTCGCTGGCATCGGAAGCGGCGCCATACGTTTTCATAGTAACTAGTATTGTAACATCGGCCTTCTTCCGCGAGCCTCGCGCGTCTGTCGCATCGGCCGCTGGCCCTCTGGTAGGTACCCTATTTACCTATCTAAGACATAGCCATGCAGAGATTATCCCAATTGAAATACAAGAATCTAATCTAAACTTGCTAACTACCTAATACAGCGTTGAGCCAAATGAATGAACTTAAGTAACTGACCTAGGGGCATCCAGAGGGGTACGGCCCTCAGCCTCGACCAGGACGTTGCTGGGGCTACATGGTGGATTGGGTAGCTGTTATCGGTGAGAAATATTTGTATGTGTTTATATGGATTATTTTTCTACTTTCTCCAGATGAAGAATATTTGGACGAGTCCATCCTAGAAGAGGAAGATGCGATATCAGAAGAGCCCAAGCTGCAGAAGGTGGTTATCATCAGAAAACCTGGAGCTGATGGCCCTGTCAATGATGATGAGGATTGTAAGTAATTGACACTTTAAATTGACTAATAGAGATCTTAATACAATAACAGCATTATCATCAATGTTTTTGCGATTATAAACTTACAATTTTCCACTGAAAAGTTAAGTTTGTAATTAGGAAAAAATGTTTTAAACTACAAATTAACAATTTATCTCATTCTTTTTTGTATAATTGTGTTTGTACGGAACCCTCGGGGCTTTTGATCGAATTACCTATGGAACACAACAAAATAATTATTATTAACGTGTTAATGAATTAACGCAAAACTAGAAAGTAGTTTGTTTAGAATCGAGAGCAGAATCGAATATTCAACATGGGTAATTTTTTTCAAAATATTAAAATTAAAAATTTACTGAACACGATCTCAACCCACCGCTCGGGCACTCTCACCCTACTTACTACCAATACAAGATTCTTAAAATGTATCCATGAGCACGCTAGCGCTTTCATTCATTGCTGAAATGATAACAAATGATTTTTGTCTCAAAACTTAAAATGCGAATAACATTAAATTTTAACTATCAAAATAATTAAATGATTGTTTCAATCTGAATTATTTTGTTATAAATCAGTTGGGGTGTATGAGGTTTTGCTTATTCATTGTATAAGGTCTAACAAAATTAGCTGAAACTACTTTAAGGGGGAGTATCAGACCATCAAATTGAACAACTTTCTCTATGGGACCAACATCGAAATCGCAAAAAAAAAAATCAGCTGTCCCATTCATTTGACTCGAGTAGGTTTGCAGTTTAGTGTAGAACAGCTAGATTTTTTTTTCGCGATTTCGATGTTGGTCCCATAGAGAAAGCTGTTCAGTTTGACGGTCTGATCATCCCCTTAAAAAAGTGTCAGCATATTAAGAAGGACCCTGTATATTATAGTACTTTTATGCTACCATTTTGACATAAGAGTAAAAAGTATGAAATAAACTTAATTATGAAGAAACTTTATTTAGTGGCGACGGGCTCACCCCCCGTCACACTGGACAGAGTTTCGGTACTACTGGTGAAAAGTGGATGTTCTGACGTTTCAGAATATCTCTGACTACCACTCGGGGACTATAGTCGTGAGCATATGTATGTGTATGTGTTTATTTATTGAAATGAAAATTAAATTTAAAATTACTCACATAATTCACTTCAGCAACATGCGTCGTCAACCATCTCACGACGATTTGACGATGCATGTTGCTGAAGGGTATTTTGTAGGAAATTTGACGACGCTTGTTGCTGAAGCAGATTTTGTTTTAATTAAGATGGTTGACGACGCATGTTGCTGAAGTGAATTATTAAGAAAAACAAAAAACATATTTTTTGTTTTTGGTTTTTTATACAACTTATTTCACCTTTCTTTTGTTTACTTCGCTTCAGACTTAGACGAAGATCATGCAATCCAAGCGTTAGACGAAACAACATGCATCTACTGCGATTTACAACTTGCGTCAGTGGACGAAGTGAACACACACATCCGTATGGTGCACGGGCTGGAGCCCCGCACCGGGCAGAGCCTGCAGGAGTGTCCGCTGTGCGGCGTCGCGCTGAGCGACGTGTCCGATCATCTCAACAGGTGAGTGTGTGTGACACGGTGCTCGGGCTGGAGCCCCGCACCGGGCAGAGCCTGCAGGAGTGTCCGCTGTGCGGCGTCGCGCTGAGCGACGTGTCCGATCATCTCAACAGGTGAGTGTGTGTGACACGGTGCTCGGGCTGGAGCCCCGCACCGGGCAGAGCCTGCAGGAGTGTCCACTGTGCGGCGTCGCGCTGAGCGACGTGTCCGATCATCTCAACAGGTGAGTGTGTGACTTAGACTACTTATATGCGGACCCGCCTCGCCTTAGCATTTCCCCTTTGCCAACATGCAAGATCAAAAGGTCTTACGCATTTACATTCAATTTTATACCTTATCGCTAAACGCGATAGCCTATAACTGCGGAACAATCATTTCGAACTTATGACGTTTGGGGTTCACACGACACGTTTTTCATGATTTTTAACATTCAAAATTAGAATAAAATTTAAAGTTGCGTATCTCGTGCTACCTCGCCCCCCGCAAAAAGTGGCAGAAAATTTTGTTAGTAGAATTACACGCGTAACTAGTCCTCATATAAGTAGTCTAAGGTCTGTGAAAATGGGGAACTTGCACCAATATTATAATGAGAAATTATCTTAATTCAATAATAATAGTTGTGAATAGAACATTACTCAAAGACTTATCCTAAACTTTTTATTTTTTACGAAATATTTCAATTATAAATTACGAGGATCGGAACGTAATTTCAAACAGCAATCAGCGCAAAGTGATGAAGCGATTAGCAACTTGCGTGCGTTAGAAGAGTATGGCAACATATTATAGCGGTTGATTTGTGATGAACTTCACGCGTCATGAAAAGGAGTGACGTCACGTCATGCAGTGAGCGTTTTGGGGCGGAATTTGAAAAGTCAACTTTTGATTTGCAATAAATAAAATGATTTGTGTATATTTTATCATTTTTGTTTTTGGTATTTTTATGTAAGCTTTAAATCTTTGTCATCATCATCATCATCTCAGCGTCCACATCGATGCCCACTGCTGGACATAGTCCTCCCCCAAGGATCGCCATAACGACCGGTCCTGCGCTCCCATCATCCAACGGATTCCCGCCGCCTTCACCAGGTCGTGGGAACAAAGCGTCGTTCCATCGTGTGGGGGCCTACCCACGCTGCGCTTTCCGGTACCGCCAACGGTTTCCGGTACGGTGTCGCCACTCGAGAACTTTTCGGCCCCATCGGCCATCGGTTCTGCGAGCAATGTGCCCCACCCACTGCCACTTTAGTTTAGCAATTCTTTAGGCTATGTCAGCTACTCTGGTTCTTCTGCAAATCTTTATAATACACTAAAAATAAAAATAAATTAAAGTTCCCCATTGATCGTGTATCTTGGCAGAGAAGAATGCTAACGCGAGCCTGCGCCCGTGGCATGATGGCGCGATAAAGCGCTATCGCGCCCTAGCTCCCTTTCTTTTTGCGCGCGAACGAACGAGTTAGCAGGCGCGATAAAACGTTTATCGAGGCACCATGCCGCGGGCGCTGGTCCTTAGTTATATGGTCTAAGATAAAAATAATGTTCATAAACTTTGTATATTTTGTTTTGTTTAAAAGAAGTGTGTTGTAGAGTATCTGGCCGCATCTTCTCTACAACGGAACACCTTCCGACGCGGTGGTAGATTCAAAAACATGACGTCCAAAAGTTATCTACTCGTATGTGATATTATTTAGAATAAACAATTTTGACTTAGTCTACAAATATACTAATGATTTGTTGTCAGATGTCACGGTGTGAAGTCAGACTCGGACGGTCGGGAGTTCCCGTGCCATTTCTGTGAGAACGTGTACGCGAGCAGGAAAGCGTGCTTCACACATCTGCGGATGAAACATGGACGTAAGTATTGTCGTGTCTGCACGGTTTAGGTAGTTACGAGTATCTATATGCATCGGCAAATCACGAACAGATGTAAAAATATGAACAGACCTTACCTTTTAAAATGATTTTTTGAATTTTCGGAGTTTATGTACGATGATAAAACTTTTCGATTGATAGCTTATGATCTGACTTAAAATCTGGTATATTTGTGTGGACGAAGTCGCGAGTAAAAGCTCGTTTGCAATAAGGCATAAGCATATGCTCACGACTATATTCCCCGAGGGGGTAGTCAGGTATATTCTGAAACCACTGAACATCCACGCTTCACTAGTAGTACCGAAACTCTGTCCAGTGTGACGGGGAGTGAGCCCGTCGCTACTTATAATGGATAGTGGGTACAAAACATGCATCGAAATTGAAGCAGATTTCCTCACGATGTTTTCCTTCACCGAAAAGCCAGAGGTGTTACAAATCGCACATACATTCCGAAAAACTCATTGGTAAGAGTCTGGACGGGGATCGAACCATCGCCTCCTGCACGGCAGGCAAGGTTACTCGCCACTGCCATTCTCTATGTGATACTATTTATTTTCTGTGGTACCCTAACAATATTTTCTTGTTTCAGTAAAACTTTACAACGACCAAACTCCTAAATGCGTGCAGCGAGAACGTAAGAAGTGTCACCTTTGCAGCCGAGACTTTAGCCAGAAGCAGATACTCAACAAACACCTGTGGAAGGCGCATGGGGTCGAGGTGACCATCTGATATACATTATACTGCTCTGTATGTCTGTAGAGACTTTAACCAGAAGCAGATACTAACGGTGCGTCCCGAATTACGCCGACAGCGCTGTGAGCGCGATAAATGTCGTTCCGATTTGACGTGAGCGCGTCCACAATCGAAAACGTGACGTCATTCATGACGTCACTACCGACGCCATCTTGCAATAACAGTGCTCACAGCGTTAGCACTGTGAGCGAGTTGTCAAAAGTGACGTTTGACAGTTTTGTTCTAGTATATTTTTGAGCGAATTTTCAAAAGTGATGCTTAACAGTTTTGCTGTTGTATATTTTTGGTTTGTTTAGGTCTCGATTTAGGTTTCTTTAGTAGCATTGGGTTTGATTATGTTCTAAAAAGACGAATAAAAGTTTAATAACGATTAGTGATGAAGAAAATAATAGAAATATTTAAATGTTGTGGTGTGAACGGTGTGAGCGCGATATCTAGCGTTCCGAATTGGTAGAACGCTATCAGCGCTGTCGGCGCGCTAACGCAAATGGAACGGGTGTTAGCGCTGTAATCGATCACAGCACTGTTTTTATGAATCTGAACACACCGTTAACTAACACCTGTGGAAGACGCGAGGTAGAGATCTAATCATCATCAGCCTATACAGGGTACAATCACCCCTTAAAGTAATGCAACTGTTTACCCTAACGTCCTGTATTAGCGTGTTACACCTTGAGGTTATTGAAAAAAAAAACAATGCTAAAGAAATCGCTGTAATCACTGTACTATTCATGTAGATACAGTATCCTTCTTAATATGCTGACACTTTTTAAGGGGATGGTCAGACCGTCAAACTGAACAACTTTCTGTTTGCGAAAAAAAAAATCAGCTGTTCCATACAAAACTGCAAACCTACTCGAGCCAAATGACAGGACAGCAGATTTTTTGTCGCGATTTCGATGTTGGTCCCATAGAGAAAGTTGTTCAGTTTGATGGTCCGGTCATCCCCTTAAAAGTGTCAGCATATTAAGAAGGACCCTGTATTGCGCGCTCCATACAAACGAAGTCTGGCGATATTTTAGATAATATCCAATTAAAGTCAATGAAACAATCTAGAAAATAATCTCTATGCTTGGATCTTGTCAGATTTTCGTTAAAATGTATAGTTTTAATATTACAGTGCATCAAAGATTTTCATACAAATCTTAATTTAATCCTAGCAATGAAACTGTATATTTTAATGAAAATCGGACAAGATACAAGCATAGATATTTTAATCTAGATTGTTTCTGCAAAATTTCATTGATTTTAATTGGTTAGTATTGAAAATATCACCAGACTTCGTTTGTATGCAGCGCGCATTTACGCATTCGGAATAAACTTCTCTTAAGGTGGAGAAGCGCAAAGCGTTCATATGTCCCCTGTGCAACGAGCGCGTCAGCTACGGCAACAACTTCAGCGCGCACCTGTTGCATCGGCACCGTGTCACTGAACAACTCGAACAACTCGAGTTCCGCAATATGGACGGTGAGTTGCACACATTACATTTATTAAAACAAAGTGAGCAATCGTTACTATTAAAAAGGTACTTGGCTACCTACTTATACAAGGTGTAACAAAACAACCTATACTCCATTCCAAATAGCAACGAAAATTTTAGTCTATTTTTAATTACACAAACTGAGATTTGAAACACTTTCTGTCACATATTCTTAGAACAGCTTTAGTGACGTTTAAGATATGTCGGATAGTATATCTTTCTGATAAATAAATTATATTTGATTATGAATTGGCTAGAAAGCTAAATAGGAATCTGAAAATCTTTTCGTCCTTATTTGAAATGTAGTATAGGTAACATAAATGCAGTACGGGAACCGTATTCAGTTCTACTGATCGCTTTATCTAGTACATTAATATCGTTGGATGGTCATCTATAGTGAAAAATTTACAGTCTTTGACTAATAATTATAAGGACTAGCCTTGCGGTAGCATTTCCCCTCTGCCACGGTATAAGCACAATTGATCTTGTGCATTTACATTCAATTTTAAACCTTATCACTAAACGAGACAGCCTATAATTGCGAAATAATAACTTCGAACTTAGAACGTTTGGGGTTCACACGAGACTACTTTTCATGATTTTTAACATTCAAAATTAGAATCTAAAGTTATGGGGAATAAAATCCAAAGTTGCGGATTTCATGTTACCTCACCCCCCGCAAAAAGAGGCAGAAATGTTTGTTAGTAGAATTACACGCGTAACCAGTCCACATATAAATAGTCAAAGTGTATTCCCAGGTTTTCAAACATCTTAAAATCACTCCCAGATTCATCTAAATAATAATTTCATCAACTACAGGGTGAAATTGATATCATTAGCATCCTTTTAAACTAAGAGTCTATCCATCAAACTGACCAACTTTTACTATGGGAGTAAAACGATCGGAGCAAAAAAAAATCTGTTGTTCTATACTAAACTGCAGTGCCTATTCGACGCAACAGCAGATTTTTTTTTGTTTCGATCGGTTTGCTCTCATAGTAAAAGTTGTTCAGTTTGATGGGTAAACTCTTAGTTTAAAAGGATGCCAATGATATCAATTTCACCCTGTATACATGGTCCTTCTTAATATGCTGACACTTTTTTAAGGGGATGATTAGACCGTCAAACTGAACAACCTTCTCTACGGCACCAATAACGAAATTGCATAAAAAAATCAGCTCTTCCATACAAAACAGCAAACCGACTTGAGCCAATAGTATGGGACAACAGATAATTTTTTTCGCTATTTCTATGTTGGTCCCATAGAGAAAGTTGTTCAGTTTGACGGTCTGATCACACCATTAAAAAAGTATCAGCATATTAAGTTGGACCCTATTTGTACCTATGACACAGGTCTTCAAACGTTTTGGATTTGACATGATGGCGTTTGCACATGCGCACTTGGTGCAAATTGTCTTGACATATGTGTAAGGTTGACTTACCACGCATCGTATGAACATCATCTACATTTCGTTACTTGTTATTGTTCTGTCTGTGATTAAAAATAGTATTGGAGCTAAAGAATTACTGGAAATGTGAATTAAGAGTTATTTTTCAAAAAAATTTATGTACTGAAAAGACTAAATTTTATGAAGAGAATATTACGGGTGCGCGCGCCTGACTGCATTCCCTTGCTTGATTTCCCTCAAGTTTCCCAGAAAGTGTGAGATGAGGTGGGGGATCTGATGTCAGAGGGGGGCGGGGAACGGCCATTCTGTATATAGAACTACTAATACTTCCACATAACATTTTAAGAGGGGTTAGAAGTTCAAAGTGGAACGTGTCGCCACAGGTTATGCAATGATTTGCATAACACCATAAGGCGCGCGGCGTGGTGCGAGCGAGAGGGCATGAGTAATTGTAGCAGCGTGAGCGGGAAGACAAGTGGCGACAGCCGTCTCCGAAGCAAAAGCGCTACTTTGCATTTCTAAAGTCCGGCCGCTGAAAGATTGCGTTTGACAGTTACCATAAAATTGTAAAAAACTGAATGAAAATATTGTTTACCTGTGCTCACTCTAGTACACAGGGCACTAGCTGCCCTTTTAAGTTCAAAAAGCTACTAAATAATGATCGGCATTTATAGTTTTCATTCAGTTTTTTACAATTTTATGGTAACTGTCAAACGCAATCTTTCAGCGGCCGGACTTTAACCCCTCTTATAATGTTCTGTGAATACTACCTATTCTGTGCCTATGATTGACACTTAAGAATTTTCCTATTTCTCCCACAAAAATTCCGAAACAGCAGAGTTTAAATTTAATTAGCGACGCAACAGTATGGAATCTCCCATACCAGCCCCTCCTTACAGCTGATTAAATCTAAACACTGTCTTGTTTCAGAATTTTTGCTATTCAAGAACGCTATACAAGAGGAAACTAAATATAGGTACAGAAAAACGACATCCAGCAAACAAACTATAGACGGAATACGGTCCCATTATATGTGTAGTCAGTCTGGCGTCTACGTTTATCAGGTGGGTTTAAACATAGGTGGTTTTATTCACAGATTTCCTTATATTCAAGAATGCTATTCAGGAGGAGACTAAATATAGGTTCAGGAAGATATCTGCTAGTCGGCAGGTCATCGACGGGATCAGGTCGACATACATGTGCAGTCAGTCCGGCGTTTATGTTTATCAGGTAATTTTATTATTATTATTATTGTAACACTTTATTATACACAAAGACATAATAATATACAAAGTTGAGAAGACATGTACAAAGGGCGAGCTTATCTCTGAAGAGATTTCTTCCAGCAGACCCGCAAAAGAGACAGTTAATAATTACAAGGCAAACTTATTGTGTACAGACAAACAATAAACAAATATAATATACAACATATACCTACAACATACAATATATATCAGAATATACAACGTGTTAATGAATAAGCGCAAAACCTCATACACCCCAAAGGATTTATAACAAAATATATAGATTAAAATAATCATTTCATTACTTTGATAATTAAAATTTAAAGTTATTCACATTTTAAGTTTTCAGGCAAAAATGAATTGTTATCATTTCAGCAATGAATGAAAACGCTAGCGTGCTCGTGGATACATTTTAAGAATCTTATTTTGGTAGTAAGTAGGGTGAGTGTGCCCATGTGGTGGGTTGAGATCGAGTACCGTAAATTTTAAATTTTACAAATTATTTAATATTTTGAAAAAAATTACCTATGTTGAAAACATGATAATTCGATTCTGCTCTCGATTCTAAACAAACTACTTTCTAGTTTTGCGTTAATTCATTAACACGTTGTATAAATATAATTATATAAAAATATCACTTAAGGTAGAGAGAGATAGTGCTCTTTCGTTCTCTTTTTAAATATAGAAATAGACTCAGAGTCGCGAATGTCGGCGGGGAGTGAGTTCCACAACCGAGCAGCATGGATGGTGAAGGAGTAGGAGTAGAAGTCGGTGGAGTGGGATGGGATACTAAGTCAATCTTCTTCTTATAGTTTGGGCAGCAAGCCCTGCATAGGTAGCTTGCTTTGACTAATTATTATAAGGACTAGCCTTGCGGTAGCATTTCCCCTCTGCCACATAAGCACAATTGATCTTGTGCATTTATATTAAATTTTACACCTTATCACTAAACGAGACAGACTATAATTGCGAAAAAATAACTTCGAACTTAGAACGTTTGGGGTTCACACGAGACTACTTTTCATGATTTTTAACATTCACAATTAGAATCTAAAGTTATGGGGAATAAAATCCAAAGTTGCGGATTTCATGTTACCTCGCCCCTCGCAAAGTGGCAGAAATGTTTGTTAGTAGAATTACACGCGTAACCAGTCCACATATAAATAGTCAAAGGTAGCATGGCACCGTGATATAGCGCTATCACACCTTCGCTCTCTTTCTATTTGCGCGCGATCGAACGAGATAAAAGACGTGATACAGCCGTATCCCGTGTAGCATGCTACGGCTTCTGGTGTCAGAGTTTTTTCAGACCGCCTTACGGCCTCTGACGTGGTTTTTAAGTAACGACTACTACCACCAGAGATAGTTGCCGGGACCAACGGCTTAACGTGCCATCCGAAGCAAGGAATCATCTTCTTTTTCAGACAATCAGTTGATTCAGCCTGCAATGTCCTAACCAACTGGGGAAAAACGCACAAAGTGACATATCACTAGGTGTCCCCCGTGGGAATCGAACCCACAACCTCCGTGTCAAGAGCCCAATGCTCTTAACCATTAGACCACGGAGGCAGTATTAATGTATTAATTTATCATTACCTTATACAGGGTCCAACTTAATTTGTCGGTTTTTTAAAAGGAAGATCAGACCATGAATCTGAACAACTTTCTCTATGGGACCAACATCAAATCGCGAAAAAAAATCGAATGTCCAATACATTTGGGTCGAGTAAGCAGTTTTTGTAATGAACTTCAGATTTTTGCTTTGACTATTTATATGTGGACTGGTTACGCGTGTAATTCTACTAACAAACATTTCTGCCACTTTTTGCGGGGGGCGAGGTAACATGAAATCCGCAACTTTGGATTTTATTCCTCATAACTTTAGATTCTAATTTTGAATGTTAAAAATCATGAAAAGTAGTCTCGTGTGAACCCCAAACGTTCTAAGTTCGAAGTTATTATTTCGCAATTATAGGCTGTCTCGTTTAGTGATAAGGTGTAAAATTGAATGTAAATGCACAAGATCAATTGTGCTTATACCGTGGCAGAGGGGATATGCTACCGCAAGGCTAGTCCTTATAATAATTAGTCAAAGGATTTTTGTTAAGGGCCTATGTCGAAAAATAATTGAAGCGAAATGGGCGTGGCTTAGTCGCAGCAAGCGCCCCGCGCCCCGCTACCGAACATCGTCGCGCACTAGCCCGCGAAAATCAAATCACTCAAAATGCGTAGAAGACGCTTCGCTGTTAAGATATTATTAGTACCTTTTGTCGTATGAAAAAACACAATATATCATAATTAAGTATCGTTCTATTTATCCTCCTTGATCAATTATTAATTTATTACAGGATCAATTACGGACAACCAATTTATAGATAGAAACAATACCTAACTAACGATACTCTTTAATTGATTTCATATCATACCGAAAATCACTGTACCTATCTAGAAGGAAAAAAACTATCATTACAGGATTTTGTTTTACTTTATAGTATGAGAGCTACCTGTTGGTAATTTTACGTCATTAGGTCCCGTAATCAAATCAATTCACTTCTTATTTTGTACTTGTAATTGATATAATACAAGTCAAAACATTCTATGGTCAAAACATACCGACTATCTAGATGAAACCTGGAAGTTATTTTACGCCGTCAACAAAAATGTAAGAAGAACGTGAAAAAATAAGTTTCGTAATACTGCAATAATCTCAGTTATTCTCGATACCACAAGAACTTTCAGGTTGAGAAGTTGTATAACACTCATAAACCTATTTTGAAAATCCATACGTAATTCTAAAATACCTCGCATCCCTCAGATGCATGGCATAGCATTGAAGGATGAGGATGATGCAGGATATTATAACAGGTATGAAAGAATTTTAAAATGGTAAATCAACATTTATTTACAAAATCACTAATAATATTTATTTTACGACCTAAAATCAACATTTATTTACATTAGTACATTACGATAAGTGTGACTTAAGTAGTTAATTATTGCACAGCGTGAAGTTAGCACCCGAGCACAAGCAAGGGTGCTAAACGTATATGCAGGTTTAGGTCACAGAGTGCTGGAAAATTATTTACAACTTATTACCTTTTCTTTTCTCTCATACTTCTGGTATGTTCCTGCCTACGTTTCAAATTTAATGTTTTGTTCCGTTTTGTTTTTCATTATCACTGTTTCTCCTAGTACCCCAGGAAAATTAGGTGAAAAAAAGAGTCAACCTCGGAATGAGAGATAATAAGCTACAAACTTCTTTAAATCATCGTTATGACATCCTATACGTTAGGTCAAAATGTCACATAAAATCTCGTTTATGCAGGTCAAAAGATTCAAGGTAAAATGTCAAAAAACAGGTCTTTAGGAAATTGACCTTGGAAGTTTTAAAAAAAATTGTAGAACTTTAAATTTTCTTAATTTTTGGTCATTTATAATATTTAATATAGTTAACCGTTCTTGAGATAGATAGGTAGAACGCAAAGAGTTGTAACTCCAATAACGGTTTGCTCCCATAGTAAAATGTTACTTTTCCTTACACCCTGTATAATATTATTTGGCGTTATTAATGAAAATACATAATTTCAATAACTATACACGAAAGAAGATGATGAAGAATTATTTCGAGTTTGAATCAATCGGGATAGAAAAACGAGTACAGAATAGTGACCCTGAGCAGCGCGCATTGAAGATATTGAATGAAACCAGTCACCGCCTGCCCGACAGACGCTTCAAAACAATACTTATATGGAAAGAAGACGACATGAAGATTCCGAACAACTACAAAAACTCACTCAAACGGCTGCACAACCTAGAGAAGAAACTAGACCGAGATGAAGACCTGAAAAAGAAATATGAAGAAAGAATGCAAACCCTCTTCACTTTGGGCTACGCCGAGGAAGCTACCACACCGCCGGTGCCAAATAAAACATGGTACCTACCCCACTTCGCGGTCATTAACCCCGCGAAACCGAAGATAAGAGTAGTACACAACGCCACAGCGAAGACAGCCGGACGCAGCCTGAATGATATGCTACTCTGCGGTCCTGACTTGGTGCAATCTCTGCCGGGAGTTGTAATGCGATTTCGCCAACACCAACACGCCGTGTCAGCTGACATAAAGGAATTAATGTTTATGCAAATATGAGTTCAAGAGGACGACAGAGAGGCACTACGATTTCTAAAGCGGGGCGACGAGAGAGGGAACCAGCGACCGCGAGAGTACCGCATGACGTCGGTGATCTTCGGCACGATGTCATCATCATGCACCGCGCTATACGTGAAGAATGGAAATGCTTCAGACTTCAAAGAAAAGTATCCTGCAGCCGCGCGAGCCATTGAAAAGAACCACTACATGGACGACTACATAACAAGTTTTCGACCGGAAAAAAAGCCAAAGAAGTATCGAAATCAGTCGACTACATTCATCGGCAAGCCGGCTTCGAGCTATGCGGATGGGTGTCCAATACAAATTCAGTAGTACAGCAGTTTTCCGCCAACTCGGGCGGCGCCACGGTCTCTATCGGCGGGAGCGAGGTCCGATGGTACAACGGGCCGAGCTTCCTACGAAACCACGAACGAGAATGGCCACAAGAGACGAAGACAGAAGCACCGAAGACAGGAGAAGAGATGGGACTTGTCACGTCACCCACCAGCGACCTGACCACGCTCACCTACCTCGAATCGAGCGATTTTCGTTGTTCCGACTTTTGCTACGAGCTACGATGCGCATGCTACAGTTCGTCAATTTATGTCGAAAGAAGAAAAATGAAACAGTATTGGCTACGAAGCGCAAACGAACGAAAGAAAACAATAAAAACTACTCTGATTGAAAGATTGATAAGAAAACATGCAAGAACGAGACACCGGTGGAAACCTGTACAAGAAGATTGTCTTTCCGAAGATTTACGTCGAGTAAGGAGCGGCGCGGCGCCTCAGCCGGGAGACAAGCTGTCGGCGCTATCAGTGGTCGTCGGCGAAGATGGCTCAAAGGAAGAATCCACGAAGCACCTGACATCGTTGAAGACATTGTGAGCCCGACCGTACTCGACGTGAAACCCTACTTCACGCGACTGTACATACAACACGTACACGAGCGACTACATGGCGGTATCGAAACCGTCGTGAATGAACTACTGCAGCAACTATGGGTACTGAAGATACGACCTACGGTGCGTGAACGTCATCAAACACTGTCAATTATGCAAGATACGAAGAGCGAAGCCTACGTCTCCGGCGACCGGCGACCTGAGGAGGTTCGTGGCACGAAGAGGAGTGCCTAAGGAGCTATGGAGTGACAACGCGACGTGCTTCAAGGCTGCGGAGAAGGAGCTCGCCAAGGCCGCGCTGGCGGCGGTCAGCGAGGAGGCGACGGCGCGGCGCATCACCTGCCGCTACGTACCCCCGGCCTCCCCCTTGATGGACAGCGCGTGGGAGCGCATGGTACGCACCGTGAAGGAGGCACTGCGCGTCAAACTCCACGAGCAGCACCCTAGCGACGAGACACTGCTCACCCACTCACACACGTGGCGGTGACCCCAGAAGAACCGGAGGCGCTTGCACCCAACCACATCCTGTTGGGACCCAAACGACATCACCGCGCGCAAGCGCAGCGCGCTCAACGCCTGGCGGACGTCTTCTGGAGCCGCTAGGTCAAAGAGTACCAGCCTTTACTCCAACACCGGCGGGAGCCTCATACGACCAGCGCACGCTATCGGCGACCTGGTACTCGTCTGCGACCCCACCCTGCCCCGCAACACATGGCCGCGGTCTACCCAGGGCGAGACGGCGAGGTGAGGATCGTGGTCGTCGTAAGCAGCAACGGGCATGTCCTCCGGAGACCGACCAAGAGGATCGTCGTGCTACAGGTTGGATCGCAGAGCTGCGACGGCGGGAGAAATGTGCACGACAGAACCTGAATTGACTACCTTTGTACATAGTTTTTTACATTATTTCGTTTTATATACCCTTTTATACTAGTAGGATAAGGTTAGGTTAAGTGTCCATTTCAATAAATATTTTTTTCTTATTAGAATTAAAGCTTAGCACATAAGTTATGTAAATAGTTCTAATAGGATTCTTATTTGATTTCTCTAGTGATTTCTACCCCAGATTAGATTAGGTACACTTCCCTATTAAAATTAACGCATAGCACAAGTAAATAAAACAATTAGAATCGTTTTGGAACTTATAAATTCCATTAGAAATTACGCCAGTAAGCTTCCCTACCTCATTAGAAGGGGTAGAATCCTATTAGAAATAATTGTTAGAAAGAGACAAAACGCTACATCTCTGTCAGCGCATACAGGCGAGCGAGGGGGGCCCCGGCGTCCGGAACCTGTGTTATGAGGAAGCGGGGGCCGGGGTAATATAAATATTGTACCTTTCCTTTTCGTTCTGCACTCTGTTATGCACCGGCGGATGATGCACATGCTATTTTTAGAATAAGAATATAAGTAACTAACTATACAACGTGTTAATGAATTAACGCAAAACTAGAAAGTAGTTTGTTTAGAATCGAGAGCAGAATCGAATTATCATGTTTTCAACATAGGTAATTTTTTTCTAAATATTAAATACTTTGTTTTTAAAATTTAATTTTTTTTCACCTCGATCTCATCCCACCGCACGGGCACTCTCACCCTACTTACTACCAAAACCAGATTCTTAAAATGTATCCATGAGCATGCTAAAGCTTTCATTCATTGCTGAAATGATAACAAATAATTATTGCCTGAAAACTTAAAATGCGAATAATTTTAAATTTTAAGTACCAAAATATTGAAATTATTGATTCAATCTAATTATTTTGTTATAAATCAGTTGGGGTGTATGAGGTTTTGCGATTATTCATTAACACGTTGTATAATTATATTGGTTTGTAAGCGTAGAAATTAAGATTGTATAAGAAATAAAGAGATTTGTATTCAGGGCAAGAGTGCGGGGTAAGGAGGGGTGGTCGCTTGAAAATGATATAAAATGGCGCCAAATCGACGTAGATTCATTCCGGATCCAGCACTCAAGAAAGAAACAACTTGGAAGAAGAAACTCTCTGCGACCACTCGCCTTCCCTACCCTGCCCTCCAGCCTGGCTCATCATACTGACGACCCATACAATTAAGGGCCACCGAGTTTTCAAACTCTCATACCAGGCAAGATGTTCCGGAGCAATAGAATCCTTCAACTCGGTAAAAATACTGACAACGGTTCATAAATACGTTTATAACCACATTCCATTATGACAAATAAATATAATTATTTGAAGAAATTGAAAAACAAGATAGTAAAACCGAAAATTGATTTCATTACGTGACCGACGACTTAAAGATAATAACAGCTAGCTCTTGGTCTATGAAGTCCAAAAAAACTGCTATACATATTTGAGTGAGAAATATACGTAAGAGAAGTTTATTCCGAATGCGTAAATGCGCGCTGCATACAAACGAAGTCTGGTGATATTTTCAATACTAACCAATCAGTAAATGAAAAATTTGTAGAAACAATCTAGAAACTAATCTCTATGCTTGTTTGAAGTCAGATTTTCGTTAAAATATACAGTTTAATGCTAGAATTAATTTAAGATTTGTATGGAAATCTTTGAGGTATTGTAACTTTAAAACTATACATTTTAACGAAAATCTGGCTTCATACAAGCATAGAGATTAGTGTAAGATTTTTTCTGAAAAATTTCATTGACTTTAATTGGTTACTATTGAAAATATCACCAGACTTCGTTTGTATGGAGCGCGCTCCGAATTATATTCTCTTAAATGTGAAGCTGCTATGGCCTCGAATTTATTTTAGATTGTATCATTTAATTTATTTACCATAATTTACATGTGTATACAGTGATGGTCTTAGTAAATATTATAGTGTAGTATTTAATATATTACCCTATAATATTTACACGTAAGCTGGATAATTAATCGTAATTCGGAAATTGGACATGCGAACGCAGGTCCGACGCGGGCAAAGGCCACAGCCGACTGAGCTTTTTAATAGATTGTGATAGCTTATATTACTGCCTGACGCGAGAGAAAGAGATGGGGCGGAGCGCGCGCCTGACTAAATAAAACGACGTAAGCGCCAAAACAAACTTTATTTAGTTGTGATTTTACTATTTATGTAAGTTAATTTCTGCTGCAATCAAAATTTATAAAATATCAATCTCTTTTTTTTAAATCAAGTCTCGTATTTCTATTATTCACCGTTTAGCAGTTCCAAGCGTTTATAGATAAAGACGGAGGCTACTTTGGCTTGTTTTTCTATCGAGAAAATTTGTCTTAATCGTGTTTTGGCGGCAATCAAAATTTTAATAATATGTTCAATTTACACATATCCTGAAATCATACTCCTACTGTTAGTACTTCATGATATCTGACGCTTTGAAGAATCCTATTTTTTTCACATATCCTCTTAACTGCAGGCTCCTATATTGAATAAATTATATTGACTTTTGACTTTGATGGTTTGATCATCTTCTATCTTCAAATATTATTTCTGCCGCAGGGTAAAGGAAAGCGTCCTGCTCCGGAGCGTCAGATCTACAAAACTGGCAAGGCGTGTCCCGCCCACATGATAGTCACCGAGACACTCGAGCGAGTCCTCGTCACCTTCTACAAGACACACGTCGGACACGGACGTGAGTGTGGCACACACACAGACACACACACACACACACAGATAATAATTTTGAATGTTACTTTCGTTTCGACACAGATCACATAATAACTTAATACTAACTTAACATGCACAAAATAAAAGTCGCACAAAGAGCCATGGAGCGTACCATGCTGGGAATATCGCTTTTGGACCGCGTACCCAACGTAGAAATCCGTCGAAGAACTAAGGTCGACGACGTTGGAGACCGGATTACAAAGTTGAAGTGGAGATGGGCGGGACATTTGGCTAGAAGGGAAGACGGCCGGTGGACCAAGGCAATATCGGAATGGTGGCCAAGAGAAGGAAGGAGGTCCGTGGGTAGACCACCGATGCGATGGTCAGACGACATTGTAAGGGTTGTGGGTCGTACATGGATCAGGTTGGCACAGGACCGTGAGGCGCAATAAAAAGGAGGCCTATGCCCAGCAGTGGGTTGATGTGGGCTGATTTGATTGATTGATTGACTTACTGTGGTACAAATAAACGTGGTACAAAATGTTATACCAGGATTAAACTAAGAATAAGCAAAATGTCTAATAATAAACCCGGAATAACTTAAACCTATACTTCATTCCAAATAAGGACGACGAGATTTTCCGATTCCTATTTAGCTTTCTGGCCAATTCTGATTAGCAAATGTAATTAATTTATTGGATACATATACTATGCGACATATCTTGGAAGTTACTAAAGCTGTTTTAAGAATAAGTGAGAGGAAGTGTTTCAAATCTCTTTTTTAGTAATGCAAAATAGCCATAAAATTTCGTTGCTATTTTGAATGGAGTATAGTATAACGTCGGCGTAACTGTTCTGAATCAAGACACATTTCTTTTCTTTTCTTAAGTTTATCTATGAACCGCGACGTTGCCACCAATGTAGTTACGAGTTTATAAGTAAGAAATTATGATCTCCTTATTCTTAGCGTATTCTAATCATAACTATTCATAATATAAGAATCGAATAATTAAGTTTTTATTTGTGCCACAGTTAGGGCCTGTTTCACCACTTCTCATTAAGTGTCACAAGAACATATTCTTGTTAGCTTCTCTGACAGATCTTGCCTGCTGTGCAGGATTCGATGGTTCGATCCCCGTCCATGCCGACTCGTACCAATGAGTTTTTCGGAATTTATGTACCTACGATTTGTAACACCACTGGCTTTTCGGTGAAGGAAAACATCGTGAGGAAACCTGCATGTTTCAATTTCGAGGCATGTATTGTTCCTACTGTCCATTACAAGTGGCGACGGGCTCACTCCCCGTCACTCTGGTTGGACAGTTTCGGTACTACTGGTGAAACTTGGATGTTCTGAGGTTGCTTATATGCTAAATAAAGTGTTAAATACTAATGTCTAACGATCTGTCAGATAAGCAAACAATAACTTAGCCAGAGGTGGTGGAAACAGGCCCTTAATACGAAACGAACGAAATGCCGTACGAAATGGGACCTCTTTATTAGAGCCAGGGCAGTTTATAGTGTTAGCTACGTGCTATAATTACATGACATCTGAAAGACTAGAGATGAGACTATTGAAATCTGCATTGCTTGCTTTAATATCCCTTACAATATTCAATTTTCTTACAGTCTGCCCTTACTACGAACCGCGTGAACCAAAGAAACCCAAACTAGAAACAATAACGAACACAATCGTGATAGACGAGCTCAAGACCGAGTTGGAGCCCTCGGAGGAAGGCGATAAGATCGAGAACTCGCTGGCCTGGATCTGCGACACTTGTGGCATGGGCTTCCTGGACGTGGAACAGTTTAAGGGACATATAACCACCCACGGACCCAAGTTGTTCCCCTGTCAGTACTGCGACAATGTAAGTCTGATAATAATAATTTATGTAGGGTCTTTCTTAATATGGATGAGCTCAAGGCCGAGTTGGAGCCCACGGAGAAGAGCGATAAGATTAAGAACTCGCTGGCCTGGATCTGCGACACTTGCGGCATGGAGTTCCTGGACGTGGAACAGTTTAAGGGACATATAATCACCCACGGACCCAAGTTGTTCCCCTGTCAGTACTGCGACAATGTAAGTCCGTTTAATTTATGTAGGGCAATCTTTGAACCACTGTAACTTTGAAACTATACATTTTAACCAAAATATGACAAACCACATACACAGATATCAGTTTCAAAATCAACTTATACAGGGTGAAATTGATATCCTTAGCATCCTTTTAAACTAAGAGTTTACTCATCAAACTGAACAACTTTTACTATGAGAGCAAACCGATCGGAGCAAATAAATTCAGCTGTTGCATACATTCGATGCTCCGATCGGTTTGCTCCCATAGTAAAATTTGTTCAGTTTGATGGATAGACTCTTAGTTTAAGAGGATGCAAATTATATCAATTTCACCCTAAAATTTGTATGGAGCTCGCAAACGGCTATATCGTCTTAACAACATTTATTCTTTCAGATATTCGAAAACATAGAAGCGTGGTCGCACCACATACAAGAGCACAGAAATGGAAATATATTTTAGTTCAATTATATTTTATTTTAATAAGAAAATGAATTTATTACTTAGTATAAATTTTTAGTTTCGAATGAAGTGAATAATTTTATTTTAACCAATTTTATGAGATGTACCGAGACGTGTTCATTTTAAATCGTTAGAAATTAAATAAATATGTTATTGAAATTCGTGGTTTTCTATTCTACAGCGTGTTAATGAATAAACGCAAAACTAGAAAGTAGTTTGTTTAGAATCGAGAGCAGAATCGAATTATCATGTTTTCAGCATAGGTAATTTTTTTCAAAATATTAAATAATTTGATTGTAAATTTTAAAATTTACTGAACTCGACCTCAACCCACCGAACAGGCACTCTCACCCTAATTACTACCAAAACAAGATTCTTTAAATGTTTCCATGAGCACGTTAGCGCTTTCATTCATTGCTGAAATGATATCAAATCATTTTCGCCTGAAAACTTAAAATGCGAATAACTTTCAATTTTAACTATCAAAATAATGAAATTATTGTTTCAATCTAATTATTTTGTTATAAATCAGTTGGGATGTATGAGGTTTTGCGCTTATTCATTAACACGTTGTATAACTTCACGCATTTTTTCCTTCACGGGCTGTATCAAATTTGCTTGAATTTATGCAAATCCACACACACGAAAGCTACAAAACTACAATGAACCAACTAAAAAATACATCATCCACGTTTCCTACATTTTTGGTGCAAATGTGAACAAAAGCGAATACTAGGTATATTTCTGTTAGAACTCCGTCAAACATTAATTATGGGATGAAAGCTGAAGCTGTAAATGAAATTAGTTTTTATGAAAAAAGTCTGGCCGAGATTCAGAGACGATTTTTAAGACATAGTATGAACGAGCTAAGACTAAAAAAATCGTCTCTGAATCTCAGCCTTAGTAAACTTTGTTCGAGAGCCGGCGGGAAAAATCGAGTGTGAAGAGGTAATTTGCGCGCGTCGTGTGCTACCTCGCCCCGGCCTACGTCTGTACCCCTAGGGCGCGCTGCGCACGAAGTTGGCGGCCTATAGCGACTATTCGCTCACTTGCAAAGGGTTTTTCGCAATTCAACCCCCAAAGGTGTCGAAACAGGGGTGACAGTTTGCATGGTAATTTCGTAGCGAGGATGACTAGTTATGTATTAAGTAAAATATTTTTAATATCGATAAAATTACTCATTTCTTCAGTTTCCTTTTTACTGCGCACAGCCAAGGAGTGGAATGCCCTGCCTGCTTCAGTATTTCCGAGCGCTTACAACCAGAATTACTTTAAATTGCGAGTGAAATGGCTTCTTCTGGGTTAACTCGCTACATCTTCGACCCCATCTTTGTCCTAAGGACTGAATTGAGTTCAAGGATCGGATAACTCAATTTTAGTTTTAAAAAAACTTTTTTTTTCATAAAATAAACTTTAATATTTTATGTACCTGCAAAATGCACAGGTCCGTAATGGCGCTAGTATCGTGCACATAGCCAATACATAGTTGCAAATTTTTGAGTATTCCGCACCAAAGGAAATATTAAGAAATAAAAACAAAATTATTGTTATTTCATTCTCATTTATTTATAAAACTAATTATAATTTTATTATTATTATACAATATTACACATTTTTGCATCATCTATAAATTCGTTCTACTTCTAAAGACTAGAATTTCAGACAGTAATATAGAAATGGGTCTGACATTTTGCTGTCTAGGGAAATAGACTACTTACAAAACAAAATATTATGTCGACTACTTGCCTACTGAATGCTACCTCCACAAGATCGCGCGACCTTATGCGAGTCCACTGTACATATACTCTACAGTAGTTTGTTACTATACAGGTGTACAATTAAGCATAGCATGCATAGCATACGCTCACGACTATATTCCCCGAGGGGGTAGTCAGAGATATTCTGAAACCTCAGAACATCCACGCTTCACCAGTAGTACCGAAACTCTGTCCAGTGTGACGGGGGTGAGACCAGGCGAGTGGCGGGGGGTCGCCACTCGCGTACAATTAAATGCGTTACATATCAAACATCCAAAAAGCGAAAAAAAAAACATCTGTTCCATACAAAATGTCAATACCTACTACTTGACCAAAATGTATGAAAGGACAGATATTTTCTCGCGATTACAAAGATTGTTCCATAATACGTTGTTCAGTTTGATGGTCTGAAGCACCCTATTATGTGTAACGCATTTAAATTTACATCCTGTAGTCTGGTCAGAGAAACTGGTACGCATAAAGTAATTTTACCAATTTTTTCAAATAATTGATGGACTACTTGCTTGTGCGTTAGCACCGCATTTCCGCCAGTGTCAAGTGGTTTGAGGGAGTATCTATCCAATCACGAGGATTGTTTTTGAGTAAAAACACAACTGAGAAGGATTGCGGAGCCTCGTGGCAGGCTGAAACGCGAACCGCGCGAACACCACGCGAAAGACAAGTGTTCGGGGCAAACCCTGCAACGTGACTCGTTATTATACCTTACAGGAGTAGAGGAACTGAGATGAGTTGTCAAATGAAACCGTTTTTGGAGTTTTTAGGAGATTATCGCCAGGGTCAAAATTCGAGTTCTGTGTATAATTCTGAATCTAACGTGAGATCGTGGATAATTTAATGAAATAGTGTTAGTATATTTCACAAAATTATCGAAAATTTCATTTTAGATTCACAATTATTCACAGAAACCGAATTTTTACCCTGCGATAAGATACCCAAAAACGGTTCTATTGCCTCGCGTCACGTATCTCTTTCTATTATACAGTGGTGCCGCTAGGTACATCTCTCACTCTCGGCTGTTAGTCACTCTATTAGTAACTTTATGGTGGTACGGTGAATTTGACCTTGCGCGTCTGGACGTAGATAGGGTACATATACCATTATAGTTTACTTTATAGCAGCGTCAAATCGCGTTCACGTAAGCTCGCGCGGGAATGTGGAGGTAGCTTAGGATATCTCGCACAATGCTGTAATTCTGGCGATTAGTGGATTAGTAACAGCACATACAACGTGTTAATGAATTAACGCAAAACTAGAAAGTAGTTTGTTTGGAATCGAGAGCAGAATCGAATTATGATAGTTTCATCACAGGTATTTTTTTTCAAAATATTAAATAATATGTTTGTAAAATTTTAAATTTACTGAACTCGATTTCAACCCACCGCTCGGGCACTCTCACTCTACTTCCTATCAAAACAAGATTCTTAAAATGTATACATGAGCACGTTAACGCTTTCATTCATTGCTGAAATGATAACAAATCATTTTAGCCTCAAAACTTAAAATGTGAATGACTTTAAATTTTAACTATCAAAATAATGAAATTATTGTTTCAATCTAATTATTTCGTTATAAATCAGTTGGGGTGTATGAGGTTTTGCGCTTATTCATTAACACGTTGTATATAAAAAAAAAAGAATTTAAACGTCTAAATAAAAATATTATGTATTGATCAAAATTCATCGTGTTTTACCTACATGCAGATTTAATAAATTGTCATCTAGTAATAAACATTTATAATTTGTCAACACTTATTGTTAAGTAAATATTTACAATTTATCTTGTTATAATTATAGGAAGAGTGAAAATATTAGTTTGATATTTAGGTATACAGGGTCCTTCTTAATATGCTGACACTTTTTTAAGGGGATGATCAGACCATCAAACTGAACAACTTTCTCTATGACACCAACATCGAAATCGCGAAATAAAATCAGCTCTTCCATACAAAACTGCAAAAATACTTGAGCCGCATGTATGGGACCGCTGTTTTTTATTCGCGATTTCGATGTTGGTCCCATAGAAAAAGTTGTTCAGTTTGACGGTCTGATCATCCCCTTAAAAAAGTGTCAGCATATTAAGCTTATATAGACGGGCGCGCAACGATACATGAGCGGTGGTGGAAAGTGGTAGGGATTTGGCCAATGGCGTTTTCCCGTCGGCCGCTTCCCCCTGTCAAAAACCCGAATTTGATTTCTGGCGCATTCAAGGTCATCGCTCATGTTTCGTTGCGCGATACATTTGTTAATGATACAAAAAACAAGTGAAAAAAATTGTCTAGTGTAAACTTCGAACTCTGTAATTTCAGAATTTTCTAAATAATTATTAATAATTTTGTATTGAATGTCTTATTCACAGAATATGGTTAGAAGTATAATCTTAATCATCAATCAAAAACGGACGAAAGTCCTTTATATTCTTCCAATAAATCTAAAATATTGTTTTAATGTTATAAAGCGGGCGTCCGACTAGACAAGCCGCGCCGGCGCCGGCTTAGCCGGTGCCAAGTGGGCAAGTGCCCATAACGGTGTGTTTAAATATCTATCAATAAGTCACACATCTTTCCCATTGTGGTAGGCAGAGAACATGAAGACTTAAGTATGAGCTATCCCGTTCTATCTTTATAGAAAAGGAAAGAGACAGATCTACCCTTTGAACACACCTTTGAGGCTAAGGCCGAGATTCAGAGACGATTTGTAAGTCATAGTTCGGACTCCCGTATGTCAAAATCCATACATTTTCGCCACGCTTAGCTCGAGCTAAGACCAAAAAAATCGTCTCTAAATCTCGGCCTAAGACAGATTCAGATACGATTTTTAAATCTTAGTTGGAACTCCCTTATGTCAAAATCCATTAATTTTCGACTCTACTTAAGGTACATTTACACTGTCAATTCGTAAGGCGCATAAATTATCAGATTTATTCTTTCTTTTTTTTAAGGGTAGCGATTGAAGAATCAATGTATGCCAAATCGGGCCTGATTAATTAGGTAATGTCGCTTTAGATTAAGCTTACACTCAAAAGAAGTATCTGAATCTCGACCCGAGTCTGAGGCTCGCTTAATATTTCTTTCTTTTATAATAATCATGCACATTTATCTAAAAAGCCTAATTAATTATTGAGTTAACTGGATAGAATCTTTATTTTTACTAAAGTTGGATTGGACCACTAGTTTTACTTTCTAATTCAATTTCAAAATAAGTTTGAAAACTTTTTAAAATATTAGATAATGAAATGAAATTATGGGTCTGTAAATATTAGTCGAAATAAAATTTTTATACGTTTATTTAAAATCATATGATAAAAAAATATTGCAATTGAAGGATATATTTTAAGCGTAATATATGTTTAATTTAAGAATATATCCAATAATATACATACAGCTTGGCCATAAAGAGTAGAAAAAAATGGACGCTTTGTACTAAAAATTACGTTCCATCACCGTTTTCTACTCTTTCTGGCATAAAGGAGTTAGATTTCTACTCCCTTTTTATTTATAATGTCTTTAACGGCTCTGGATACTAGTCATTTTGCGCCATTCGTTATTTTTTATCTTTATATTCTTTATTTTGATGATGGGATGATAGATGACGATGAATCTGTGGTCGATTTCGTGAGCTCGCGCGTTGCCGCCAAAATGACCATGTACGAGTTAACTTGAACCAAAACTTATTTTCTGTTATCGTATTTATTTGAAATTCCTGTTACGTCGGTCGCTTTACGCAACTGTTTGGTACACAATCCGCACGAAGTTATGTCACAAATATCACTAAAACAAATTTTTTACGAATTTCAAATACAATGAAACACTGCAAGAGCAATGGCGCCAAGCAAACTCAGTTCTACTCCCTTCTACGGTTTATGACCAAGCTGGAAAATCTCACACAAATTAAAAATATGATTAACCTAAACGAAGAAAACTGTATTTTTCATACTTATTAATAAAAAGCGTTTATGTAACAAAGATATTCTATTCTATTCTTCGTTCAAGCCAAACTATTTTGAATCGGCAATTTTTTTTTTTGAGTATTTATTATTATACACGGTCCAACTTAATATGTTGACACTTTTTAAGAGGATGATCAGTCCAAACTGAACAACTTTCTCATGTGACCAACATCGAAATCGCGAAAAAAATAATCTGCTGTCCCATACATTTGGCTCAAGTATGTTTACGGTTTTGTACGATTTCGATGTTGGTGCAATAGAGAAAGTTGTCCAGTTTGATGGTCTGATCATCCCGTTGAAAAGTGTCAGCATATTAAGAAGGTCCCTGTATATCTTTTTAATTAAATTTAAGCCAATTTATTGAGATCCGTAATAACAAATTAACACTACAAGTATGGTAAAGCTATAAAAATGGACGAATAGTGAAAATTATTAAATAAAACATTTTACAGAGAAAACTTATTTCATACAAAGTGTCAGATAAAACAATAATATAAAACGTTGAAGATTTCTGAATCAAGTAATGCTTAAATGAGTAAATGAGGGCGCCACCGAGCGGTTCAAGGGCTCATAAACAATAATTTTCATTGTAATTGCGAACAAAAGTTTAAAGTCTGATCGACAGATCTTAGACCTGTGTTTTTATTATTAACTTTTATAACTGACTCTTATTGATATGAAACATTGAACGCGATTGGTACAAATAAGATGTACAGCGTCCTTCTTAATATGCTGACACTTTTTAAGGGGATGACTAGACCGTCAAACTGAACAACTTTCTCTATGACAAAAATATTAAAAAAAAAATGTGCTGTTCCATACAAAATGCAACTGCCTAGGCCAAATAAAAAGTGTCATCATTTTAAGTAGGACCGATAGATTATGTAATTAATGATAAGCTGGTAAATATCTGAAGAAATTATGATATAGGTTGTAATATTCGAGCTTAGTTGGTTACAAATTTTACAGGTTTTTTAGACATCGATAAATTTAATCAAACTGTTTATTTTTGGGTTTTTTCTTAATACATTTTCTCCGTGATCAAAAAGTTAAGTCACTAACCTAAGAACTTACTCTAAAATTCATTTATCTACAGCACAGCCGAAAACAAGTATTATGCGTCAGTCTAATTTCTAAAAACATCCAAATTTTCATTAAAAAATAATATTACAATCAGAAATAATAGTCAACCAAAACCGACAATTAAGTATGTTTTTATGAATTCAACTAAAATAGCAAAACTTGCTTCGATCACTTACAAAAACTAAATACACAATGAATGCTCCAAAAAACCATAGTACACACAAAAGTATATCTGAGTGCACTATGATCTTAGCACAGAAAAGAGACAGGTATACAGTAAAGCAACTTCATGAAAGCGCACGAACACAGAATAAACGCGTAGCTATAAATAAACTCCTGTACAGAAAAGTCACTTCGAAAGCAGATTTAAATAAAAAGCGACTCTCTCTGCACGGCAATAAGGTACAAAGTTATTAGCACCCATCCTATCGTACAATTCGCGAATACCAATTGCCACAATGGCGCGCATGCAAGCAAAAATGAACCGAGTCATTAGACATGAAAGCTTCCTTTACATAGTCTCCAGCGTGACATCGCTGAGGTTTTCAAGTCTCGCCAATGCGAGACTGCGAGCGAGTTAAGTCTTTGTAGTAGTCAATACTACTCACAAAATGGAGGCAAGTCTACTGAGATTTAACCAAGAAGTTTACACAGTATACCTAACCTATTGCCATTCACTCCTCGGTGGGGATCGGCCGTCAAGCGTACCTGACCTGTGGAGTGAGATAGGCCTGGTACGAATCGACACACGCACACAGAGGGCACATTCGTGCGCTTGCATGAAGTTGTACGGTCTCTCTATCTTATCTGTGGTCTTAGTACTTGCATCTCACTGATAGCAAACATGTCATTTCACTAAGGTTCATGTAGTTTTTATAATTTTGATCGATGCAATAAGGTCTAATTTCCAAAATAATGTAACATTGGGTACTTAATATATGATTTTGGTTGACTTTTATAATGAAACAGCGTGTCAAAGTGATCTCTTCAGAATTCAACCAACCTTGGGTGAAACGCGAGGTGTTGTGTGTGATGCGATGTGAATGCGCCATTCGGACAGGTCCTGCCTTGTTCCCGGCGACACTAGCCTCTGTAGCTTATGAATGTACGCGATTTATATTCTGCAAATAAAAGGCATATTAAGTTGCTTTGTAAAAAATCACATGAGTTAATCTTACAGATGCGATAGGTACACTATTACAAGGCGCGGCAGTGTGAGCGACATTTCACCGACGAGTCAAAAGTCAAAATTGTTTATTCAAAATAATATCACATAGATAACTTTTTGACGTCATGTTTTTGAATCTACCACCGCGTCGGAAGTTGTTCCGTTGTAGAGAAGATGCGGCCAGAAACTATACAACACACCTCTATCAAACAAAACAAAATATACAAAGTACAATTACATAAATTCAACACCAAATTACATAGTGTAACATTGTCAAGACCAGACATTTTGGTCATTCAAATAATCATAGAGTTTATACAGGGTGTCTCAAAAGAAATTTTATATTTATTTAGCTTACTGCGTGAGCGCAACGTCTCCGAGGGGCGCGGGGGTTATGTCAATCGGTAGCCTGGCTCTTGGGAATTCAGTCGCTATGGAGCGTTTCTCGGGAGCAGACCGCGCGTTGTGCGTGCGAGAGTTTTACAAAAACGGTGATTCGGCGACTGTAGCGCGTAGAAAATTCTGCAGTATTCGAGGTTTTCGCCACTTAAATGATGCGCCAAGCATTCCTCTCATTCGACATTGGGTTAAAAAGTTTGAAGAGACCGGTACAACGCTAGATAAATCAAAATCCGGGCGACCTAGGTCATCAAGAACGGTAGAAAACGTGGAGAATGTTAATCAGTCTGTTCGTGACGACCCGAACCTTTCAATTCGGAAGCGCGCAAGTGCTTTAAATGTGCATAGATCATCATTACATCGCATCATGCACAAAGACCTAAAGCTGCACCCCTACAAAATTCAATTGGTGCAAGAATTAAAGCCCCAAGATGCCAGTCAGAGGCTTCATTTCGTAAATCAGGTGATTGAGCGATTTTCAACGTTTACCAACATTTTGTTTTCGGATGAAGCTCATTTTCATCTTTCATGGCCACGTAAATAAGCAGAACTGCCGCTACTGGAGTGCAACGAATCCAAAACGCAAACATCAGAAACCCGATAAACCGACTTCACTGGCCCATTTGAAAGAAAATATCCGTCACGAAATGGCAGCCATCCCTGAATCCACCTGCCGAGCCGTCATAAGTAATTTTACTGTTCGATTAAATGAGTGCCGAGAACGCGAGGGTCTACATTTAGACGATATCATTTTTAAGAAATAAATCCCCAAAAAGTGTATTTCAATAATTAATAAACATTTTTTCTATATACGGCTTACTTTTTTTTTAATCGATCCACTAAATATAAAATTTCTTTTGAGACACCCTGTACTAAACAGAGGACTTGCTTAACATGGGACTTAAACTTTTTGTCCGTCAAGTTAAGAATATTCTCTGGTCTTCTTATAATAACGTATACAGTGCCCCATGAAAGATGTGTTGACCTTACTAAGTCGAAAATGTGGGAATACTAATTTATTTTTATTTCTTGTATTGTAATTATGAACGTCACTGTTTTTGGGAAAGAGAGACAAATTTTTGTGAACGTATAAAATATCACCTACACGCCGGCCGCCTGTGGACAAACCAGCGAGCGCCAGTGGACATCCAATACCGGGTATAACAAAACACCCTAGTAATACTTAAGGTGCCATCAAACTGAATAACTTCAATTACGGAGCCAACAACGAAAACACGAAAAAAAATCTGCTGTTTCATACAAAACTGCACTAACAATTCGGCTCAAATGAATTGGACATCAGATTTTTTTTTAGCTATTTCGAAGGCTCCATAGTGATTTCTTTCTTCGGAATTGCTCCATAGTTGCAATTCCCAGATAGTAGCAATTCTAAGACACATTATACTCGTACATACATATTATAGATATATTATAGATTAGAAATTAAGTTCTCCGCTCGAGCAATTTCGGGCAGTTGAGTCGTATGGAAGAGACTGAAAAACAGCAGCAATGCTGAGGCTCTGTTCTATTCTACTGCACTTTCAAAAATGTAAAATTTACTTATTAGCTATTTTATAAATATTGTTCTTTTGTTATTGTAAGTGTGGTTGAATAAACGTCTTTTATTATTATTATTATTGTATCTCTAACGGTATTTCACGGGCCGTAGCCCGGACCTTTGGACGGCTTGCGTGGGGACACAGGTCCAACACATAGAGGCCCCTTTGAGACACTTTTATCTAAATGAGATGGGATGCACAAACCGTGGTCTATCTCTGAATGCGTTATGGAAACGCACCAGAAGACAAACCACGTTCGGTGCAGAGACTATTGCAGAAAGGATAGAAAATTACTCGGGTTATGGGGGTGAACTGGGTGGACCGGGAAATCTGGGTTATTGCGGAGAGACTCGGGACGCCTGCCGTAACAAATGTCTCTAGTTTGTCAAAAATGGCAGACGGTGACTTGCCAACTCATTTAATGGGCCCCCCAAAAACGCTGCTCGCAAGGAGCGACAAGGCGGCATATTATTATAAGCTGAATCTAACCTTGAAGTCATCACTCGGCCGCCTTACGGCAGATGGGGCAAGTCTGCTGCTCCTGGAGCCAAGGCCCGATGCACTGGACGTGGAAGTTGTGCGTGCAGGGCAGAGACATCAGCTCCTGGTCCTTGAGCATCACCTCGAAGCAGATCGAGCACTCTTCTAGGGACCATGACCGTTCGCGGCTGCAGACAAAAATATTGCATTTGAATAAGTTCAGTTGGGAGTTTGAGGAGTTGTTGTTTTGTGATGTTGTTTTGTGATGTCGTTTTGGGGAGATGTCATTTCAAGTTGTTAGATTGAGATGTCATTTGAGGAGTTACTATTTTGAGGAGATGATATTTTGAGTTTTTATTTTGAGATGTCAATTGAGGAGTTACTATTTTGAGGAGATGTCATTTTCAGGAGTCGTTATTTTGAGCTGTCATTTGACGAGTTACTATTTTGAGGAGTCGTTATTTTGAGATGTCATTTGAGGAGTTACTATTTTGAGGAGTTGTAATTTTAAGGACCATAAGAGGAACTAGCATGAGAAGAGATAGCTGATAGCCACACTGGATAAGGAGTTTGTTATAAACATTTACTTAAGAGTGGTAAAAGTTGACAGAAATGCGTTCATTTCTTACCTTGTATATTTGTATCATTTTTAAAATAAGACCATATCGTAAAACTAAAATCAACCAAAAAACAATGCAAGCAAGCAAAGCATAAATAAAAATAAAGACTAAAATTATACAGGGTGTAAGTGACAGCCTAGCAAATACTGAAACGGTGAACTCAGACCATCAAAACTGAACAACTTTCACTATGGAGCCATACAAAACTGATGTACTACCCGACTCAAATGTATGGGACAGCTGATTTTTTATCGCGTTTCCTGAGGTAGGCTCCATGGTGAAAGTTGTTCAGTTTGATAGTCTTAGTTCACTGTTTCAGTATTTGATAGGCTATCACTTAGACCCTGTATTGTTATGAGTATTACAGTAATGACCTACTAAATATGGATTAGTCTCATTAAATAAAAACTATTAAATACTCACTACTAATATTAAAAATCATACATTACAATAAAAAATGATGTTATATTTCTATTCCCTTAACATACAAGGTCCATCATGTGTTAAGGGGATTGGTTGTTTAAGGGGAAGATCAGACCTTCAAACTGAACAACTTTATCTACGGGACCAATGTCGAAATAGCGAAAAAAATCTCAGCTGTCCCATACAAAACTTCAAACTTACTGGACTCAAATGTATGGGATAGCTATTTTTTTTCTCAATTTCGATCTGAGGCGCGGTTTATACAGAAGAGGCGTGTGTCAGTGGCGGATAGTCAAAGTAACACAATTATAAACCTTATAGTACGTAGCATAGCGTCGTTTGGAGAATTACGCCCGCGCCTCCAGGCGACGTCATCTGGAGGCGCGGGCGCAATTCTTCTTTACGACAAAAACGACACTATGCTACGTACTATAAGGTTTATATTGTGTTACTTAGATTATTCGCCACCGCCACACGTCTCTTCTGTATAAACCGTGGCTTAAATTCGGTGATCGTTTTCTATTGAAAGTTCAAGTTCCAACGCCATAATCTCCTATACGACTTAATTTACAAAAACAACCCATTTTTGATTTAAAACAACAATAAATCTAAAAGGAACCCTGTTATTTGAGAGTTAGTATTCACCTCAAAAAACTCAAAAATAAAAAACTTAATTCTTACAATGCTTGGTCTCTGATAATTGACATTTGTTCCTCCTCACTTCTGCAACATAACGAATAAGTGTGAAAGAGATGAACGATACAACACTAATGAGTAATTATCCATCCCAAGTTTCAAAATAAACGCAGAGAATACGGTTTTCTCATACAAACTTCAACATCATATTGCACCCCCCACAGAACATAAAAAGAGGGGTTAGAAGTGCAAAGTAGGCGAGGAACGTGTCGCCACAGGTTATGCATTGATTTGCATAACACCAAAAGGCACGCGCCGTGGTGCGAGCGAGAGGGCATGAGTAATTGTAGCAGCGTGAGCATGAAGACAAGTGGCGACAGCCGTCTCCGAAGCAAAAGCGCTACTTTGCATTTCTAACCCCTCTTATAATGGTCTGTGGCACCCCCTCAGGGGTAGTTTTTTGAAAAGTGATTTCTTAAGACACATTTACCGACGGCGGGCCCATACAAAAACCCTAATGCACCCCTACATAATCTGTAGAATATCATTGGCAGGGCACAGGCCTACCCTCAAGGAGGGTGTATGGGCGTTAGTCCACCACGCGTTCGCGTCTGTTATATTCCAAATTTCACTTTTCTCCATTCAGTGATTCTTTTAAAGGATATGCATAATTTTTTACATTCACTGTATTGATTTCTAAAGTTGGGAATGTATTTAGTTGTCTATACAATATTAGAATATTATTTTATTCTTTCTCTAAGCCACGGTATATACAGAAGAGACGAGTGGCCGTGGCGGATAATCTAAGTAATACAATATAAATAATACCTACGTACCATAGCGTCGTTTTTGTCGTAAAGGAGAATCGCGCCCGCGCCTCCAGGTGAAGTCGCCTGGAGGCGCGGGCGTAATTCTCCAAACGACGGTATGCTACGTACTACAAGGTTTATAATTGTGTTACTTAGATTATCCGCCACCGCCACATGTCTCTTCTGTATAAACCGCGCCTAAGATGTCCAAATTATTATTGATGTTGCATTCAAATCAACTCAATAAAGCTTCCAAACGCAAAAAAAATTACAGAAATCACACGTTATGCTCAAAATTGCACACAACAAAACCTTCCACTTACGTTTTCCTGCGACCACTCCTCGGACTAATCAACGTAGCTATACGACCGAACAACCTCTGCATTGGTGACGTAGACATACTCTCATCCCTCGGCACTCCTAATGACGAATCTGTCACGTCCCACTCCGTCGCTACATCAGAATCTGAATTGACCGTTGTTTCTATTCTGGACGTCGGTAGAGTCAGATAACCGGTCTCTTCAGAATACATTTCAATGCTCGTATTAATAGAATGTATTGACGATTCTGTGCTTTCAAAACTGTCATCAGTTTCTGAGTCGTCAGATATGACAGTAACTGAGTCACTATCTGAGCTTCCAGAATCACTCTCTGAGTCTTCTGAGTGCATAGAACCACAGAAGGAGCATCGGTCGCTATCGTTCATACTTGTGTCGGTAGTACTGTGTTCGGAGATGGTCGTGTAGTCGGAATTGTATGAGTCGTTTCTAGATGAATTTAGGAGAATATAATAAATGGAGGATGGTAAAAAAAAGTAAAATGAGGTGATTATTAACTCTTAAGAACCTTTTCACATGATCAATTTTTATTGTGGTTTAGTAGTTTTGTATTGTGCGTAATTGCACTGTTTAATGTTAAGAGTCCTTTTACCGTAGCGCGTTCAGTGGCGCCCTTATCACAATACTAAAGATTTCTCAATAGGAAAAAACCCAAAATTAAAAAGTGCTACTCTAACTTTCTAGAAAAGCTCTTTTTATAGAATACTGTTATAGGTTCTTTACATTCAATTTTTTAAGAATATTGAAATAAGTGTAAAGTGGCCGATTTTTTCCTTTTCGTATCAAGACATCATCAGATTTGGTCCAAAATGAAAAAAGTGGTAGGATTAGGACTTGTCATTCTTGGATGAATTTCTTCTTCAACATATGCAGGTTTCCTTCACCATTTGAGAGAAGTTGGTATTATATACTTAAGTTGGAAAAACTCATTAGTACATGGCATGTTGTCCGTGCGGATTCGAACCTGGACTCAAGATTGAGTTTCCATATCTCTCCGCAACGCGACGACGCATTTTAATTTGAGTTTTCTTAATTGAGTAATCTTAAATATTATGATGAGGGCATCACTGAACAGTAAAAGGACTCTTAAATAAGTTAATTGCAACAATAAAAATGTCTACATAAAAAGGCCCATTTACAGATCCTGTATACAGGGTGAAATCGATATATCCTTTTAAACTAAGAGTCTACCCATCAAATTGAACAACTTTTACTATGGGAGCAAACCGATCGGAGCAACAAAAAATACTCCATACTGCAATGCCTACTTGACTCAAATCTATGCAACAGACGATTTTTTTTGCTCCGATCGGTTTGCTCCCATAGTAAACGTTGTTCAGTTTGACGGGTAGACTCTTGTTTAAAAAAAAAAGTATATAAATTTTCTTTTCGTTTAAATCCTCGAATGTGTTAGACACAGATCTGTGCAAGTGCAAAAACAACATAAATTTATTGTGTAAGGTATACTCGGGTAAGATCGGATGGTTTTTCGGTGGGTTGGAAAAAGCAAAAAATTTTTTTTTCTGCCATCTGTTAATTTTTATCCTAAAGAACTAGACATTTGCTTTCCTAAGGCCTCGTTCAGGGAGACGCGGGGAGTCGCGCGGCGCGTTGGCATTAAATCTTTTACAATTTGCCGCGTGCAAAAATGCTTCTCCTTGAATGCTCGCATACATCACGGTATGTTTGTGTTTCCGGCAGCCTGCTCCGCACTCCGCGACGCCTGATGCCCTGCATCTCCCTGAACGAGGCCTTACTTAGTCACAGTATAAGAAAGAGTATTACTACATACAGTATGGATACTCCCTGCCTCCCACCAAATTTTTACCTCACCCACTCTGGTTGATTTGTGGTTAGATAGATAGATAGATGGTTCCTCTTAAGCAAATGCGTATTCCTGTTGAGCTCGCACGCAACTCTTCTTTTAAATATTCCCCATTTGTATAAAATGACAGCTATCATATCAGCTGACAGTGTCCAAGGCAACAAAACACTTTCGCTGCTAAGCTCAAAATCATGATCCTCGCGCAGTGCTAAAGCTGACCCCCCTATATGAAACGATAAATGTCACACGTGCAGGCTTTTCAGTGACTCGCGCGGTAGGTCATGAGCACAGGCAAAATGCAATTGAACTGACTCATTATGTGGGTTCTTCAACCTATGACGTCAGCAGCGATAGTGTCAAGTACAGTTTCGGCCTGACCCCATGATCAAAGTGATAATAATCAAAGTGAGTGAGAATAATTTCTTTGCAAATGCAAATACTATCTCAGACAGAGATTGTCTAATTAGAACAATTTGTCTATTCTCTAATGTCGCTTCTAAAGCTTGAAAAAAAAAGGTCTATAATCTGATCTTTACGTACGAAAATCCCTCCATTTTCTTTGACGGTTCATTACATTGTATCAATGGATCGTAGCTGCGGTATAGAGAGGCAGCACGAAATGGCGTCTCACGCTATGTTTTTAGAAATACAAAATACCGATGCATTCTCGAAATATTTGATTTATCCAATCCTACCGATCCGATCTTGTCCTGATTCTACCTTAACCTCTCGTCTGTGGAGATTCCAGACACAAAAGATTTGTTATTGTCTTAGTCACGGATCCGAATCATCCACAGACGAAGGGGTTAATCTTATGAGAGGCTGAATGTGATTAAAACAATGGTTTACAAAACTAGTTGCAAGTCTCAAGCATTACAATACTAAAAAAAACCAATCATGCATAAAAATTACGTAAAAACTAATACAATGTACACTCAAATGAAATTGCTAAATTTTTACAGAGTACCTACATATTTGCATAATTTCCAACAATAAATGCGGAAGCGAAGCGAAAGTTGTTACTTTTTATAGACTTACAAGGTCTGGGGTTGTTCGCAGGACCAGCCCTGGCTTGTGGAACCTTCCTCGTCCGGATTTTCAGTTCTTTTGCTAAAGAAGTAGTACAAAGCAGCCCCTACACCGACGCCTATCGCCGCGGCCGCTAAACCAAGACCACGGCTTGGGCAGTTTTCTTTACGGCGCTCTTCGTCGCGTACACTCATGGTGTTGAGAGCGAAAATTTTATTTTGCGTATTTACTTTCAGCCTTGGATTGGGAAACGAAAATATTTTGACTTTACTTGACGGTGTTAAATGACGTTTTGTCGATTGTCAGTGTGACCGGTTTTGTACTAGAATTCTACTAAACTATGTTGAAGTTTACAAAAAAGTAGACTTTTTTTTTTTTTTTTACTTTTTGTGAGGTTTGAAACAGTAGGTATGTTTAGATGTATGGTTAACGGTAATAGTAATGTGATTCTTTTTTATAGTTTCTCTAGACACTCTAAATAATTCCATTTTTGTATATATTTTAATGACAGTAACATTTATTAATACTCAGGGGAATTTCAGAAAGTCATAAGGTTTGCTTGGCGCCATTGCTCTTGTTGTGTTTCGTGTTATTTGAAATTCGTAAAAAGTTGGTTTTAGTGATATTTGTGACATAATTTCGTGCGGATTGTGTACCAAACAGTTGCGTAAAGCGACCGACGTAACAGGAATCTCAAATAAATACGATAACAGAACATAAGTTTTGGTTCAAGTTAACTCGTGCATGGTCATTTTGGCGGCAACGCGCGAGCTTACAAATCGACCATAGATTCATCGTCATCTATCATCCCATCATCAAAATAAAGAATATTAAGAAAAAAATAACGAATGGCTCAAAAGGACTAGTATCCAGAGCCGTTACTGACATTCTAAAAAAAAAAAAAAAAAAAAAGGGGAATTTCACGGCAAAATGATCAAAACAGAAGAAAACCCAAAGAGTGAAGAAAATTTCTATTTTAATTTTAGTAGGAATTTGAAGTTTACTGTTGGTCTTGTAAGTGGCTCTTATAATAACGGAAACGGATACACCAAATCTATTTTACAAAACGTCACTTTCGTTTCCGGGCATTCACGGGAAATCGAAAAAACATAAAACTAAAAAATTGCGGTGAGTTTACTTTCTTTTTTATTTAATTCTTGATCTATTCGAGCTTTTACAAGATATTCGTGTCTCATAAAGTAAAACACATTACATGGTACGCCCTTAGCTACGCAGTTTACAAATGTCAATAATTTTAAACATGAGATAATTTGGCAAATTTTCAATCGGCTCTACGCATTATGCTTTGTATCTTATCTTTGTAAATTGATTAATGTTTGTTTTAATTCAACAGAAGTTTTTTTTATAACTTCTAAAATCAAAAAGGAAATAATTCGTTAAAAAATATTCAATAAAGGTACAGTTCTCACAATCAATGTCTAGGATCATTCAAAAATAAACTTTAACGTAAGGGAATAAGACAGTCCCATCTGGTTCAGTGCGCCTAATCAAAATAAACCTACTTCACTATACTTCATTCCAAAAAAGGACGACGAGATTTTCCGATTCCTACTTAGCTTTCTTTATTCTGATTACCAAATGTTATTAATTTATTTGATACATATACTATCCGACATATCTTGGACGTTACTGACGCTGTTCTAAGAATAAGTGAGAGGAAGTGTTTCAAATCTCTGTTACTGTAATGCAAAATATAGGCCTTAAAAATTCGTTGCTATTTTGAATGGAGTACCTATAGATAGACACTATAAGCTCAGAAACTACTATAGGGATTTTGATACTGTTTTCACTAATAGATAGACTGATTCTCGAGGAAGGTTTTATACGCATGCGTAGCCGAGGCGGGTCGCTAGTTTTCAATATTTTCCTTAAATTTAAAACATTTCTTTAGGGGTGGAAAGTTGAAATGGGGCACACAAACAAGGAAGCTAACAGAAGCATTATAATAAAGCTACAGGAAAACGTTCATAGGAGACTAACCGTAACTTTTATAGTATTTTAATTTTGTATTACAGATTTTGAAAAAAATGTATACTCCATTCAAAATAGCAACTAATTTTTAAGGCTATTTTGCATTACAGAAACAAAATTGAAACACTGCCTCTCACTTATTCTTAGAACAGCTTTAGTAACGTCCCAGATATGTCGGATAGTATATGTATCCAATAAATTAATTACATTTGGTAATCAGAATTAGCCTCAAAGCTAAATAGGATTCGGAAAATATCGTCGTCCTTATTTGGAATTAAGTATAGTTATAGAAAACTGAAATTTTCACAAAAGTTTTTTTTCCTCCCTTTCGATCCTCTTACTGATAAGGAACATAAGTCTCTATGGAGAGGAGTCGCGCTGCAATTCTGGCGGAGTACGGACGCGTGCGTATCGGCGCGTTGGGATTGCACGTGACTCCACCATTTTGTGAACTCTTTTGTGTTTTTACCTTAAAACAATCACTTGAGATTATAAACTACTTACATTGGCAAAACTGGCACGTTAGAGTTAATAAATTCTACTGATCATTTTCCTTCGTATACTCTCCACATAACGAGACATTGGCTGAATTGTGATAACACATCGGATGCCACTAAACAAAAAATGAATTGAATTGAAGTCTCTATGGAGTCAACCGAGGTCGAAGTATTAGAACTCTCAGAAAACGCAAAATTAAATTGTATAGGGACAGCTGATATTTTTTTCATGATTTCGGTGTTTTTGGCTCCATATAGAAAGTCGTTTGATGGTCTGGCCATCTTTTTAAAAACCTATCAGCCTGCATATTTTTTAATCAAATCGTCAATATTTGAAATTAACAAGCATTGTCATTAATAATCGGGAAAAATAAAACAAAAAAATGTTCTCTAAATCAAAGATGGAGGCTCTAATAAAGGGCATCGCGATCAGCGCAGCGGTGGTCGTCGCGGTGGTGACCGTCGCCGTAGAGTGGTGGCAGTACAGGTCCGTGCCGCAACCTTACAGCACACACGGCCAGCGGAGGAATAGGCAATGAGGTGATTATTATCATTCACAATCATAGATGGAGGCTTTAAAAAGGGGCATAGCGATCAGCATAGCGGTGGTGACGTGACCGTCGCGGTAGAGTGGTGGCAGTACAGGTCCGTGCCGCAGCCTTACAGCACACACGGCCAGCGGAGGAATAGGCAATGAGGTGATTATTATCATTCACAATCATAGATGGAGGCTTTAAAAAGGGGCATAGCGATCAGCATAGCGGTGGTGACGTGACCGTCGCGGTAGAGTGGTGGCAGTACAGGTCCGTGCCGCAGCCTTACAGCACACACGGCCAGCGGAGGAATAGGCAATGAGGTGATTATTATCATTCATAATCATAGATGGAGGCTTTAAAAAGGGGCATAGCGATCAGCACAGCGGTGGTGACCGTCGCGGTAGAGTGGTGGCAGTACAGGTCCGTGCCGCAGCCTTACAGCACACACGGCCAGCGGAGGAATAGGCAATGAGGTGATTATTATAATTCATAATCATAATCAAAGATGGAGGCTCTAATAAAGGGCATAGCTATCAGCGCAGCGGTGGTGACCGTCGCGGTAGAGTGGTGGCAGTACAGGTCCGTGCCGCAGCCTTACAGCACACACGCCCAGCGGAGGAATAGGCAATGATGTGATTATTATCATTCATAATCATAATCAAAGATGGAGGCTCTAATAAAGGGCATAGCGATCAGCGCAGCGGTGGTGACCGTCGCGGTAGAGTGTTACAGTACAGGTCCGTGCCGCAGCCTTAAAACACACACGGCCAGCGGAGGAATAGGCAATGAGGTGATTATTATCATTCATAATCATAATCAAAGATGGAGGCTCTAATAAAGGGCATAGCGATCAGCGCAGCGGTGGTGACCGTCGCGGTAGAGTGTTACAGTACAGGTCCGTGCCGCAGCCTTAAAGCACACACGGCCAGCGGAGGAATAGGCAATGAGGTGATTATTATAATTCATAATCAAAGATGGAGGCTCTAATAAAGGGCATAGCGATCAGCGCAGCGGTGGTGACCGTCGCGGTAGAGTGTTACAGTACAGGTCCGTGCCGCAGCCTTACAGCACACACGGCCAGCGGAGGAATAGGCAATGAGGTGATTATTATAATTCATAATCAAAGATGGAGGCTCTAATAAAGGGCATAGCGATCAGCGCAGCGGTGGTGACCGTCGCGGTAGAGTGTTACAGTACAGGTCCGTGCCGCAGCCTTACAGCACACACGGCCAGCGGAGGAATAGGCAATGAGGTGATTATTATAATTCATAATTGAATAACTACAATTCTTTTTCTGATTGAAGCACTTTCTAGAAAATATCTCTCATCAACTCTGCCATAAATGATATCTGTCGTGCTTTTTTTCTTATTGCTGTCTCCCGTTTGCACTGGAGGGAAGTCGTTATGTTTGTTTTTCCTATTCCACCTATCTTCTTTGATTACATTCATAGTGGCTTCCAAGACCGATTAGTCTTCCCCCGGGCTCGCTGGACTTCATTGTCTCGTGTTGTGTATGGTCGCCGCTATTTATCCTGGTTTACAGGAGTTACAACGGTGGGAATGTTTGGGCACATACCCGACTTTTTTCAAGAAAATATAAACTTATTATTTTATCGTTTCAATTTGAACCTATAATATCTCCCTCAATAATGTTATCTTTACAGCTTTTTACCGTGTATAAATGAAACTAATTTTGAATATTGAAATGAATTATCAAGTTAATAAATATAACTTTTACTCTGTCAACAGTAAGGAATCCGTCCAACTCTAGCTTGAAGTATGAAAGGTCCAATGTAGCAGGGAGTTTCCATACCGTGACACCGCTTAGCTAATCAACTAAGTACAAGATTCAAGACAACATCAAGATCTTGTCAAGTTCAATCAAGACCTGAGGCAGAGATTCAAAGATGTTTTTTGTGATCATCAGGATGTCTGGACCATGTACCTAACATCAAACATTTAACCTACACGGAGAAAAAGAGGTGCTTCAGCCATTTTGACTTTAGGTTTGAGGTGTGAGCTGCCAGTATGTCAAAATCTATACATTTTCGACCCGTAGACTCATCTCACGCTCAAAAGTCGTCTCTGAATCTCAGTGTTCTAAGTCCATACTGTTATAGCCATGTTCGGACCACGGACCAGCAGCCAAGTGGCTTAACTGTTTTTTTTATCGCAAATTTAAGGCTTTCCGTCGTCTGCACTGGACCTTAGAAGGAACTGAGCTTATTTTTGTAACCAATAGCTTTATATCACAGCAATAATAAATATAATGTAGATATATTTTATTTTTATCACGTTAATACAATTATTTGTAAGAATTGTTTGTTATTGTTCTAATTAGGATATTAAATTAATTTAATTATTATTATAATTTTATTTTGTCGAATCTACTTCAAAACCCTCGTCTTAAATCAATTCCGTTAAGGGAATATAATTCTAAGCGCGCTTCATACACCAAGGCTGGTGATATTTTCAAAACTAACCAATTAAAATTGATGAAATTTTTCAGAAACTAATCTACGTTTGTATGAAGTCAGATTTCCATACAAATCTTAAATTAATACTAGCACAAACTATATTTTAACGAAAATCGGACTTCATAAAACTTTGATTAAATTAAAATGCGCAAGATAGGTGATTTTTCATAGCGCATGGACCGCATAGATTGAGACCCCTTCGCCTAATTGACTTCAATCCGAGTGTCATTGCACTGAGATACTTGTTTTATTTTAGGAGGAATAAAGTTACCACGATGCCTTCATGTGTTTTTACCTTTGACTAATTATTATAAGGACTAGCCTTGCGGTAGCATTTCCCCTCTGCCACGGTATAAGCACAATTGATCTTGTGTATTTACATTCAATTTTACACCTTATCACTAAACGAGACAGCCTATAATTGCGAAATAATAACTTCGAACTTAGAACGTTTGGGGTTCACACGAGATTACTTTTCATGATTTTTAACATTCAAAATTAGAATCTAAAGTTATGGGGAATAAAATCCAAAGTTGCGGATTTCATGTTACCTCGCCCCCCGCAAAAAGTGGCAGAAATGTTTGTTAGTAGAATTACACGCGTAACCAGTCCACATATAAATATTCAAAGGTTTTTACTCGTTTTACAAATCATTCAAAAAGAAAAAACAAATCACACTTACGTAGCGTTACTTTTCACTCGTAAGTACAAGCAGATCCATTGTTCGAGTACGTAATGCAAGACAAGAACGTCACATATCTTCCGCTATTTTAATTTAAATCAAAGTAGTGAAGAGTAGTCAATTGGCGACCTCGTTCCGGTGCGGCACAGCGTGGGTAGACAGTGAGCACACACAAGGTGGTCCTATGACCTGGTGAAGGTGCCAGGAACAAGTTGGATGAGGGCAGCGCAGGATCGCGAGTTGTGGCGACCCGTGGTGGGAGGCCTATGTCCAGCAGTGGATGTCTTACAAATGAAACAACATTATAAAGTGAACATCTTCTATCTTTAATATAGTATCTGCCTCAAGAGTATGTACACTCGGTTGTCTCGAAATCGACAACCACGGCGCAACTATCATAATATCTAAATAAAAATAAAACTTATCATCTATACAAAATCAAAAATGCACTTTTAATTTTAACAATGGCAAATGGCGACTGTGTATGAATTTGTCATTTTTGGCGAATGCACCGTCAAGACGTTTTAGTGTGTTTTACAAATTAATTTTATATAAAACTGAAAGGATTTACTAAAAAAATCAATGGCCGAATGATCTAAATGCCCTTTATGGTCATATCCAGGACACTATGCTTGGCGAGTGCGAGTGAGAAAGGAATAAACCACTGCTTACGTCCCTTCTCGTATTGCCGAGAGGGTGAGTTCAAAATTGGAGGAGGGCAGGGAGCGTTCGTATTGCAATACGTAGGTATTATCTATCTTATCTTCTTTAAGTATAAAATAAAGTCGCTATCCGTGTTTGTCCTCATCGTTTCTGTTTCTCCGCGTCTTCTAAACCACGCAACGGATTTTGATACGGTTTCCACTGTCTCGTGGAAGGTTGACGACACCAAGCAGTGATGTAGTCCTCAAAAACCCACACTTAATATTGCAAGTGCTTATCTCGTGCCCAAGATGTCAATACTAAAGACAAGGGTGTCATTAATTTGATTGGATGACACTTTTTTATTAGTATTGTTTTTAGATAGCTCCGTGATTTAGACAGGCGGTTTTAGAGTGATTATTTTACTTTCTGAAAATTTTTGAGCCGTAAAACCTTTAATTCTATGTTAAATGTTAATTAATCTTGTATATTTTTAGTTTTAACAGCTTAAAAAGTGAAATAAAATCTCTAAAACCGCCTGTCTTAATCACGGAACTATCTTGGACGTACTATAGTTCTTTATCAGTAATCGAAGTACTTTTTAACATTTGTTATCAAAGATATTGTCATGAAATTGCGTAACAATGTTGTTCAGTATGTTTATAGTAACATTATTACAGCATTTACCCTCTTTTTAAAACATTCTTGACGGTATTTGTTAAAGCGTTTCAAACTTTACAACATTGGCTCTGCGTGTTTTGATAATAGTGTGTTTTACTTATAATCGTTGTAAAATATCTAAATCTTCAGTACTAAAGTGAAAACTTTGTGTGAAATCTAAAAATATCAAACGATTATAAGTAACAAACATAAAGGTGTTATACTAGGAATAGAGGAACTGACAGCTGATAGAGCGAGATGCACCGAGCGGCACCACTGTTTAATAGAAAGAGATAGTACGTGACGCAAGGCAATGGAACCGTTTTTGGGAACTTATCGACACATTCGACAGTTTAAATATTCGAGCATATAAGCATATGCTCACGACTATATTCCCCGAGGGAGAAGAAACCTGAACATCCACGTTTCACCAGTAGTACCGAAACTGTCCAGTGTGACGGGGGGTGAGCCCGTCGCCACTTATAATGGACAGTGGGTACAATACATGCCTCGAAATTGAAGCGTGCAGGTTTCCTCACGATGTTTTCCTTCACCGAAAAGCCAGTGGTGTTACAAATCGTACAGTCGCCACTTGCACGGCAGGCAAGGTTACTCGCCACTGGACCACCACGGCTTTTTCAAATATTTGAGCTCTGTGAATAATTTGTGAATTTAAAGTGAAATCCTAGATTATTTTGTGTAATATACTAAAACTATTTCATAAAATTATCCTCGATTTCACGTTAGATTCCCAATTATACACAGAACTCGATTTTTCACTGGGCTGATAGGGGGTGATAAATTCCCAAAAAATTCATTTGACTACTCATGTCAGTTCCTCTATTCTTGGTATTATAGCTTTATGGTAACATACTAGGTTTCAACGCCATCTATGAACTAAAATGATAGATGATCACACGTTATACAAAAACAATTTCAGTCGAAAAGAGTTTTATTTTAAAAACGCACTTAATATTATATTTTGAGCTACAATTGACGAAAAAAATCAGCTGTTCCATACAAAACCACAAATCTACCCAAATGTGTGGGACAGTTTAAGTTTTTTATTTTTTATGATATTAGTCCCATAGAGAAACTTGTTCAATTTGATGGTCTGACTTGGTAAATCAAAAAGCTATTTCTTTCACCCGCCCGCACTCGTCATACTCTCACGTGGAGCGTGACGTTTGTTAGTTCTATGGGAGAATATCTTTAGACTTCATAAATTAAGTGCGTTTTCAAAACGAACCCCAAAATAACCTAAATTGCTTTACATTTTTCGACAGGCACCAACGCTTTGAAAGCTCGACGACTTTTAAATTAATCATTTAAAGGAATTTGCAAAAGGTGTCTTTTTAGCGAGCCAATTTATAAATTCTGCTTCTACTTAAGGGGGCACCGAGCCTCCAATGCTTTAATCGTATTTTTGTATTTCTGAACAATAATACATGTATTAAGGTGAATAGTTTGCATTACTTTAAGGTGTGATTGTACCCATGATACTGAACAATTTTCCCTAAGAAACCTATAGGAAATTAGAAAAAAAAAGTTTGCCGTCACGAGACGCCCGGTAGAAGTGAAACTTCCGCAGCAGTCAAATTTAAATTTCGAACTTCTGTCATACGAAAAGGTTGCGGATCCGAATTTCAAAGCCCTCCCATACTAAATTAAATAATCTAACCGAACGTTTTGTATGAAAATTTTAATTTTTTTTTCGAATTTCCCTTTGTTCTTTTGGAAACGTACAATTACTTATTGATGTAAGTAATGCAACTGTCTACCCTAACATCCTATATAGGGTCACACTTTTTTAAGGTGATGATCAGACCATCAAACCGAACAACTTTCTCTATGGGACAAATGTAGAAATCGCGAAAAAAAAATCAGCTGTTCCATACTAAACTGAAATCTGACTCGACCCAATTCTATGGGACAGAAGTTTTTTTTTCGCGATTTCGATGTTGGTGCCATAGAGAAAGTTGTTCATTTTGACGGTCTGATCATCCCCTTAAAAAGTGTCAGCATATTAAGGACCCTATAAATGGGAAAAATAAAAAAATACGACGGCAGCACAAGAGACTCGGGACCCCCTTAATAGACGTATCTTTTATACATTCCTGTAGACTCATACTTAGCCATTATGACTTTGATTATAGAAAAAAAACAATAAGCATGTCCATTTCATGCTTTATTGAAAAAGTCATTAAAAAAATTAAATGACAATGAAACGAACAAGCCGTTTAATATCTCGAGTTTTCAAAAAAGGAACTCCACTCGCCGTCTCTCTCGCACTCACGGGCAAAAGTACAGAATGTCGCTTTTTTTTTGTAAACCTATTTATTTAACAGGCAAATGTTAACGCACCAAATACCTTAGTAAGTCAGAATAAAATCTATTTAAAAAAAAACACTATTTTTAATTGTACGGAGTTAGTTACTATAGTCAGCTTTTTTATCTGTAGTGAGAACGTTTTTTTTATAACTAGTGATGTAGTTATCTCTCTCGCACTTATGATCGTCTTATGAATGTGAAAGAGAGGACCATACGACACTAGTCATAAAACGGCGGGTATTGCAAATACAAATGTTAAAACATTGTTACCCGACCGTCCCAGAAAGAGTGTAATGTTTGTTATTATTTATGTTATTTCAGTTGTACTTTGTTACTTGGGAATATTTTGTATCAAATACTGACATGTAAAAAAAACTTATCACGTTATCAGCGACATCTGTACTATAAAATCGTAAAAACTCTTTAACACTACACTATTGGCATCCCTAAACGCCATATTTAAAAATAAAAAACGCTTTGAACAGTGATTAGAGATGATTACATACACAACTTAGAAATATAATAATGTATCATAAAGTTTTTTTTATTTTCGAAACCGACGGCTTTGTGAATCGACACCTTTTACCGGGAAAAATTAAAAAAAATCTATTTTTTCAAACGAAACGATTAAAAATCAATTACGAATTCTAGAATCGATATCGATTTAAAAGCGATCGATTCCGTGGACAGTATTTAAAAAAGTAAGTTCAACTTTCGCGCCAAGAAACGACACAGTTTTATAAACAAAATAGTAATTTCAAAATTGGAATTACAAATTTTTGAAAGCATTTAACTAATTTTGTACTTAAAAATGTTACTAAGGCGTTTTTACATTAGTTATAAAGACATTGCAAGAAATTTTCCGCATAATGAATCCGCTTTCCGTTCAAAAAGGGACTTTTGTCCAAATATCGTTGCTTACATAATTTTGGCAACAAAATCCGATAAAAGCATTAAGCTATTATGTGTTACGTACTAGAGGTGACACGACATACCAACATCATGCGCCACATGCGGGGAGGGGAGACACATGAAGCAAATTCAAACTCAAATATTTCTTCTAAAATTCTTTTATAAAATTAATTTATATTACGCACCTATACCGCATTCAAAACAGCAACGAAATTTTGAGGCTATTTTGCATTACAGAAACAGAAATTTGAAACACTTCCTCTCAATTATTCTTAGAACAGCTTTAGTACCATCCAAGATATGTCGGATCCAATAAATTAATTACATTTGGTAATCAGAATTAGCCAGAAAGCTAAATAGGAATCGGAAAATTTCGTCGTCTTTATTTGGAATGAAGTATAAGGTTATCTCGAAGAAATCTATTTTAAGCAATAAGACCGCTTTACTGGTTTTTGTATTTTAAGTACCACCTATTTTTAATGTTTTTGGTGGTATAAAGAATAATAGAAAAGTTATTGATTTGGTTTCATTTCTTGATTATTTGTGCAGTATCTTAGTAGCATCGCGGTCTGTTTATACAGATAAGTATGTTTTCAACACGTTTGCTCGAAAAATGGCTCTAATTGCACTGCTTTTAGGTCCATAATGCAGCTTATAAAACACGCGTCCTTTTTACCGCTTAGAGCGGTACGGCGCGCAGTACTAAATCAACAAAGGAGATTTTCCCTCACAAGTGTGTGTTTTATGAAACGCGGATATTACAGTCTCGGCTGTTTACTGCTCTCGCCTTCGCCTCGAGCTTGCAATCCAGCCTCGACAGTAGTGACAAACTTAACTCATTTGTATCATAATGTACTATTTCAAATTAATACCACACGTGACCACACAAAGTCTAGCGAGTGACAGTAAAAAATAATATTAAAAGTATCATTAACCTTTAAACCACATACTCTACCCATCAAACAGAACAACTTTTACAATGGGAGCAAACCAATAAGAACAAAAAAAAATCTACTAATCCATACTAAAATGCATCGTCTACATGACTCAAATGTATGGCTGATTTTTTTTTGTTCTGATCTGTTTGCTCTCATATAAAAAGTAGTTCAGTTTTTTTTTTGCTTTTAACCCTGAGCTTATGCCAGCCCGTTGTTCAGTTTGATGGGTAGAGTATGTGGTTTAAAGGTTAATGATACTTTTCCTTACACCGTGTACAATCATTATATTCTACTGAGTGAGGCTATATCGCCGCATTCGAATGGGACAGCCATAATGAAGTATAGTGTCACCTCTACTCCGTAGCTCAATTATTTGAGCCCCTTTTTTCTGATAACGTCAAATATTTTATTAGCAAAGTAATTCATATTAATTAATTATAATTTTTTTGGGTTCTAATGGCATCTAAGATTACATTTTCGAATTTTAATCAACATTAGGCGGCTATACACATAGCTATAACTATAAAACAAATTTATACCTCTTTTATGACTAAAATTTTAAAACTAAAATTTAAACCAATTTTATTTATTCGTGTCCCGTTAAAAAAATAATTCGAAATTAAATTCCGTATTATTGCAATAAAATCACAACTGCGTTCTCTTTTAGGGGTGGGTCGGAAACATTACTACAATTGTCAACTTTTAAGGGAATATAATTCGGAGAGCGCTCCATACAATCGAAGACTGGTGATATTTTCAATTTCAATACTAACCAATTAAAGTCAATGAAATTATTCAGAAACAATCTTGAAACTAATCTCTGTTTGTATGACGTCAGATTTTCGTTAAGCAACGTTTCGTTCTGCACGACAATAAGGTCCAAAGTTATTCGTTACTATTGTCCAATTCGCGAATAACCTACCAACCGTCACACCGGTGCGCGTGCAAACCAAAATGAACAGAGTCATTAGACATGAAAAGTTCCTTTTAGTCTCCCTTTTTCTTTCTTTCACATGCTGGCAGACATAGCTATGGTTTTCAAGTCTCGCATTGACTACTCACAAAATGGCGGCAAGTCTAATGAGATTTGATCAAGAAGTTTACACGGTATACCTAACCTATTACCATTCACCGCTCGGTGGGGATCGACCGTCAAGCGTACTTGAGTTGTGGAGTGAGACAGGCCTGGTTGTAGTAATGATCCTGACCACTCCAAAAAGGGAAAGTCGTGAGTTTTTCTCTACTTATCAAACCAAAATCATCTTAGCAACGTCTCAGAATTTAACTATCAAAATACATTTAATGTTTAATTTAATATTTTAACCGAGCCTTTGTTATTGAGATACAAAACATGGATCGCTTTAAGTGATAAGGCCGCCTTTTCTACCTTTCTCATTCTTGTTGTAAATATTTGTCTGTGGTGTTTGGTGTGCATATTAATGATTGTTTATGATCTTAAATCTTTGTAAATGTAGGGTATAAAATTAAATGCGTTACATACTTAGTTTAGATAATCAAACTGATCAACTTACAAAAAGACAACATTGAAATCGCAAAAAAAATCTTTGCTGTTTCGTAGAAAATGACAATGGCCACTCCAACTCAAATGTCTTAACGATCTTGGTCCCATAGAGAAAGTTGTTCAGTTTGATAGTCTGATCATCCCTTTAAAAACCGTCAGCGTATTAAGAAATAGGTACCCTATACAGGGTCCTTCTTAATCTGCTGACACTTTTTAAGGGGATGATCAGACCATCAAACTGAACAACTTTCTCTATGGGACCAATAACGAAATCGAGAAAAAAATATCTGCTGTCCCATACAAAACTGCAAACATAACTCGACTGAAATGTGTGGGACAGCTGATTTCTTTTTCTCGATTTGCTCAGTTTGATGGTCTGATCATCCCCTTAAAATAGTTTCAGCTAATTTTGTTATACCTTATACAAGGTGTTACAAAAGTACAAATAAATATTAAAAAACTTTTAAGGGGGTTCTTTGGACCATCAAACTGAACAACTTTCACTATGGGATGAACATCGAAATCGGGAAAAAAATAATCTACTGTCCCATACATTTAGCTCGAGAACTACCGATTTTTTTTCGCGATTTTGATATTGGTCCCATAATGAAAGTTGTTCAGTTTGATGGTCTAAACCACCCCTTAAATGTTTATTTATGTTATTGTAACACCTATGGGTCACTAATAGATCCATGTTTCATTCCCCAACAGTTCCTTGCGTGTGTAAACTAAATATTAATGAAAATAGGAGGTACTGTGTCGTCGGCGGGTTGGTAGACGTCTCTACTCGCGCAGTTTGAGCGCGTGGTCCTTGATGGCGCCACCGTCGCCTTCCGAAACGTACCGTTTGCGGCCCCTGCAACAAATCAAAAGCATATACTCACGACTATATTCCCCGAGGGGGTAGTCGAAAATCCACGTTTCACTAGTAGTACCGAAACTCTGTCCAGTGTGAAGGGGAGTGAGCCCGTCGCACTTATAATGGACAGTGGGTCCAATACATGCCCCCAACAGACACGACTCACAACACACGATAACAGGCAACACGCTCACATTGCGTCGACACTGTAATCAACGTCCCCGCCGGCGGGGACAGCCGCGACCTCTGCGCACTCCTTTCACTTCTGGCGTCTACAGACGCTACAGGCACATCCCAGGCCGCTTCTCACCGATCCCAGCTACCCAATCTGACGCGTAGCCCCAGCAACGTCCTATGCCGAGATCCGTACCCCTCTGGGTGCCCCTAGGTCGGTTGCTTAAGTTCATTCATTCATTTAGCTCGGTAGACCCTTCGTGGTCCCTCCAATAGTCCGCAGTAAAAAGCAGTAACTGCTCCCTGAGCAACGCTGTTTTAGTCATTTCAAGAGAAAAAAAAACATGCCTCGAAATTGAAGCATAGGTTTTCTCACGATGGATTCCTTCACCAAAAAGCCAGTGGTGTTACAAATCGTACATAAATTCCGATAAAGTCATTGGTACGAGTCGGCCTGTACGGGGATCGAACCATCGCCTCCTGCACGGCAGGCAAGGTTACTCGCACATTACCACCACGGCTTTTTCACGACGAATCAAAATAAAATAATAATTTGTAATATCACATACAGGGTGTTAGGGTAAACAGTTGCAATACTTTAAGGGGTGATTGTACCCATCATACTGAATAACTTTCCCTAAGAAACCTATCGCAAGAATTTTTTCGACTATTCACATATACGTTCGATATCAGCTGATTGCATTTAGTATGGAAAGTCCAAAATTTATTTGCGAATTTCCAATAAATTTCTTAGGGAAAGTTGTTTAGTATCAAGGATACAATAATCCCTTAAAGGAATGCAAAAGGAATGAAAAAACTTGACATATCGAATTGACAACATAAATTTTTTTTAACCACCGGTTTTTAATAACAAATACAGGGTGTCTCAAAAGAAATTTTATATTTATTTAGCTTACTGCGTGAGCGCAACGTATCCGAGGGGCGCGGGGGTTATGTCAATCGGTAGCCTGGCTCTTGGGAATTCAGTCGCTATGGAGCGTTTCTCGGGAGCAGACCGCGCGTTGTGCGTGCGAGAGTTTTACAAAAACGGTGATTCGGCGACTGTAGCGCGTAGAAAATTCTGCAGTATTCGAGGTTTTCGCCACTTAAATGATGCGCCAAGCATTCTTCTCATTCGACATTGGGTTAAAAAGTTTGAAGAGACCGGTACAACGCTAGATAAATCAAAATCCGGGCGACCTAGGTCATCAAGAACGGTAGAAAACGTGGAGAATGTTAATCAGTCTGTTCGTGACGACCCGAACCTTTCAATTCGGAAGCGCGCAAGTGCTTTAAATGTGCATAGATCATCATTACATCGCATCATGCACAAAGACCTAAAGCTGCACCCCTACAAAATTCAATTGGTGCAAGAATTAAAGCCCCAAGATGCCAGTCAGAGGCTTCATTTCGTAAATCAGGCGATTGAGCTCATTTTCATCTTAATGGCCACGTAAATAAGCAGAACTGCCGCTACTGGAGTGCAACGAATCCAAAACGCAAACATCAGAAACCCGATAAACCGACTTCACTGGCCCATTTGAAAGAAAATATCCGTCACGAAATGGCAGCCATCCCTGAATCCACCTGCCGAGCCGTCATAAGTAATTTTACTGTTCGATTAAATGAGTGCCGAGAACGCGAGGGTCTACATTTAGACGATATCATTTTTAAGAAATAAATCCCGAAAAAGTGTATTTCAATAATTAATAAACATTTTTTCTATATACGGCTTACTTTTTTTTAATCGATTCACTAAATATAAAATTTCTTTTGAGACACCCTGTATTAAAATAGGTTAAAAAATAAGTGATACGATTTTTTCCCATTTTATTTTTAACCGATATTTCTATTTTTAATTTACTTTTGAATTTTCTGAAAAACGTAGGATTTATGGCTAAGACACCTTGGTCGCATTAACATTAAAAATAAAAACTGTCAAATACAATAGAAAAGCCAAGCAGGCAAAGGAATAAAATCTCATTCAACCTCTATTATATTTTTCAGTATTTTTCAAATAACTCGAGAAATAATGTATAGAAAAATCTGATAATTTTGATATAAGCTTTGAATCACACAATCTCCAAATGGTTTTCTTATTGTGGTACCTTTCTTAAAATGAAATGTTGTCAATTACGATCGTCACTGTTTTTCTGAAAGAGATACTTTTTGCGGATAAATTATTTTCGTAAATATATTTACTGTAGAAAATCAAAATACTGAATCTTTAAAAAGATCTCGTAGTGAATCTCAACAACGCAAATTATAATTGGCTCGAATTGAATAGTCATTAAATAGATTAGGTACAGAATGTCAACGTGCATGACGCATATTGATAACATCTCAATTTCGTCAAACAAAATTAGCTATTCGCTAGCGATTTTAAGGTGGGCTTCCGATGCTAGCGGTCGATGCGACTGACGCGCGCGGCTCGCGGCTGACGGCCGATGCATCTACACTAGTTACTATGAAAACGTATGGCGCGCTTCCGATGCCAGCGACTGACGCGTGCGTCAGTGCGACGCAGAGCAAGAATGTTTACCAGACGTAATACCGAGTTTTACCGCAAGACGACGAAAATTTAATTAATTTAGTCTACCAGTATCCATTTTGGTAAGATTTGTTTCTTTCTCTAAGTATAAAAACCTCCCAACCGTTCCCGGGATCATTATGAAATTGCAAATGACTTAATATTTATTATATTACAGATCCCGAAAAACAAGCCACTTTTACATTTCTTCGCTCATATTAATTAAGTTCTAATTATTACTTTTCAATTTTTATTTTATCAAAAATCCTGTAAATAAATTCATCTTCTAAAAATTCGCTAGACATAAAAACATACCCTAAATTTCGGGGAAAATACCCTAACGTGATAACACTATGCACAATAGGCACGCGTCAGTCGCTGACCTCGGAAGTCTGACACGAGGTTCTATCATATATGACAGAAGTATACATCTGGCGTCAGACGCATCGGCCGTTGGCATCGGAAGTCCACCTTTAATCAACGAATGTTCATGTAAAATCTCCCATTACCTGGTAGGCATACGTTTGAGCACTAGCTCGCCGAGCCGCAGTTTGTTCTGGCAGCGCTCCATGAACCGGTCTAGCATGATGTACGCGAGCGGCACGTCCAGCACTATGTCGTTCATGTCTTCTAACACTCGGAGGAAACCCTGCAAACAACACAGTTACATTAAACCACAGAATAGGTAATAGCATACGTGTTAATGAATAAACGCAAAACTAGAAAGTAGTTTGTTTAGAATCGAGAGCAGAATCGAATTATCAGGGTTTCAACATATTCAGAAAAATATACCGTAAAGATATACAGAAGATACAAAACAAGGCCGTCTTAGCGCTAAAAAGCGCTTTCGCCCATACAACCTTAGAAGTTATTTGTACTTTAATAGCACAACTCCGATGCAGCCTAGCAATGAATGTGATGCTTTTTAATGTATTTTGGAAGGTTCTCTAAAAACATATTTAAGTTTTATTACTGGCCGATCAACAACAAAAATGCCTAATTGTCTCCATAGTTATAACCTTACTTATTATACCCATTTGCGTACCCGTGTAAAAACTATGGAGCGAGCGAAGCGAGCTCGAAATTTTTAGTACCACAACTGTCCGCGAATTGGCTGTGATTAGAACCAACTCTTGAATGATATTTGAAGTAATTAAAACAGAAACTTATAGCGAGCGAACCAAGCGCAACTGTCCTCCATGATCAGTTGTAGCCAGAGCTCTTTAGGAACGTGCACAACTGTTGTTTGACGCTAGAGTTGACCGTCTCATTACTACCAGGCTACACTGTACTATACATACCCTGTCCATCTGGTCGGGTGTGACGATGACGCACCGCTGCAGCTCCGCTAGGAACGTGCACAACTGTTGTTCGACGCTAGAGTTGACCGTCTCCACCGCCAGCAGCACAGTCTGTCAACAATTACAATATTCATAATACTGAAGAAAGTGACAAAAACGACCTTTGGATGAATTCCATCAGTGGTCGGAACAAGCGAACAAGGAAGACGGTAGAAAGACTTATCCGGTCTTAAATCTTATCTGCCTTCATCATGTTGCTGCCGATACCGGTTATAGCCCCTACATCCAACTCTTATTAACATAATATAACTAACTAAATAACGCCACGATTGTATAATATGCTAAACAAGATATCCAAAATTAATAAACCAAATTATTAAGATAAACTAAAAACCCGACTGCATAAAAAACCTATTAACTGAAAAGAGAAAAACAAGTTCTATAATCACTAATCAGCTATAACAACTTTGTTTGAGCAAATATAATTTGAATGCAGTCGGGTTTTTTGTTTATCTTAATAATTTGGTTTATTTCATACTTTTTAGTTACTTTCTTGTGTCGAAACGGTAACATAAAAGTACTATAATATTTATATATTTGGAATCGTCTAATTACTAGCTTTTATTTGATACCCATATTGTAATTTTTAACTAAAAAAAATGGTTTATTCCCCCTATCTTTTTTAATTCGTAGACGCCATCTTGAAATAATATACCCTATGTCACTCTCACGATTTTTACGAATCTAATGATACCTCATACGTTAAAATCCATCAAGCCGTTTAGGCTGTAGGCCGTGCCAAAGAAATAGACATACAAACATACATACATACGCTCGAAAAACATAACCCTCCTTCTGGCGTAGTCGGGTAAAAAGGTAATCCAAGTCTGGCTTAAGGGTTTCAACTACAACGAAACAGAAGATATGTTAATTATGGTAACATATCACACACACACACACACACACACACACACACTCACACACACACACATATATATATTTATATATATTAGTAAACTGTTAGAAATAGGATGTATATGGGATGATGATGATGATGTCGGAAATGTTCTCGGCGATCACGACTATATCTTTCTGTTGATCTGCATTAAATATGTCTGATTGTATCTTTTGTCAAGAAACGATTTATGCCGAAATTGTAGTTGCATATTTATTAAGTATTCTTATTTTTATACTCTTATTTCTTTTGGAGATTGTTTTTAGTTTAAGAACCAATATTATTTTTACATTCACTGTCAGTGTAGTGGGTAGGAACTGGCTTCAGACCTTCAGACTTGACTAGTTTAGGAGCCAGCGACTACTTAAATGAGGACAAGTTACGCGTGTAATTCTACTAACAAAATTTTCTGCCACTTTTTGCGGGGGGCGAGGTAGCACGAGATACGCAACTTTGAATTTTATTCCATTAGTTTAGATTCTAATTTTGAATCTTAAAAGTCATGAAAAACAGTGTCGTGTGAACCCCAAACGTAAACGAAATTATTGTTCCGCAATTATAGACTGTCGCGTTTAGTGATAAGGTATAAAATTGTATGTAAATGCGTAAGATCTTTTGAGACCTTGCACGTTGGCAGAGGGGAAATGCTAAGGCGAGGCGGGTCCGTATAAATCGTCTAAGGTCAGTGCCGAAGTTTTAAAATTTCATTAAAGGATTTTTTATGTTTTAAATTATGTTTATAATCACCTCGTAGACTAGCTCGTGGTGGAAGTGCGGAACCTCCAGGTCCCTAACACAGCGCATCGCCTCCGCGAGGTCTCCTGATGTCAGGTACTCTTTGAGAAGCAGTTGTATTTGACGGATCAGGAATTTTACTGGCCTGTGAAAGAAATGGTTAGTTAGGTTTATACTCAGAGGAAGGATCTCCATAGAGTCCGCATAAATTTACGATTGTAGTTAGTCACTTTTGTCTTATGACGTACCTTTAATAGTAGAAGGAGATGGAACTATCGATATTTTGAGGGTATGGCCAGCAAGCGGTGGCTTGGCGGAAAATGAAAGTTTGCAGAAAATTGGTAGTTGTTGCAATGTTTCTGACCACCCCTAAACGATTACGGTCGTGAGTTTATGTATGTAAAAATATATGCAGAATACCCTGACCCAGACCCTCAGAGGAAGGATCTCCATAGAGTCCGCATAAATTTACGATTGTAGTTAGTCTCTTTTGTCTTATGACGTACCTTTAATAGTAGAAGGAGATGGAACTATCGATATTTGTTTATGCGGCTGTCCACTTTTTTTTGTGCTAGTGTGTGTGAAAAGTGACCGTAAACGTAAGGCCATATGTCACTTGGTGCCTTTTGTCCATACTACTTGACACCACACACTCAAACCTAAACGTCAAAAAAAGTGGACACTTTACAATTGGTATGGCTCACTCTATTAGGTATAATCTCTTTGGGTTTATACGATTAATAGTTTACCTGCGACTTCGTCCACACAAATTATATACGAGATTTTAAATCAGATCATAAGCTATGGAACAAAAAATGTTAAGGTGGTTGCAGCGTAGACGGTATTAATATCAGTAATATTTTATACATGGAAAAATAGTTTAGAAAATCTAGATGCCGCGGATCAAATAACATTTGCAATTTATAATAAAAGTTGTTACAAAAGTAAGAATAAACATTTCAAACTTTTAAGCGGGTTGCTTACAACATTAAACTGAACAACTTTTAAAAAATCAGCTGTCACTTACATTTGGCTCGAGTAGGTTACCTAAAAGTAATATGATTAGCTTCTAGACTCATAACGGAGACCTTTTTCTCAAATTTGGTCCTGACTATATGGAACATCAGATTTTTTTTCGCGATTTAGCGTTTGATGCCATAGACAAAGTTGTTCAGTTTGACGGTCTGATGATCCCCTTAAAAAAGTGTCAGCATATTAAGAAGGACCCTATATTACCTGTGTCGCAATAAAGTGTTTGTTTATAACATACCTGATGCCGCCGCCGACTCCCCATATATTGTCGAGCCTCACGAGGCCCTGCTTCATGGATAACAGCGTCTCCGCTCTGTGGATAGCTTGTCTGCAACAATAACAACTCTTGTTAATATTAGGATTCATAGACGACCCGCGCTGGAAATACTCCCGACGTTAGTTATATATAGATTCCGATCTAACCGACCGAGCAACAAGGAGGGTCGCGTTGTACACAATACTGCACCCAGTGCATATGCCCCATTATACGAGGTGTTAAAAAAGTAAAATAAACATTTAAAACTTTTAAGGGGGTTGTTTAGACCATCAAACTGAACAACTTTCACTATGGGACCAACATCGAAATCTCGAAAAAAAAAAAAAAAAAAAAACATTTTTTCCATACATTTAGCTCGAGTAGATTTGAAGTATAGTCTTCTTCTTCCTGCCCTTATCCCATTATTTGGGGTCGGCGCAATATGTCGTCTTCCTCCATTCATCTCTTTTAGCCGTCATTTCAGCGCACAAACCTTTTTTACACATGTCATCTTTCACACAATCCATCCATCTTTTCTTTGGTCGTCCTCTCTTCATGCAGCCATCCACATTCAGATTTAACATTCGTCTTGTAATATGCCACTCATCTCTTCTCATCACATGTCCATACCACGATAACCTACCGCGCAGCTTTTCATTCACAGGAGCCACTTTCAAACTTCCTCTAATATACTCATTCCTAATCTTGTCCATTCTAGTAACCCATCCACCATCCATCTCAACATTCGCATCTCTGCTGCATGCAGTCGTTTTTCATCCGACACTTTAACGGCCCAACACTCCGAGCCATACATGACGACTGGTCTTATGATGGTTTTATATATTTTCCCCTTCAACTTAAGGGGGATTCGGGAGTCACAGGTCATTCCCGTAACCTGTCGCCATTTCATCCACCCTGAGTTCATTCGGCGTTTCACGTCTCGATCTATATCGCCATCGCTTTGTAGAAGTGATTTGTAGTATAGTATGGAACCTAAATATTTTTTTTCGCGATTTCGATATTGGTCCTATAGTGAAAGTTGTTCAGTTTGATGGTCTAAACCACCCCCTTCAAATTTGTAACACCTTGTATAGAGATCCTAGAACAATCCGACCGTTCTTTAACGGTGAAGGAAAACATCGTGAGGAAACCTGCATACTCTGAAGAAATTGCGATGCGTATGTGAAGTCTATCGATCCGCATTGTGCACGCGTAGTGGACTAACGCCCATACACCTTCCCTGAGAGGTAGGCCTGTGCCCTGCAGTGGGACGGATACAGGGTCCAACTTAATATGCTGACAGTTTTAAAGAGGATGATCAGACCATCAAACTGAATAACTTTCTCTATGGGACCAATATCGAAATCGCGAAAAAAAAATCTGCTGTCCAATTGGGTCGAGTGAGATTTCAGTTTAGTATGCAACAGATGATTTTGTTTTTCGCGATTTCGACATTGGTCCCATAGAGAAAGTTGATCAGTTTGATGGTCTGATTATCCCATTAAAAAAGTGTCAGCATATTAAGAAGGATACACATAAGCTGATGATGAAAAATAACTTTACCTAGAATGTGGTACAGGTTGGGTACTTGGTGGGGGATACCGAAGATGCTGGCGATATTTTACTGAATTGCAAAACTAGCCTAGCCTAGCCACCTACCCACCCACCCACACCCACCACACTTACTTTGCGCACGCGTTGAGCTCCGCCTGTGACTGTAGCTGAACAAAGCGCGGGGGCAGGCAGTCATCTGCGACTCAGCGCGCTATGAAGTTGGAGAGGCGGATCAGGTCTAACCTAGCCTAGCCACCTACCACCTACCACCCACACCCACCCACCACCCACACCCACCCACACTTAATTTGCGCACGCGTTGAGCTCCGCTGTGACTGTAGCTGCACAAAGCGCGGGGGCAGGCAGTCGTCTGCAACGCAGCGCGCTATGAAGTTGGAGAGGAGGATCAGGTCTAACCTAGCCTAGCCACCTACCACCCACCCACACTTACTTTGCGCACGCGTTGAGCTCCGCCTGTGACTGTAGCTGCACAAAGCGCGGGTGCAGGCAGTCGTCTGCAACGCAGCGCGCTATGAAGTTGGAGAGGAGGATCAGGTCTAACCTAGCCTAGCCACCTACCACCCACCCACACTTACTTTGCGCACGCGTTGAGCTCCGCCTGTGACTGTAGCTGCACAAAGCGCGGGGGCAGGCAGTCGTCTGCGACGCAGCGCGCTATGAAGTTGGAGAGGAGGATGGGCGCGTCTGGTGTGTCTAGGATCAGGTCCGGTAACTTCTCCAGTAGTCGCTCGAACGCTGCAACGTTTGGTTAGATAAAGTACAGGGCAGGTCATACAAGCAGAATGGTGCCGATTTTCAAAATAGGGCGTCGTATTATTATACCAGCCATCCTGTATATTATAAGCTAGTTGAAAACTAGACAAATCAGCAACTCTGTATATGACGTAAATTCGCGCGTTTTGTATGAACAGTTTTACTAATTAGGGTAACTAGTGACGTCATAAACATTTCAGCTACTTTTTAGTTTATCCTGATATTGATAATAGTATTCAAGATAAAGAATTATTGAAAATGTGCGTTTAGCATTATTTTCAAAAACGGAGGCTTTGCCCTTGCAGGGTTTATGTTTACAGGATCCTTCTTAATGTTTAATATGCTGACTCTTTTTTAAGGAAATGATCAGACCATCAAACTGAACAACTTTCTCTATGGGACCAACATCAAAATCGCGAAAAAAAAACTGCTATCCCATACATGTGGCTCGAGTAGGTTTGCAGTTTAGTATGGAACAGCTGATTTTTTTTTCGCGATTTCGATGTTGGTGCCATAGAGAATGTTGTTCAGTTAGATGGAATGATCATCCCCTTAAAAAGTGTTAGCATATTAAGGACCCTAGTTAGTAGTCTAGACTCCCTCTGTGGACTAATGGTTAAGAGCACTGGGCTCTTGACACGGAGGTCGTGGGTTCGATTCCCACGGGGGACACCTATTGATATGTCACTTTGTACGTTTTTCCCCAGTTGGTTAGGACATTGCAGGCCGAATCACCTGCTTGTCATAAAAAAAAGATGATTCCGTGCTTCAGATGGCACGTTAAGCCGTTGGTCACGGCTTCTATCTCTGATGGTAGTAGTCGTTACATAAAAACCACGTCAGAGGCCGTAAGGCTGTGGCCGTGATGAGAATAAGTAGTAACATTTGTAAATCACAAAACCTGGTCCTCATCGGGCTCATTCGGACTGTCCTCAAATAATGTTGTTCAGTGATCTATGAAATAGTAATGTACTAACCGACACCGATGTCTTTAGCGGAGAAGATTCTCCCATAGAGATCAGATATGAGGACGGAGGCCATCTCGCAGTGTGACGGCTTGTGATCCAGCGCTATCTCCACTATGGTCTCGCAGATCTGGGAGGGAACGAACACCAATGAGACTATACAACGTGTTAATGAATAAGCGCAAAACCTCATACACCCCAACTGATTTGTAACAAAATAGTTCGATTGAAACAATAATTTCATTATTTTGATACTTAACATTTATAGTTATTCGCATTTTAAGTTTTGAGGCAAAAATGATTTGTTATCATTTCAGCAATGAATGAAAGCGCTAGCGTGCTCGTGGATAGCTTTAAAGAATCTTGTTTTGGTAGTAAGTAGGCTGAGTGTCCCTTTGCGCTGGGTTGAGATCGAGTTCAGTAAATTTAAAATTTTACAAACATCAATTTAATATTTTGAATAAAATTACCTATGTTGAAAACATGATAATTCGATTCTGCTCTCGATTCTAAACAAACTACTTTCTAGTTTTGCGTTAATTCATTAACACGTTGTATAGGTATTTTTCAGCAGGAGTCGCCATCGTGGCCAGGTGGACACGTAGTGACACCTGCAGAAATAAGGGATCTCCTCTCCAAGGGCATGAAATCCGTGGGCTTTAGTTTTACCCTTAGACAATATAACTATGGACGAGTTACGCGTGTCAAATCAAGCATGCGCATCGCTTACGGAGGTTTGCCGCGGTAGCTATTGGTCAGTGATAAAGCCCTGTTAACCAATTAATAATGCCTGCCTCACTTTATACTCTCTCTCTGTCACGGGTTTGCTGGAAGAAATCTCTTTAGAGATAAGCTCGCCCTTTATAATTGTCTATTATGCTGTGTACAATAAAGAGTTAAAATAAATAATATAAACATTGGTAATTTTCATTTTGTTCAGAGGAACAAAATTGTCGTTTGATAAAAACAATGGCTACTATGTATGGAACAGCTGATGTTTTTTTCGCGATATCGAAGTTGGTACTCTATTGAGACTTCAGTGGTCTGAAGCACAGCGCCTCGTTTAATATGTAATGCGTTGAATTTTACGTCGTATACAGGGAGGGTGTAACAAAACAGCCTAGCAATTCTCAAGTGGGTGATACAGACCATCAAACTGAACAACTTTCACTTTGGAGGCTATGGAAGCAACATCGAAAAAAAAAATTGTTTTCGCGATTTCGATGTTGGCTCCATAATGAAAGTTGTTCAATTTGATGGTCTGGAGCACGTCCTTAAGTATTACTAGGGTGTTTTGTTACACCCTGTATAGTGCGCTCAGATATTCTTTTAGTGTTCTTTTGATACAACGAGAGCTCACCAGGTGACTCCTCTTGGGTGTGACGAACTCGAGGAAGTCCTCGGCGGCCGCGTTCGTGTCACCATGCTCGAAGTACTCTAGGATAACAGGCTCCGATTTGCGCTGTAGATAAATAAACACATCATTAGCATCAACTTGTATCGTCTCATCTGTCGAGACACTGGCCTATATGGCCGTTAGACATGCGCCCGCGGCATGGCGGCGCGATAAAGCGCTGCCGCGCCCTAGCTTTTTCATTTTGCGCGCGAACGAACGAGTTAGCAGGCCGATAAAACGTTTATCGAGGCGCCATGCCGCAGGCAGGTTTTTAGGGTTCCAAGGAAATGGGCATACATACATACGCTCGAAAAAACATAACCCTCCTTCTGGCGCAGTCGGGTAAAAAAGGAGATCGCTACCTTATTGCTGTCCTTATCGACGTAAGAACTTTTCTGTCTACCAGTGACAAACGTCTCTAATAGGGTTGCTAACCCTACTATATAATATAGTATCCTACTATATTAGGGGCCCACTAGGGTAGTACTAAATACTAATTCTGAGAAAAATATATAGTAGGCAAACTACTATATTTTGATGAGCAAATAATTTATAGAGAATTTAAATATATTGGTACGTAGCGTAGGTCCAAATAAAAATGCCCAATAAACATTTTTTAACAATTTTCTCTCTCTTCATCAAATTTGTTCCATTTGATCTAGACTGGACTATGTAAATACTTCCGAAACAATTTTCTACTAAATCTACTGCTGAAAAATTACAACAAGTTTTCCTAAAGTCAAGTTAATCTCATTTTTAATTTTTATATTATATTTGTATCAACTCCAGCGACTTCTGCGTTTACAGGATGCAGTATCATCTATATCTAACGAATACGAAATGGAGAGATGTAGTAAGAGTAGATATTCAAAACAAAAAGTAGAAAAAGAAATGTCAATTTGACAATTTTAAATTAACAAATTCGATAAATATTATATATTTTTTCGGGCATTAGGCTCGAAATACTATAATTGGTCTAAAAAAAAATGGCAACCCTAGTCTCTAATGTCACCCTAGTATGAGTTTGCTTGGCGCCATTGCTTTTGCTGTGTTTCGTCGTATTTATAATTCGTAAAAAAAATGGTTTTAGTGATATTTGTAACATAATTTCGTGCGGATTATGTACCAAACAGTTGCGTAAAGCGACCGACGTAACAGGAATCTCAAATAAATACGATAACAGAACATAAGTTTTGGTTCAAGTTAACTCGTACATGGTAATTTTGGCGGCAACGCGCGAGCTTACGAAATCGACCACAGATTCATCGTCATCTATCATCCCATCATCAAAATAAAGAATATAAAGAAAAAAAATAACGAATGGCTCAAAAGGACTAGTATCTAGAGCCGTTAAAGACATATAATGAGAGACAATAAAATAAAAAAATGTCACCCTAGTGTGCTTCAGTTGTGCTCTGCTGTCACACGTTGCCACTAACATTCTAGTCCTTTCAAATGTCCTCGGTCACTAAGCGGTAATGTTAAACAATTAAGAGAGGTTTATTCCGAATGCGTAAATGCGCGCTGCATACAACGAAGTCTACTGATATTTTCAATACTAACCAATTAAAGTCAATGCAATTTTTCAGAAGCAATCTAGAAACTAATATTTATGTTTGTATGAAGTCAGATTTTCGTTAAAATATACAGTTTTAGTGCTAGGATTAAATTTAAGATTTGTATTTAAATCTTTGAGGCACTGTAACATTAAAACTATACATTTTAACGAAAATCTGACTTCATACAAACATAGAGATTAGTTTCTAGATTATTTCTGAAAAATGTCATTGACTTTAATTGTTTAGTATTGATAATATCACCAGACTTCGTTTGTATGGAGCGCACTCCGAATTATATTCCCTTAAGCACACTTTTGCCGTGATGATCATTGGAAATAAACGTATTATTATTTTATACAGGGTCCTTCTAATATGCTGGCACTTTTTTAAGGTGATGATCAGACCATCAAAATGAACAACTTTCTCTTTGGTATCAACATCGAAATCGCAAAAAAAAAAACAGCTGTTCAACGGGTCCAACTTAATATGCTGACACTTTTTTAATTGGATGATCAGATCATCAAACTGAACAACTTTCTCTATGGGACCAACATCGAAATCGCGAAAAAAAAATCTGCTGTCCTGTACATTTGGCTCAAGTAGGTTTGCAATTTTGTATTGAAGAGCTGATTTTTATTTTACGATTTTGATGTTGGTGCCTTAGAGAAAGTTGTTTATTTTGACGGTCTGATCAAACCGACTCGAGCGAAATGTATGGGACAGTTGATTTTTATTTCGCGACTTCGATGTTGGTCCCATAGAGAAAGTTGTTCAGTTTGATGGTCTGATCATCCCCTTGTGTCAGCATATAAAGTTGGACCGCATAATAAATTATTTTTGTATTTACTTACAATATTATTAAAAATATTTAGTTTTCAAGTTGAAACCGCAACAAAAACTTGGAACTGAATCAAACGGCGGCGGCATGCGCAGGCGCATGAGATGCATGTCAAACGGGAGGTCAATGACAATCGATGACATTTTGTGCATTCACCGAGAAGCGAACCTTTGTGTTGCGAAACCGAAGGCCTCTAGGGTTAGTTTGACAAATCTATACTTATATAACGTAGCAAAGCATAAGCTCACGACTATATTCCCCAAGGGGGTAGTCAGAGATATTCTGAAACCTTAGATTATCCACGTTTCACTAGTACCGAAACTCTGTCCAGTGTGACGGGGGGTGAGCCCGTCGCCACTTATAATGGACAGTGGGTACAATACATGCCTCGAAATCTTTGACTAATTATTATAAGGACTAGCCTTGCGGTAGCATTTCCCCTCTGCCACGGTATAAGCACAATTGATCTTGTGCATTTACATTCAATTTTACACCTTATCACTAAACGAGACAGCCTATAATTGCGAAATAATCATTTCTAACTTAGAACGTTTGGGGTTCACACGAGACTACTTTTCATGATTTTTAAAATTCAAAATTAGAATCTAAAGTTACTCGTATGGGGAATAAAATCCAAAGTTGCGGATTTCATGTTACCTCGCCCCCCGCAAAAAGTGGCAGAAATGTTTGATAGTAGAATTACACGCGTAACCAGTCCACATATAAATAGTCAAAGCTCGAAATTGAAGCATGCAGGTTTCCTCACGATGTTTTCCTTCACTTATACAACGTGTTAATGAATAAACGCAAAACTAGAAAGTAGTTTGTTTAGAATCGAGAGCAGAATCGAATTATCATGGTTTCAACATAGGATTTTTTTTTAATATTAAATAATTTGTTTGTAAAATTTAAAATTTACTGAACTTGATCTCAACCCACCGCCCGGGCAATCTCACCCTACTTACTACCAAAACAAGATTCTTAAAATGTATCAATGAGCACGTTAGCGCTTTCATTCATTGCTAAAATGATAACAAATAAATTTTGCCTAAAACTTAAAATACAAATAACTTTAAATTTTTAAACTTGAAAATAAGGGGATTATGGTTTCAATCTAATTATTTTGTTATAAATCAGTTGGGGTGTATGAGGTTTTGCGCTTATACACTACCACTACAATAGTTAAGGGGGCGTCCATTAATTACGTGAGGTGTTTAGGGGGAGGAGGGGGTCGTGCGAAATCTAACCCAACTCACGTAGGGGAGAGGGGGGGTCTCGGTAAATATCACGTAATTTTTTTTCAGCAAGGTACAAAGTAAAATTGAGAGAAAAGTTTAATTAAGTAAAACATGTTTCTACACTGAAAATTTTAAATTTTAACGCAATCAAACACAGATTAATGCGTTTACACTAAAAATACGTATTTTGAAAAATATCACGTGAGATTTGGAGGGGGCGGGGAGGGGGTCGAGCTAAATCTCACGAAATCTCACCAAGTGGGGAGGTGAGGTCGAAAAATCACAAAAATCACCTCACGTCATTAATGGACGCCCCCTAATCCAGTTATTAAAAATAGTACTCAAGCAACAGCATTACTGAAAATGTGAGTTTAGCGTTATTTTCAAACGGTTTATTTACTGAGCAGTTAAAACTAAAATATATTTTATGTAGTCAACTCCCCTATTCGATTATTTTTTGAGTGAAATCAGGACCCGTTTTGTGAGATTTTCTTTCCAGAAACGTACTAATAAAAAATAAACAAATTTCATTCCCTAGGTCTTCACTCTAAGGCGACGATACTGAAAATATTTAAAAAAATGTGGTGTTGAAAAAATAACAGAATTGAAGTTAGTGCCGACCCTAATGGGTTTACCCATTCGCTCACGAAAATACAAATAATCAATATCGTGTCACAGAACCGTCTCGGCTCAGGAAAACTGTGTCAAGCTACGAAAATACTACACATTTACATAACTACTATCATGGGATGTAGGGTTACCACGCTATTTGGGATTCTGCGGGACAAGCGACTTTATACAGGAAACAACTTAATATGCTGACACTTTTTTAAGATGTCCAAACCATCAAACTGAACAACTTTCTCTATGGGACTAATATCGAAATCGCGAAAAAAAATCTGCTGTCCCATACATTTGGCTCAAGTTGCAGTTTTGTATTTTTTTTTCGCGATTTGGCTGTTGGTGCCATGGAGAAAGTTGTTCAGTTTGACGGTCTGATCATTCCCTTCAAAAAGTATCAGCATATTAAGAAGGACCCTGTATTCAGTTTATGTATACGCATGTACCCCCCGTGGCACCGGGCTCACTCCCCGTCACACTGGACAGAGTTTCGGTACTAGTGAAACATGGATTTTATGAGGTTTCAGAATATCTCAGACTACCTCCTCGGGGAATATATTGCTCATTGCGAAAGTTTTATATCCAAGGACTTATCCTACGTAAAACTAAACGTCTGGCCACCCGCAATGTTTACAACTCGTACTGTTTAGGACACAATGATTTCGCGCTCTTGAGTTCGTTTACCTCACAACAGATTAGATTTTAGTCACAAAGTTAAATTGTATACACTTTGTCTTAAAGTCTATTTTTGTTTGGCAGCTTAAGAGATGTGTAGAGGACTTGATATGGGATTTTGTGTTTTAAGGAATAGTGTTAGAGTACATTTTGCTGGTAGAGATGTGAGACAGCGTGGAGTGGAAATAATTGGGTCGTACTATTGATAGTGAGATAAGAATCTGAAGATTAATCTTGCTGCTATCGGTTATGGATACAGGGTGAAATTGATATCACTAGCATCCTTATAAACTAAGAGTCTACCCATCAAACTGATCAACTTTTACTATGGGAGCAAAAAAAATCAGCTATTCCATACTAAACTGCAATAATGCCTACTCGACTCAAATGTGTGCAACAGCAGATTTTTTTTGCTCCGATCTGTTTGGTCCTGTAAAAGTTGTTCAGTTGGCAACAACGAAATCGCAAAAATAAATCTACTGTTCCATACCAAACTGCAACCCTACTGTATCATGTATTTTTTCTTGTGATATCGATGTTCGGACAATAGAGAAAGTTGTTCAGTTTGATGGTCTGATAATCCCCTTAAAAGGAACGCTTCTAATAACAAAATACTCTACATGGGTCTTTCTTAAGAGGTATCCCCGACCGAACGACCTTGACCCTTTCAGAGCCGCCTCGCCTCTACTAAACTACATTATTTTAGTAGGTATACCTATTTTTGACTGATCCAAGGAAATAAAATTTAAAAAATCATAAGAATTTGCACCAAATTTTGAATTTATCGAATTCCTTAACTCATTAAATAATAGGTCTTAAAAAAATGTGCTTCATAGCATTTTAGATCTTAATATTGTCTACACAATGGTGTCGCGAGTAAAAGTGACTTCCAACTAATAAATTAGATGCACATAATACCGATTTTTTCCAATATTCAGGCTTTCCTTTGAATACAGGTTTCATATGTATTTTATAGAATAATAAGAAATTTACTTCACAGTAAATAAAGCCCAGATGCAGGCGCGCTCGCAGCCTGAAATTTTGGGGCGGTCACTAATAATAAAATATGACGAGTAAATTAGACTTTATTGCACATTCCACAATTTTACTGCACACATTCTGATGATTGGGGGGGGGGGGGGAGTCATGTCCCGTGTGACCCCCCCCCCCCCCCCCCCCCCGGACGCGCCTGCCCAGATGATGAAGATCATTGCTATATTTTTCATTAATTTGTATGTCTTTCAAATAACGAGAAGATATCTTCTAAAAACCAGCAAAATATGGTCCGGCCCTGCGTTTACCTATGGGGAGCATCTTAATATTAGTTTTTTATACCTTCTATACAACGTGTTAATGAATTAACGCAAAACAAGAAAGTAGTTTGTTTAGAATCGAGAGCAGAATCGAAGTATCATGTTTTCAACATAGGTAATTTTTTTAAAATATTAAATAAATTGTTTGTAAAATTTAAAATTTTCTGAACTCGATCTCAACCCACCGCTCGGGCACGCTCACCCTACTTACTACCAAAACAAGAATCTTAAAATGTATCCATGAGCACGCTAGCTCTTTCATTTATTGCTGAAATGATAACAAATCATTTTTGCCTCAAAACTTAAAATGTGAATAACTTTAAATTTTAACCATCAAAATAATGAAATTATTGTTTTAATATAATTACTTAGTTATAAATCAGTTGGGGTGTATAAGGTTTTGCGCTTATTCATTAACACGTTGTAGAATACAAATTACGCTAGCTTATACACTTCACCTATACTTCATTCCAAATAAGGACGACAAGATTTTCCGATTCCTATTTAGCTTTCTGGCCAATTCTGATTACCAAATGTAATTAATTTATTGGATACATATACTATCCGACATATCTTGGACGTTACTAAAGCTGTTTTAAGAATAAATGAGAGGAAGTGTTTCAAATCTCTGTTTCTGTAATGCAAAATAAAATTCGTTGCTATTTTGAATGGAGTAGCTTACGACTTTGGACAACACGTTGTAAAAACAAATAATCGTTTACCGTGAAAAATATTTACTCAAGTGCGTTTAAAAATATGTTTAACCAGGAGTCTTATTGTGTAACTACCCGATTCAATCGGTATCTAATCGACATGGTGTCTCTTGGCACTTCTTAAGGGTATATTACGGTTGTCGCGCTCCATACGAACGAAGTCTGGTGATATTTTCAATACTAACCGATTAAACTCAATGAAATTTTTCAGAAACAATCTAGAAACAAATCTCTATGCTTGTATCGTGTCAGATTTTCTTTAAAATGTACAGTGCCTCAAAGATTTCCATACCAATATTAAATTAATCCTAGCATTGAAACTGTATATTTTAACGAAAATCGGACACAATACAAACATAGAGATTTGTTCCTAGATTGTTTTTGCAAAAGTTCATTGAGTTTAATAAGTCTGGTGATATTTTCAATACTAACCAATTAAACTAAATGAAATTTTGCAGAAACAATCTAGAAACAAATCTCTATGCTTGTATCGTGTCAGATTTTCTTTAAAATGTACAGTTTCAATGCTAGGATTAATTTAAGATTTGTATGGAAATCTTTTAGGCACTGTTACTTTAAAACTGTACATTTTAAGGAAAATCTGACACGATACAAGCATAGAGATTTGTTTCTAGATTGTTTCTGCAAAATTTCATTGAGTTTAATCGGTTAGTATTGATAATGTCACCAGACTTCGTTTGTATGGAGCTCGCCAACAGTAATATACCCGTAATGTTGTATGGTAGGAATGGTCGGATGTCAACTCAACAGTCTCGCAAGACAAACGCCTAGAAGCGTGTCCGGCAAACAACACCAAGGTCGGTGAATAACAACTGGTTCCTGTATTGATTTCAATAATAGCTTTATCAAGTTGGTTTTAAGCGTAGCAGCATTATAGTGGAATTATAAAAATTATCTTGGATATCTTTCGGGATCTTAAGAGGTATCCCCGACCGAACGACCTTGACCCTTTCAGAGCCGCCTCACCTTTACTAAACTACATCGTTTTAGTAGATATACCTATTTTTGACTGGTTTGTCCATCATTATGTCACTGTGGTTCCTCCTAATCCAAGGAAATCAAATGCAAAAATCATAAGAATTCGCACCAAATGTTGAATTTTAAAAAAGTGTACTCTTAGGAAAGCTCAAAAATATTGGAAAAAATCTGTATGATGTGCATCTACTTTATAAGTTGCAGTCACTTTTACTTGCGACACACCATTGTGTAGACAACATTATGATCTAAAAATGACCACATGCTGTCCTGAAAATTTGAGCTCACACGTACTATCCAGACCGAAGTTATGAGCGCTCAAAAATATGCCGAATCTCTTCGTGAAAAAGTACGGTAGTGAAAAGGGGGTAGGACCCCAAAATTTTGCAAAGTTTCATTTATGTATTTTTTCTATTCTATTTATACAGGGTCCTTCTTAATATGCTGACACTTTTTTAAGGGGATAATCAGACCATCAAACTGAACCACTTTCTCTATGGGACCAACATCGAAATCGCGAAATAAAAATCAACTGTCCCATACATTTGGCTCGAGTCGGTTTGCAGTTTCGTATGGAGCAGCTGATCTTTTTTTCGCGATTTTAATGTTGGTCCCATAGAGAAAGCTGTTCAGTTTGATGGTCTGATTATCCTCTTAAAAAAGTGTCAGCATATTAAGAAGGACCCTGCATATTTTTCCTGTATTAAAATTGTGTGTCTGGTTATAGCCACTGCATCTGACCCCAACTCGGATCGTATCAGCCGATGAAAGTAAAGCGGTAACTCAAGGTACAGACCACGACTTCCTCGGGCTCGGCTTCCACGATGACCTGTTTGAACTCCACGTCGCCGTTGGTGACGGCCTCGGAGTCGTAGTTAGGGTCGTTGGCATCCTCCACGTACTCCTCGAGGAGCTCCGAGCCGGGGGCACCCCAGACACCCTTACCGCCGGCACCACCTGCGTAGGGGAATACTATCTAGTCAACTGTCTTATAAATATTACGAGCTTTTGCCCAGTACTTCGTCCTTAAGGGCCTATGTCGAAAAATAATTGAAGCGAAATGGGCGTGTGATAGCTTATATTACTGCCTCATGCGAGAGAAAGAGACAGGGCGGCGTGAGCGCCTGAAACGACGCAAGCATAAAACAAACTTTATTTAATTATAATTGTACTATTTATGTAAGTTCAATTCTGCTCTAATCAAAATTTATAAAAAATCAATCTATTTTTTTTAAATCAAGCCTCTTGTTTCTAATATTCACCGTTTCGCACTTCCAAGCGTTTATCGATAAAGACGGAGGCTACTTTGGCTTGTTTTTCTATCGAGAAAAAGTGTCTTAATCGTGTTTTGGCTCTAATCAAAACTTCAATTATATGTTCAATTTACACATATCCGCAAATCATACTCCTACTGTTAGTACTTCATGAGATATGATGCTTTGAAGAATCAAATTTTTTTTACATAGCCCCTTAAAATAAAATGTGGGTGTGCACTGAGAGATTACTTCGAAAACTCGTAAATAAAATACTGCAGGTTTTAGTAGTAGTTGAACTAGTTCTTCAGTTCAAAAAATAGAGTGAATAATGAAGGAAAATCTCGAGTTCGATACGCTCACTCCTGTTCGATCTAAAAATTGTGCTGCACCTTAGACTACTTATATGAGGACTAGTTACGCGTGTAATTCTACTAACAAAATTTTCTGCCACTTTTTGCGGTGGGCGAGGTAGCACGATATATGCAACTTTGAATTTTATTCCATTAGTTTAGATTCTAATTTTGAATGTAAAAAATCATGAAAAACAGTGTCGTGTGAACCCCAAACGTCATACGTTCGAAATTATTGTTCCGCAATTATAGGCTGTCGCGTTTAGTGATAAGGTATAAAATTGAATGTAAATTCGTAAATTTTTTGATCTTGCACGTTGGCAGAGGGGAAATGCTAAGGCGAGGCGGGTCCGCATATAAGTAGTCTAAGTGCTGCACTGATCTCATTTATATTGCCGTAAAATGTCGAGCTCGCCTCGCTCGCTCCTGGCTATTTTGACACATTGCAGTAAAATCTAACTTCGCTCGCTCCAAAATTATGTGAAATCTCGAGCTCGCTTCGCATGCACTGGGTTTTGGATGTTATAACTTTTCATAGTGCAGTAAAGTTTCGAGCTAGCTTTTCTTGCTCCACTTTTTAAGGTCTATAAAAACGCGAAAAAAAACTGCCAATTGTGTATTTGGAAAAAAGGGGCATTGCAACGTACAGTTACGAGATTCGATTTGATCGCGACTGTATTCACCGAGGGGGCAGGTAGAGGCGGTATCGGAGGCGGATCTGAGGCTGTACAAAGTTCTCCGGGTCAGCTCAAATTGCGTCCCGGAATTTGTAAAGAGTTAGTTAAAAAGATAGGTATAACTTAAAATGTGTGATCTCTAAGTTCTCACAGAGGACCAGAGGACATCTGGGAAAGTAAGTTTAAGCAGTCTTTGCTTACAGACATTTATTAGAACTTTTTGACAGACAGATTAGACAGTCTAAACTACTGAAGTTAGAACTTTTACTATGGAACTAAAATCGAAATCAATCAAAAAATTTTCAGCTGTCCCATACATTTGGGTCGAGTAGGTTTGCAGTTTTGTATGGAACATCTAATTTTTTCCAACAGAGAAAGTTGTCCAGTTTGATGTTCATCATGTCTAGCAAGATCTCTCTTCTTGCGCGCGACTCGGCTTTACTCCATACTATTTGTCGCGGCAAGCGCGGCTTTCGCTCTCCGAAAAGCGCCGGCACAAGTAACTTTCTATACAGTAAAGGCGCGCCGCGCGCGTGTAGAGAAATCATACTAGACGTGCTGATCATCCACTTAAAAACAGTCAGCATATTAAGAAGGATTGTATAAAAGGTATTTTTCCTACATAAGTTATAAATAACAGAATAATAATACAAAGATAGTGTTAATAGGTATTTAATACTTACAATTTGTTATCAAACGTGTCTTATCGGTTTAAACACAAAAGTGCTTGTTTTTATTTAAACACTATCTCTTGTTTATGTTTTACTAAATTATAAGCATATGCTCACGACTATATTCCCCGAGGGGGTAGTCAGAGATATTCTAAAACCTCAGAACATCCACCTTTCACAAGTAGTACCGAAACTGTCCAGTGTAGCGGGGAGTGAGCCCGTCACCACTTATAATGGACACTGGGTACAATACATGCCTCGAAATTGAAGCATGCAGGTTTCCTCACGATGTTTTCCTTCACCGAAAAGCCAGTGGTGTTACAAATCGTACGTAAACTCCGAAAAACTCATTGGTACGAGTCGGCCTGGACGGGGATCGAACCATCGCCTCCTTCACGGCAGGCAACGTTACTTACCACTGGACCACCAAAACTAAACTATAACCACAGAATAAATACTAGTACTGCCCGTACAGAAGAATCACTTCGAAAACAGATTTAATTAAATAGCGACTCTCTCTCTCAATATCATTCCCTTTAAAAAGTGTCAACATATTAAGTTGGACCCTATATAAGTTTACACCCTGTATATGAATGTAGGTATGTTTTCCACTTATATATTATCATTGTGTTGGTACTTATTACAAAAGTGTAACTTGTATCGAAAACATATTCAAGAAAACCAATTCTTTAAACCATAATCACAATCTTTCAAGGTGAATGGATTTGTAAGAAAGAGATTAGATAATATTACTAGCTTGAAACATAAATAAATTCTAATCCTGGGCCTATAGACAAAGTATCTTTCGATTAGCGTTAACAACAGTAGAAAACATAAAAATGTATGGACATGACGTATGGTGACGAAAGCAAACGTCAAAATGTTTCAATCGCCAATGTCAAATCCATAATTTTTTGTCATTTTCTACTAGCATCAACGCCAATAGAATGTCACTTTGTCTAGGGAGGCTGGGCCCCCAGACAAAGTATTTGTAAAAGCCGTGGTGGTCCAGTGGCGAGTTACCTTGCCTGCCATGCAGGAGGCGATGGTTCGATCCACGTCCAGGCCGACTCGTACCAATGAGTTTTTCGGAATTTATGTGCGATTTGTAACACAACTGGCTTTTCGGTGAAGGAAAACATCTTGAGGAAACCTGCATGCTTCAATTTCGAGGCATGTATTGTACCCACAGTCCATTACAAGTGGCGATGGGCTCACCCCCCGTCACACTGGACAGATTTTCGGTACTAGTGAAAAGTGGATGTTCTGTGGTTTCAGAATATCTGACTATCACTGCGGGGAATATACAACGTGTTAATGAATTAACGCAAAACTAGAAAGTAGTTTGTTTAGAATCGAGAGCAGAATCGAATTAGCATGTTTTCAACATAGGTAATTTTTTTCAAGATATTAAATAATTTGTTTGTAAAATTTAAAAATTTACTGAACTCGATCTCAACCCACCGCACAGGCACACTCATCCTACTTACTACCAAAACCAGATTCTTAAAATGTATCCATGAGCACGTTAGCGCTTTCATTCATTGTTGAAATGATAACAAATAATTTTTGCCTGAAAACTTAAAATGTGAATAACTTTAAATTTTAACTATCAAAATAATGAAATAATTGTTTCAATCTAATTATTTTATTGTAAATCAGTTGGGGTGTATGAGGTTTTGCGCTCATTCATTAACATGTTGTAGTCGTGAGCATATGCTATGCAAATGCACATGATCAATTGATCTTGTAACATGGCAGATGGAGTAGTAGTAGACAAGTAGGGAGTGGGCCATAATCCACCACATGCACCCGTGCTGATTGGCAGTTAGTTGACAGTATTTTTAAATTGTATTCTAATCGAAGAAAGAATCATCATATTTAGTAAGATAATTAAAATCACAAAAGTATCGGAGCTTAGACTACTTATATGAGGACAAGTTACGCGTGTAATTCTACTAACAAACTATTCTGCCACTTTTTGTGGGGGGCGAGGTAGCACGAGATACGCAACTTTGAATTTAATTCCATTAGTTTAGATTCTAATTTTGAATGTTAAAAATCATGAAAAACAGTGTCGTGTGAACCCCAAACGTCATAAGTTCGAAATTATTGTTCCGCAATTATAGGCCTTTAGTGAAGGTATAAAATTGTATGTAAATGCGTAAGATTTTCTGATCTTGCACGTTGGCAGAGGGGAAATGCTAAGGCGAGGCGGGTCCGTATATAAATCGTCGAAGCATCACAGGTTTTTTTTATGTGGGCCGAGGTGTGAATGAATGAATGAAAACAAATATGGCCTTGAACTAACCATGTGTTTTTGTTTGTTTTGTAAAATAAGAACTCCCTGGACATTCTATTTTCAGATTCAGTCTTCTTATCTTATAAATAGAAGCATAAAGACTTGTTTGTCCATATAAACAGCCTTGAATACCATGTTGAAAGTTGTTTACAAGCCGATTGCATAACAAGTCATTCAACTATAAAGTACCTAATTACGACCGCGCTAATAAACAACCTAGATTTAAAAAATAAAATTAAAAACAAAGTATCGTTAACTGCGCAAAAGCTAAACGCGACCGTGTGACCTTGAAACAGCGTTCGAAATACCATAATACGCATGCTCAGCCTAGAACCGTAACATCCATAATATTATGAGATCGGCCGGTGCGTAGTAAACACGAGTTACGAAATGCACCATCTCTTCAACCTTTCTAGAAATTTCCCTCGCATTTACCGGGTAAACTATAAATATGAATGATAATGAAGGTATTTGCAGCTAGTATCGGCTTACCTTTCTTCGGTAGGCCTCTCCCGTGACCATTTCTAGGCCTGCGGCTATTTTTCCAACTACGGTATTTCGGCAGTGGGGTAGGCGTGCTTGTGCTGACGCCTTCCTTGCTATTAGTTCGGGCGTATTTCTTGTTTTTGCGACGCAGACGTTCCGAGTGAGACGTCGCGGCGTCCCCGGCGCCCTGATCTACGACCGGCTTCTCAATTTCCACCGCCACGTTTTCCGAATCGGAAGCGATGTTCTCGACTTCCATTGCGGCGGTGAAGCACGCGGTAACGCGAGACGGGATGCGGGAAAGATTAGATAGAACCTTCGCAGCACTCTAATGAGAATCCACCGGGACTCTCAATAGAAATATGGCAGTAATTTATGCAATTGGGATTGATAAACAATGGGACACGAAGCGTACGTATTTTTGTTTTGAGAGCGCAGCGAAGTGAAGTTGCCAAAATAACAAGCAGAGGTACCAACTGCGGAAGCTTATCAATAGCAGTGCGGTACTATTGTTCCGAAATCATTAATTTAACACAGTGGTAAAAACACTGCGATCGTCTTTAATCATCTGTTTTGGTACATAAAACGAGTAACATACCAATATTTTTGGTCTTTATTTCGCGGCGAAAGAAAAGAACAACGGTAATTGAACACTAAACAAAACATAAAATATATTCACCAAACTTCATCTGAGAGAGTTTTAATAGTAACTCTTTTTTTGCCGTCAGTGTGGCAATAAAAATTAAGAGCGGTACACACATACACTTCTAATACTATTTTTGCGTACCGTAAGAAAATACTATTTTTACAGTTTTATTTAATATACACTCATTCAAATCGAACATGAACATCCCAATGATCTGGCTCGTCATATTTGTAATATAATAATCAGGAACAGTCATGAAAACAGTAGTACCAAAGAAAGAGTAGGTAATATGTAAAGAGAGCCCACTAGGTGAACCATAGACATAATCCCAATTTCTCGCGTACCAGTGATAAGTGTGTATCCGACTTAATAAAAAAAACTTGCCATGTGTTTGTCGGACCATTTAGGGTGAAGGGCTCTGTACACTAATAAAAAATTACAAATTGTAATAAATTCGAGCAACCCTCAGACCTATCTAATATAAACTATTATAAAACTGTAACAGAATTGTGTCTCTTACATTGAAGATATTTACAAGAAAAAGATTACGATATGATTTTTAGGTGTCCCAGACTCGAAATCAACCTTTTTATTTAGAAATTTTGTCTGTCTGTTTGTTTGTTCGAGCATCACGCATAAACTACTGAACCGATGTTGATGAAACTTTTTTGTTTAATAGCTTATAATTTGAGTAAAATTTGGTATATAATTTGTGCGGACGAAGTCGCGGGTGAACTCTACTGTTTTTATAAAAAATTACTTTACTTACTTTTATTCTGTTTTTGTTGCTGTATGTTGCACCAAAGCGCAAATAAAAAATCTATGCTATGTTACTTTATAACAGTCAAAAAAAATCTTATCTTAGGACTAGAAATAAGTTAGCTTATGTTTATTTATTTATTCATTTATTATACATATAGTTGTTGATTATTCCACTGCATTTCCGTCAGTTTCAAGTAGTTTGTGTGAGTATCTATCCTTACAATTCAGAAAACTTGCAATGTAAGTACTTGATTTAAAACAGAAAGAAAAGAAATAGATATACTACGTCGCTGGTAATATTACCGTTGTCTAAGTGAATGACCGTAAATTTCCCATATTTTACGTACCTTTTCAGTAAAAATTACTGCCAAAACACATTTGAGAACAGAACAGCAGGCCTACCATGAGTTTTCAATATACGTTACTACTGTATTTGCGTCGCTAATTTTGTATGACAAAACTAGTTCTCAACGTAACCACTAGGAGCGCTTTTCGAAATTAAATACTAAAACTGTAGTAAACTACAGTAAAACTGCTGTAGTGTACTACAGGGTAAACTCATGGTACGCTTGTATTGAGGCAAAAAATTCTACGTGACGCGAAGAGTTTGTTGTTACATTCCGGAACCCTAAATCGAATCGCAGTTCGCTCCTCTTGTCTTTGGAATTTTGGATTTGCAGATTTTGATTTGACGTTTTGTTTGCTTGTAACTTTCTGATTGAGGTTATGTTTTGATAAAATATGCTAAAACAAAAAGAAAACTTGTTTTCCACTAAGTTTAGACTGTTAAATTCTCAAGAAAATTCAGAAGAAATCAATTGGTCATCCAGTGAGTCGAGTGACTTCGAAAATATACCGAATAACGAAAGATTCAGCAACTTAACTAGCAAGCAACAAACACGAAAGAGAAAACGTAAGAAAAAGGTACCGAAGAACATTTCTAACTTAGATATTACGATAGTAGACGTACCTAAAGACCACAACGCATTATCTTCTGCGAAACAATCTATTTCCCACAAAGAAATCGGGGAAAATGTTCAATCAATTTCACCAGTTCTTGCAGCAAATCCGAAGTATTTCCCGCCTTTTAAATGCGGCAAAACCGAATCTACTTCACCTATTTTGACTTCCAAGACCTACAGCCAATATGCTAATCAAAGTTTACCACCAAAAAGTCCAATTTTGGTATCCAAATACGGGTCACCGAAAATTTCTCCAAAGGTTAGAAAAAAGTTATTTAATACTGAAAAAAATAGTGAAGGCGCTAACGAAGAAATACCGGAAGGGAGGCGAAGAAGTAAATCACTTATTTTGAACAAAAAAGTTCTCTTAGACAGAAGAAAAAATGAAACATATTCTGTTAACTTTGATACCAGTATTACAGAACAATTTGACCAAAATCGACCTAATCAATTAAGTAAAGATGAAGATTTGATCAAAAATAATAATAATAATAACAATTTACAATCAATCTGTAAGTCAAATCTAGGAATAGAAGAGAAAAATGAAGCTTTATCCGAAGAATCAAACCTTGAAGATAGCTTCGGAAAAATACCAACAGATGGCGCTCTAGTGAATAGAGTACAATCATACTTCAACAGCCACTTCAGCTCTGGAACATCACAATCACAACTATCAATAAACAGTATATTAACACCGAAACAAAATTCAAAAACTAGTGACGATATCGAAATAATTTCTACTATAACTCAGATCCATTCGAACAGGTGCAGTTCTCAGTCCGAACATGAAGCCGTCAGCAAAAACGCATCTTTAAGCTCTGGAAGCGCTGAAACAAGTATGGCGTTGAAAAAAATAAAACATAAAAAAGGTGGACTAGCTTACCGCTTAAATGCACTTATAAAAAAGAGGAATGCAAATATTTCCCTCTGGCAACACGAAAGGTTTTTGGCGGAAAATTCAAATTTTGTAATTCCAAAAGGAGAACATCTCGTATTTAGAATTGAAAAGGTACAATTCAAATATGGCAGCTATGTATTAGAAGGTTTCGATGTGGAAAATGAGGAGTACTTGATTATAATTAACGGGAATTATGTAAATAATATGACAATATTGTCGGAAATTATTTTTAAACTTTATGAGCCATACAAGATTTTAGATTATAAGCAAGATTGTAAGCTGATAATCAATGTTTGTAAGTTTGAATGTATCAGTAGGGTAGTTGAATAAACGACTTTTTATTTAATGAAAATAAATCAATAAACTAAATTATTAAGATAAACAAAAAACCCGACTGCATAAAAAACCTATTAACTGAAAAGAGAAAAACAAGCTCTAAAATCACTAATCAGATATAACAGCTTTATTTGAGCTAATATAATTTGAATGTTATTAGGTAGGTATCGCAAACGGGGACAAAGGAGATTTTTGGTTGGTTATTTTGTCCCCGCCTGCAATAGCTACCTAATAACATTCAAATTATATTAGCTCAAATAAAGCTGTTATATCTGATTAGTGATTTTAGAGCTTGTTTTTCTCTTTTCAGTTAATAGGTTTTTTATGCAGTCGGGTTTTTTGTTTATCTTAATAATTTAGTTTATTTCATACTTTTTAGTCTTGTGTCGAAACGGTAACATAAAAGTACTCTAATATTTATATATTTGGAATTGTCTGATTACTAGCTTTCATTTGATACCCATATTGTAATTTTTAACCAAAAAAAATTGTTTATTCCCTCTCTCTTTTTTAATTCGTAGACGCCATCTTAAAATAATATACCCTATGTCACTCTCACAATTTTTACGAATCCAATGACACCTCATACGTTAAAATTCATCAAGCCGTTTAGGCTGTAGGCCGTGCCAAAGAAATAGACATACAAACATACATACATACATACTTACATACATACATACATACGCTCGAAAAACATAACCCTCCTTCTGTCGCAGTCGGGTAAAAGTATATGATTTTCTTTGTTCATTTGCAACATAAAGGAGTTGACTACATAAAATATATTTTAGTTTTAGCTGCTCAGTAAATAAACCGTTTGAAAATAATTCTAAACCCACATTTTCAGTAATTCTGTTGCTTGAATACTATTTTTAATAACCGGATAAACTATAAAAAGTATCAAAACGACGACGAAAAACAATGACGTCACTATTCAATTTTTAGTACAATATTTCATACAAAGCGCGCGTTTTGACGTTTGATAAAGAGTTGTTAATTTGAAACTCCCGGATTTTCAAACTTTGCAGACAAAATTATTAACTTTTTAAAAAATTATTTGTACGCATTTCGTTTTTTTTTGTCCATTGTGTCGCCCTCGATTATTTTAATGGGTGGAACAAACCAAACCATTTAAAAAAAATGACAGGTTTAAACCTTTGTATTACCTACTTTGCTCCAAGGAACTAGATATTTACTATAAACCACACAAGGAGACGCGTGGCGAGTGGGCTAGCGGACGGACGTGTAGATCGTGCGCTTTCTGGCTTGCTAACGACTAACCTTTTTGTAGTAGCTCTAATAATAAATCTAATGTGTTTTTGTTCATAAAACAATCCTTGAGATTACGAAAGATGATCCCAAATCCCACTTGACATTAACAGAAATGCAGCCATATTAATTAATCACTACAAAATTCTTTTAATTTTAGATAAAGTATATATCTAGATTGAATCTCACGCTTCTACCGTATAAAAGTGGTAAACTTTCTTAGGTTGGTGTGCTTGAGGCGTCATGCAACTTATCTCTGTGTGCGTGTATAACGACACTTTTTTCTCGACTCGTTCGTAGCTCTATTCTATTTAGACGTCACTTTTCAAACCCTTTAATTTATAAATGATAATAAAATCACTCGAGCCTTAGGTAAACTGAGTTATTTATCTATTTTATCGTGTGGGCAAGCCCTGCACGGCTAGCATGCCACCCACGACAAAACGTTTAAACGAGAGAACCGCTCTTTTTGGCATACGTAAAATAATAAAGATAGAGGCACGTCTCGATTTATATCGTTTTCTCGGGGGTGGCGTGCGAGGCCTACTCGTGTCAGTTTTTTCAGACCGCCTTACGGCCTCTGACGTGGTTTTTATGTAACGACTACTACCACCAGAGATAGTAGCCGGGACCAACGGCTTAACGTGCCATCCGAATTACGGAATCGTCTTTCTTTTCAAACAATCAGGCGATTCAGCCTGCAATGTCCTAGCCAACTGGGGAAAAATGCACAAAGTCACATATCACTAGGTGTCCCCCGTGGGAATCGAACCCACGACCTCCGTGTCAAGAGCCCAATGCTCTTAACCATTAGACCACTGAAGCACCTGTCCAATGAAACATAGTTTTATATTGCTGTATCAATTTCATAGTTTTAATTATTTTGTAAATAATACTGTTATTGTTCTATCAACTTGTTTTAATTTTGAATTGAATTGACTCCTACGAAACATTATTTCGTAGACTGATTTAATATCAAAAGTATTAAAACTTAAGACTAGCCATGGTGGTCCAGTGGCGAGTAAACTTGCCTGCCGTGCAGGAGGCGATGGTTCGATTCCCGTCCAAGCCGACTCGTACCAATGAGTTTTTCGGAATTTATGTACGATTTGTAACACCACTGGCTTTTCGGTGAAGGAAAACATCGTAAGGAAACCAGAGTGCTTCAATTTCGAGGCTTGTATTGTACCCACTGTCCACTACAAGTGGCGACGGGCTCACTCCCCGTCACACTGGACAGAGTTTCGGTACTAGTGAAACGTGGATGTTCTGTGGTTTCAGAATATCTCTGACTACCCCCTCGGGAATATAGTCGTGAGCATATGTATGCATGCATGCAAGTATTTACCTGTCCAATAAACAAAGGCTCACTCTGGACACTTGATACAATCTGGCTCATACTGGCAAGAAGAGGTGAGCACATGGATAAACTGAGTGAGTGCGAGTGAGAGAGAAATACTCGAATGCTTACCTACCGTCGTCCTCCCCCGTACCCTTTGGAGGGGGTGAGGTAAAAATACCTACTTATGTTATCTATCCCTATCCATTAATAAGTAGGTTCTCCAATGTTATACAGGGTGAAATTAATAGAGTCTACCCATCAAACTGAACAAATTTTATTATGGGAGCAAACTAATCGGAGCAAAAAAAAATCTGCTGTTCCATAAAACTGCAATGCCTTCTCGATTCAAATGTATGCAAAAACTGATAATTTTTTTGCTCCCATAGTAAAAGTTGTTCAGTTTGATGGGTAGAGTCTTCGTTTAAAAGGATGCTAATAATATCAATGTCACCCTGTATACAACAGTGTTTCTTATAATTTTATTTAATTTTTTGGATGAAAATAATTATTTTATAACTATGCACACAATGGTTAGAAATAATATAAATAGGATTCTTTGGATACAACAATATATACTTATCATATTTAGCAGGAGTTTATAGTTTTGAAGTTACTTTTTCTTAACTTCTGCTGCCATTTAAATGGAATATAATGTAGGTACGTAAAGATATTATAATACTTATACAATTTACAAAGAAGAAGAATTTTACCCCATTTTATGGGAAACGAAAAGCTCCACTCAACTGGCAACACCGCCTTACAGGCGAGCTTACGGTTTTCAGTCGATATTTCGAGCAAAGCTTTGTAACACGTTTGTACATTTTCTACGCACGGTCTAAAATAGATTTTTAAATTTTTTACTAAGAAAAATACACTTTCGCTTCAATATTGTCGATAAAAACAGTTCAATTGTGCATAATTTAGCTTCAGTTGGCGGGAAATGAAGCCGAAAGAAGCGGAATTTATAAATAGGTGTATTTAATTAATTTTATCTCGAGGTTGGTTTTATTTCGTGCTAGCAGCTACATTATTATTGATTACTATTTTGATTATCTGCTGTTTCAGGTGAGTAAAGCTTTGGAATATTATCTGGAATACTTTCTCATTAAAATGTTTGCGTACCGTTTATACTTAATTTCTAATCGACCGGAAACTGAAATTATGAAAATAATGTTATGGTTCCGGTCGATTAGAAATTAAGTATATAGGGTCCTTCTTAATATGCTGACAATATTTAACAGGCAGTTGGTAGTTGTAGAAATGTTTCTGACCACCCCAAAAGGAATTACGGTCTTGAGTTTATGTAATGTACTGTTACATTATTTATAATATTTCATAGGTATGTTAGTTTCATACATAATGTTAACACCATTAAAACGGGGGTTGGCAGAGACGAGATATAGTTACTTAATCTTTAGAATAAAGATGGTTTTCAAATTAAGTATTATTAAATATTCACACTTTATCGCTTTTCTATGTGTGGTCTAATTACGCATAATGGTATAGTTACGGTTTTACCTTATTTTATACCTAATCTATTGAAAACACTTGTTATGAAGACTTAATATGCTGACAGTTTTATAAGAGGTTGATCAGGCCATCAAACTGAACAACTTTCTCTATGGCACCAACACCGAAATCGCGAAAAACTGCCGTCCCATACATTTGGCTCAAGTAGATTTGCAGTTTTGTATTGAAGAGCAGTATTTTTTTCGCGATTTCGATATTGGTGCCGTTGAGAAAGTTGTTCAGTTTGATGGTCTGATCATCCCCTTAAAAAAGTGTCTGCATATTAAGAAGGACTCTATATATTACCTACTCACATACGATTTACGATAATCCAGCAATGGAAAGGCAACGTGTTTTTTCATCATCTTTAAGACGGGTAAGAAAAATTGTTTAAATAAGTATACAGACCACATGTCTATAACGGTCGACGCGTAAACAAAATTAGTTCAAATGTAAACAATAAACTAAATTGAAGTCAATTAATGTTTAAACAAGAATTTCTTCAGTTAATCATTTATTAAACTTCACCATGATCATGCCGTGTGGTTCCGGCTTAGAATGGACCCATTTCTTCCCGTGGGTGTCGTACGAGGCGACTAAGGGAAAACGGTGTCGTATAGTATAAGAGATAAGAGGAATTTTGGTAACCATCAGCTGCAAGGCTGATTCAGTATTCATAGGGTGTAGAGCATCTCTGTGATGGGGATGGACCAGGTCTGGTATTGAAAATATCACTTCGTTAACTTTGAATAAACATCTCTTAAATTACACTCCCTCGGGCCCACGGGAACTGCCGGGTTGATTAATCTCTAGTGCAGTGAGACCACGGGAAAAAAATATCTGGTGGTCCCTTTAGTGGGAACGCAGTGTGGTAGCAGTCTAGGGAGATGGTTTAAAGATCTAATCAATTTACAACTACCATCTATAAAGCGTCGGTGGCGCGTTACGGAGAGCTGTGGAAACTCAATCTTGAGGTCGAGGTTCGAATCCGCACGGATGATATGCCGTGTACCAATGAGTATCTAACTTAAGTACCTAATACCGACTGCTCCCAAAAGGTGAAGGAAAGCATCGTGAGGCAACCTGCATACGCTGAAAAAGAAATATCGATGTATGTGAAGTCTACCAATCCGCATTGGGCACGCGAGGCAGATTAAGGGTATATTACTGTTGGCGTGCTCCATACAAACGAAGTCTGGTGATATCTTTAATACTAACCAATTAATCTCAATGAAATTTTGCAGAAACAATCTAGAAACAGTCAGATTTTCCTTAAAATTTACAGTTTTAAAGTTACAGTGCCTCAAAAATGTCCATACAAATCTTAAATTAATCCTAGCATTGAAACTGTATATTTTAACGAAATTCGGACACGATACAAGCATAGAAATTTGTTCCTAGATTGTTTCTGCAAAATTTCTTTGAGCTTAATTGGTTAGTATTGAAAATATCACCAGATTTCGTTTGTATGCAGCGCGCATTTACGCATTCGGAATAAACTTCTCTTAACGTCCATACACCCTCCATGAGGGTAGGCCTGTGCCCTGCAGTGGGACGTATATAGGCTGTGATGATGATGATGATCTATAAATAGGCAGGTAGCCATCTAGTATAATAAATAGGTAGGTAGGTGTCTATAAATGGTTAACCAACCCATCTAAATAAAATGCTTTTATTGAAACAGCCGCGCCTTCAGCTATTCGATCGTTTTATGACTCGTTTATGGACTGTTTCATCGGTTTCCATAAAATTTTGTTGCCACTACTGTTAATTCTATACATACCTATCTACACTTCATTCCAAATAGCAACGAAATTGTAATTATTTTTTGAAATACAGAAACAGATTTGAAACACTTACTCTCACTTATACTTAGAACAGTTTTAGTAACCATTTGGCGTATCTAGCTTTATTTTCGAATAATTCCCGGCACGCCGAGGGGGGTTCTGGCCCCCAGTGGTGTCAGCCCCGGATCTAGGAGGGGGGGGGGGGGGGGGTCAAACCGGAGCTCACGCGCCGGGCGGCAGGTTAAGGGGGCACCAAAATTAAGAGTTTGACAAATAATTTATTGCAACGACTTGAAAATTATCATAATTCGAGCTCGCTTCGCTTTCGTTTTTTACTGTATTGGAACTACCCAGTCATACCTATTGCAGAATCGATGAATGCACAATTATGCAGTCAATCCAGATTTCGATTCATAATTATTACGACGAGCTAATCTCGAGATCGCTTCGCTTCTTCCAAGTTTTAGTTAAGTATCGCAGCGGTCTAACGTGGACCTGGCCTCCCTGGGAAAAAAATATTGCTACTCCCTTCTAGGGGAGGGCGCCAAAGTCGAGTTTCGTCCCGGCTCGTAAAAATCCTGGATCCTTGGCTAAGTGGTGTACGTTAGGTTTTTGCTCGAACTTGAAATTTTATAGCACTACTGAGCTGTGGTCATGAACCTATTTTAGATTGTGTATCAAACAGAATCTTGGAGCGAGCGAAGCAAACTCGACTTTTCCCGCAATACGTTATAAGTAATAGAGAGATCAGTCTATGATCAGCTCACTCAGCCTCCCGCCATGTACGACAATGGATAGAATTTTGAGCTGAAAACCCTTCATCCTGGGGTAAGTCCCGGTACAGAAAATAAAACGCCTGGCCATATCTATGACGTCCCGATAGCACAGTCGGTAGTGAACCTGCCTGCTGTGCCGAGGGCCGCGGGTTCGAATCGTAAGCCGTGATGGTCCAGTGGCGAGTAACCTTGCCTGCCGTGCAGGAGGCGATGGTTCGATCCCCGTCCAGGCCGACTCGTACCAATGAGTTTTTCGGAATTTATATACGATTTGTAACATCACTGGCTTTTCGGTGAAGGAAAACATCGTGATTAAACCTGCATGCTTCAATTTCGAGGCATGTATTGTACCCACTGTCCATTATAAGTGGCGACGGGTTGACCCCCCGTCACACTGGACAGAGTTTCGGTACTACTGGTGAAACGTGGATGTTCTGAGGTTTCAGAATATCTCTGACTACCCCCTCGGGGAATTTAGTCGTGAGCATATGCTTATGCTTATGCTTATTATGCTATGCTATATTTTTACCCGAGTCGTGGTATCTATACATGTATTCTATATCGTTGTCTAGTCATCATAATACAAGTCCAGGCTAGATTCTGGTACTTTAAATATGACTAGATAATTTGTGTGACAATGTAAAAGATATTTATTGATTTATATCTAGCCGTCGATACTAGTTCCTATGCAGAATTAAAATTTTACTGGCCAGGCGTTGCCTACCTAGCTACCTACCTACTGTTGGTTACCATAAATTAATGGCTTACACTCAGTTGCAGAAACGCTCACTAAAGTGAATCCTCCATTAAATCTCTTGCTGTCACTTTCTTTCTTGTTGACGTAGTAAAAGCTAGGAAGAGATTTAATGGAGGATTATAATTTTACTGAGCGTTTCTGCACTAATATTTAAAATACAAATTGTATACAGAACGTCACTCGCGTAGTCGCTCGTTCCCGAATGAGTGACTCTGAGTGATGTGTGAACTACGCAACTGTTTAACACACTCACTCCGCTCACTAGTTCCTTCCTCTGCTTCTTGTGTTTATTTAACGTGTTAATAAATTAAATAAATATTATATTTAAAACTGTTTCTCACCTACTATCCACATCAAGTGCGATGTAGGTACATTACGCGGCAAACAACTTGTCTTATGGAGTAGGGGTGAGGGGTGTGCGCTTTCGCCTATAAATTTTGTTCTGCGCAGCCAAGATATTTTTGCCAACTTGTTCGCCTGTTATTATACTTTATACAACGTGTTAATGAATAAGCGCAAAACCTCATACACCCCAACTAATAAACAACAAAATAATTAGATTGAAACAATAATTTCATTATTTTCATAATTAAAATTTAAAGTTATTCGCAGTTTAAGTTTTGAGGCAAAAATGATTTGTAATCATTTCAACAATAAATGAAAGCGCTAACATGCTCATGGATACATTTTAAGAATCTTGTTTTGGTAGTAAATAGGGTGAGTGTGCCCTTGCGGTGGGTTGAAATCGAGTTCAGTAAATTTTAAATTTTAGAAACGAATTATTTAATATTTTGAAAAAAATTACCTATGTTGAAACCATGATAATTATATTCTGCTCTCGATTCTAAACAAACTACTTTCTAGTTTTGCGTTAATTCATTAACACGTTGTATACCCTGCGACTTCAAATCAGCGAACACAAAGGCGGGCGGACGTGCGTTTGCATGTGTGCGTATACTGCGTGCGTATAATACTGCAATACTGCTGGACGAGCAACTGTGTTGATAACGAATGAGAAATGATTTTGTTTTGTTTCAGGATGGATAGGATAATAGGACAGCGTGGAAATACCGTCATAGCGGCCATAGTGTTTCTATCCTGGATATCAATAGGTATATCTACCGACTAATCTTTAAATCAAGCCCTGTTTGTTTGATTGTTTGTAAAATATCTTTATGTCAATAACAATTTAACTTATGGTCTAGTGTACATTTGAGCCTAGGTATAAGTATCATAATTATTATAGTGACTAACAGTTTTGCAGGCTAACCGACCTTTTTAAAACTTTTTTGCAATGGTTCTTAAGAAAGTTATTATGGTAAGGGTTAACAAAATTATTGCAGCTCGATAAATGCTGCAGACATAAGTAATTTACTAAGGAATTATGTTCGCTTTGATGAGCTTACATTTATGGCATTACGACTTAAAACTAACTATAATTAACTGTACATATCAGTGATTTGTTAGTACAGATCGTAACTAACAAAATATCAAGAAGGTAGAACATAATTCGAAACAAGAATTGGCTCATTACAAGTACAATAATGTACACGCAACAATGTAGGTAAGTAAGCGATGCGATATCGAAGTACCCGCCCGCGCCGGCACAGTCACGGCGCAGGGCTCCGTCTCACAGCTCTCACCAATCCCAGCTGTCCAATCTATCTCACCGATCCCAGCTACCCAATCCGCCGCGTAGCCCCAGCAACGTCCTATGCCGAGGTCCCTACCCCCCTGGGGTGCCCTTAGGTCGGTTGCTTAAGTTCATTTAATTGGCTCGGTGACCCTTTTGGTCCCTCCAATAGTCCGCAGTAAAAAGCAGTAAATGCTCCCTGAGCAACGCTGTATACATCATTTCAAAAAAAAAAAAAAAAAAAACCGTCTCACATCGATGCGAGGCGAAGAGTACTGCGCCGAACGAGTGACGTCAGCCCTGTGCAACGCTGCTCCTTGACGTATCCGTCAACGGCGACACCCTGGACTTCACCTTGTAGAGTTGGGCTCGGAAGTGACTAGCGAAGCTAAATCGACCTATAAGACCGATCACATAGATCACAGCATAGTTCTTCGCTGGCATTGGCCGGGGTCTTCCTAATTTGGCAGTTAGCGTCAAAGTCTACCCCTCCCTTCCCCCCTTCCTTAGTCCCCTCAGTACTCAGTTCACTTTAATAGATCGCACGTCTCTCATAGTCCCAGATGAAGTACCAGGCGCCCATAATAACCCAGAAGTTCATCCACAGCGCACAGCATCGACTGCTTCAAATGTGTATCGATGAACGGGAAGTTCCCGCCGTGCGACGACCCGTTCCACAACAATCATTCGCTGCAAATGCTCGAGTCGCCGTGCATGGGCGGCAGGAAGGGACGCGACGGCCTCTTCCCTGCTACTTCTTGCATTAAGATAGCTGGCGTTTTCGGTAAGTACCACTGACAAAATGTTTATTTCGCGTACTTTCAAGATTTAAACATATGACTGGGGTTTTAGACCATGGAACGCTTGCGTGTCCCAACGATGAGGTAGCGTCGATAACTTGCTTTGTTTCTGATATAAATGGCACACCCATCTGGTTAAATCTGCTGGATAGTCGTGATATTTACTTATTTTATACTATTGTTACCAGCGACTCCGTCTGCGTGGACCTTAAAAAAGTATCCTATATGTTAATCCAGAACATATTCTATGTGCGTGCCAAATTTCATCCAAATCCGTTCAGCCGTTTATGCGTGATTGCGCCACGAACATACAACCTTACAAACACCGTCATAAACTTTCACATTAAAATAAAATTAGTGAGATGAGATAATACCGACCCGTTTTTCTTCGTTTAAATTTCCTCTACCCTAAGGTTGCCTGGAAGAAATCGCTTTTTAGCGGTAAGACCTCCTTATTTGTACCATTATCGTTTTTTGTTACTTTTTTCTATGCTGTATCCTGTGTTTTTGGTGTAAATAAAAGTATATGAGCCGTGGTGGTCCAGTGGCGAGTAACCTTGCCTGCCGTTCGATCCCCGTCTAGACCGACTCGTACCAATGAGTTTTTCGGAATTTATGTATGATTTGTAATACCACTGGCTTTTCGGTGAAGGAAAACATCGTGAGGAAACCTGCATGCTTCAATTTCGAGGCATGTATTGTACCACGCACTGTCCATTATAAGTGGCGACGGGTTGACCCCCCGTCACACTGGACAGAGTTTCGGTACTACTCGTGAAACGTGGATGTTCTGAGGTTTCAGAATATCTCTGACTACCCCCTAGGGGAATATAGTCGTGAGCATATGCATGCATGCATAAAAGTATATTTCATTCATTCATTCAGGATAGTCGTGTGTGATAGAACGAGATGCGCATTTGCGTGGTTGCGTGCCTCTGGAGCAACTACCACTAACATGTTTGACTTCTTGTGTTCTAGATGACACCGGAGAAACTATCACCGTCCGCGGCTGCGGGCTGGATTCCGGCACGGTGACCACCGACACGGAGATCATACGCATGTCGCACTGCGGCCGATTCTACTACAACGACCGGTGAGCTCCTTGTTTATAGGTCTTAAGGTCATTCACTGGTTCGGTAGACCTACCAGGGCGCTTCGCCGTCACTGGTGTGGTCCCCCTAATAGTCCGCAGTAACAAGCAGTACCTGCTTCCTGAGCAAACTGTGCATGTCAATAAAAAAAAAACACTAGTTATAACATAACATAACATAAATATTCTTTATTTGCACACCAAAAACATACAGCAACAAAACAGAATACTAGAACGTAAGGGTACATATGGCGGTATTATCACTAAAAGCGATTTCTTCCAGACAACCATAGGATGGAAGAACTCTTAAGTAAAAAAACTTGCTAAGGCGGTGTAATAAATAAGATATAAAAAAAAATTGCTTGCAATACATACGAGTATCTTATAATACATACATAAATATATATATATATATAAATTATAGGTACATTACGGAAATAAAATAATTATGCTCCATACAAACGAAGTTCGGTGATATTTTCAATACTAACAAATTAAAGTCAAAGAAATATTGCATAAACAATCTAGAAACTAATCTCTATGCTTGTATGAAGCCAGATTTTCGTTGAAATGTATAGTTTTAAAGTTACAGTGCTTCAAAGATTTCCATACAAATCTTAAATTAGCATTGAAACTGTATATTTTTACGAAAATCTGACAATATACAAGCATAGAGATTTCATTGACTTTAATTGGTTATTATTGAAAATATCACCAGACTTCGTTTGTATGCAGCAGTAAGCGTATTTACGCATTCTGAATAAAACAATGAGGTTTCAATAAGGCGGAGACAAGATGGTAGGCATGCGTGAAAGACTACTCGGTACGTTATTATATCGTATTTGTATTTTAGGAGATATTACCGTTGGCGCGCTCCATACAAACGAAGTCTGGTTATATTTTCAATACTAACCAATTAAAGTCAATGAAATTTTGCAGAAAAAATCTAGAAACTAATCTCTATGCTTATATGTAGACCGATTTTCGTTACAATATACTGTTTCAATGCTAGGATTAATTGAAGATTTGTATGTAAATTTTTGAGGCACTGTAACTTTAAACCTAAATACATTATAACAAAAATCTAACAACCTATAAGCATAGAGATTAATTTCTAGATTGTTTCTACAAAATTTCTTTGACTTTAATTGGTTAGTGTTGAAAATATCACCAGATTTCGTTTGTATGGAGCGGGCCAGCGGTACAGTCGCCATCAGATATATCGTAGCATACAAGGTGTTTAAATATTTCTGAGCAGTGATAATTTTCAATAAATTCTTTACAGTAAATGTTACCAATTATATCTAAACGTGTATTTTGTCAAAAATATCGGAACAAGTTGTTTCCAATTATTTCTTTACTATGTTATTTAAAATTGAGATATAAAACAAAAGAGTAAGGTCTTTTTTGCTCAGATGTCCCGTAGAAAAAATTGATGTTCTAGGTGATCCGATATTTGGATTGGTTATATGTAAAGAAATTGTTGAAAATTAGACCTGATTTAAAATATTTGACCACCTTGTTTGCTATGATATATCTGATGGCGACTGTACTATACCCGTAACTCAAATTATATTCCCAATCTCAACAGTTACGTCCACGGCTGCCTGCAGAGCTGCAGCGACGCGGACGCGTGCAACTCTGCCGTCAAGCTGACAGCAACTCTGATACCGTTACTGCTTCATGCCGTGGCTGTTAGGAGCTAACACGAGTAAGCTTACAGCTGGTTCGATTGGTTTAGGGTTTTGATTGGCCTATGGTTTTCTGTTGTCCGTATTTAAATTAAACCAATGAATGTATTCTGATGGGAAAGTCTTCGGGTTGAGTATCATCTGACAGGACGGATTCTAATTTTTTCACGCTCTATCCTTTTCTGTCGCTCAGGGACGTCATTGGCTAGAACGAGAAAGGTCGCAGCACTGCCGGTGCTGCCGCGTGCGTTCGCATTCCCGCTATCTTTCTCACTCTATCAAATGACGTTCCTGAGCGACAGAAAAGGATGGAGCATCAAAAAATGCGATTCCGTGCTGCCAGATGAGGCTCAACCCTTAGGTCGAGATTCAGAGACGTCTTTTGAGCATGAGTTGAGTCTTAGTATCGAAATGATACATCAAACTCAAAAAACGTCTAAATCTTAGCCGTCAATTCAGATTACGCGGGAAAATGCTCCAACACTTTTTAAGTGGCAATCAAATATCAATCTTATTCCATTCACACATAACTGAAAATAGCATGCAACAGTAAAATCGAATCCAGTGGATAGCAGTGTCGTTTTGCATGAAGTGTGAAAAGCGGCCAAGAACACGCTCGAGCATTTTCCCGCCTAATCTGAATTGATCCTTAGAGTTTCCATACAAATAATGTCTGTTTCTACCAAATACACGAATATCAAGGTACGCAATGTCATGTGAAGTTGGCACATAAGATTTATCAACATATAATATTTTATTTGGCCACATTTTTTGAAGATATTCAAACTTAAAGAACGAGGGCACAATGAGGGCAATGTCCATTATAAGTAATAATTCGATTTAGTTATTAGATAATTCAATTTATCCACGGAATAAAAAAAAACACTAGGGGATGGGACAAGTGAGCGGAGTGAGTGTGTCAAATAGTTGCATAGTTCACTCACTGTCACTCATTTAGGTATTTTGAAACGGGCAGAGGTCCACACTCTATGTTATACAACGTGTTAATGAATAAGCGCAAAACCTCATACACCCCAACTGATTTATAACAAAATAATTAGATTGAAACAATAATTTCATTACTTTGATAGTTAAAATGTGAAGTTATTCGCATTTTAAGTTTTCAGGCAAAAATGTTTTGTTATCATTTCAGCAATGAATGAAAGCGCTAGCGTGCTCGTGGATACATTTTAAGAATCGTGTTTTGGTAGTAAGTAGGGTGAGTGTGCCGGTGCGGTAGGTTGAGATCGAATTCAGAAAATTTCAAATTTTACAAACAAATTACTTAATATTTTGAAAAAAAATTACGTATGTTGAAAACATGATAATTCAATTCTGCTCTCGATTCTAAACAAACTACTTTCTAGTTTTGCGTTAATTCATTAACACGTTGTATAAGGTCTAACAAAATTAGGTGAAACTATTGTAAGAGGATGATCAGACCATCAAACTGAACCACTTTCTTTATGGGACCAAAATCGAAATCGCGAAAAAATTATCTGTGGTCCCATACATTTAGGTCGAGTAGCTTGGTATGGAATAGCTGATTTTTTTTCGCGAATTCGATATTGGTCCCTTAGAGAAAGTTGATCAGTTTGATGGTCTGATCATCCCCTTAAAATAGTTTCAGCTAATTTTGTTAGACCTTATATACAGGGTCCAACTTAATCTGCTGATTTTTTAACAGGATGATCAGAATATCATACTGAACAACTTTCTCTATGGGACCAATGTTGAATACGCGAAAAAGAAATCAGCTGTCCCATACAATTGGGTCGAGTAAGATTTCAGATATCTGCATTGGTCCCTTTCAGAAAGTTGTTCAGTTTGACGGTCTGATAATCCCCTTAAAAAGTGTCAGCATATTAAGAAGGACCCTATATAGTTGGTTCAGGCTTGCATCCGGGACCCAAGCAAGATAGTATTTCTGAATTACTGCTGCTAAAATTATAACCGTGCTACGAGCTAAACAAAGTGAGAGTGTAAAATTATTGATAAGAGATTTTTTTTAATGTGCAATGAAATTGCGTTTATTCGTCCTTGAAAAGGCAGAGAAAACATACCTACTCACTCTCGCTTAAGCGAAAGTAATACATAAATCTTAAGAATGAGTGACTTTAAGTGAGTAAGTGATGTGTGAATGTGAACTGCGCAACTGTTTGACACACTCACTCCGCTCACTTCCTCCCTAATGTCACATCATTTATCATTAATACACGCTGCATCGCCACCTTGACTTGTAGATTAGAATTAATATTATAATTATAATAAGTATAGTAATAATAGCCGGATTGTACTGCTATTGTCAAAATATTTTGTATAACCTGTGCAGATAAAGAATATGGTCGGAAATCAAGAAAACTTTAGTTATAGGGTCCTTCTTATTTGCTCATGGTTTTTTAAAGGTATGATTAGACTATCAAACTGAACAACTTTCTCAAAGGGACCAATGCAGAAATCACGAAAAAATGCGCTGTTCCATACAAATGTGCATATATCCTACTCGACCTAAATGTATGGGAGAGCTGATTTTTATTCGCGATTTCAATGTTGGTCCCACCCCACAGAGAAAGTTGTTCAGTTTGATGGTTAGGAGTGCGATTTTTGAAACACATTCGTTGAACTCAGCAGTTATAAATGTCATAATTACTATGGAGATGCATCTTTCCACTGCTGATTTGACTTTCAAAAATCACACATTTTGAACTGCTGTGTTCAACGAATGAGTTTCAAAAATCGCACTCTTGATCATCAAACTGAATAACTGTCTCTGTGGGGTGGGACCAACATTGAAATCGCGAATAAAAATCACATGTCCCATACATTTGGCTCGAGTAGGTTTGCATTTTTGTATGGGACAGATGATATTTTTTTCGCGATTTCGATATTGGTCCAATAGAGAAAGTTGTTCAGTTTGATGGTCTGATCATCCCCTTAAAAAAGTGTCAGCATATTAAGAAGGACCCGTATATTTCTTTATTTCTGTGCAGGTCATAACAGTACTCACTCTTTAATGAACTATGTTTTGAAGATATAATAATTTTAGGTACCTATTCAATAATGTGATTTATACTTCTGCATTTTTAAAGCAATATAAACTTTAGTTCCTTTAAAATATGGTTGTCTATCTTAGATTTGCTATTTATACATATTTGCTTCTACAATTAAAGGCCTAAAATTATGGTTTGTGGCACAGCAGGTACTTGAACCACAAAAGCTCTTAGTGAGACGAGAACCAAAAACAAAACAAACCGCACACAAGCGCGTGGTTCATATATACAACGTGTTAATGAATTAACGCAAAACTAGAAAGTAGTTTGTTCACAATCGAGAGCAGAATCAAATTATCGTGGTTTCAACATAGGTATTTTTTTTCAAAATATTTAATAATTTGTTTGTAAAATTTAAAATTTACTGAACTCGATCTCAACCCTCCGCTCGGGTACTCTCACCCTACTCACTACCAAAACAAGATTCTTAAAATGTATCTATGAGCACGTTAGCGCTATCATTTATTGCTGAAATGATAATAAATCAATTTTGCCACAAAACTTAAAATGCGAATAACTTTAAATTTTAACCATAAAAATAATGAAATTATTGTTTCAATCTAATTATTTTGTTATAAATCAATTAGGGTGTATGAGGTTTTGCGCTTATTCATTAATACGAAAAGTATCATTAACCTTTAAACCACATACTCTACTCATCAAACTGAACAACTTACTATGGGAGCAAACATGTCAACCCCAAAAAAATCTGTTGCAATTACCTAGTTACACGATTCAAATGTATGAGACAGCGGATTTTTTTTGGTCTAACAGGTTTGCTGTCATGGAAAAAGTTATTCAGTTTGATGGGTAGAGTATGTGGTTTAAAGGTTAATGCAAATTTTTCTTACACCCTGTATAATGGCACACACACACACACACACAGAAAATAACTAGCAGCGGCCATGAATCATGGGGCTATCATGAGTGTGATTTTTGAAATCCACACGTTGAATCAGCAGGTAGAAAATGTCAAAATTACAGTGGAGATTATTCATAATTCAATCATGATTTTGCTCACGATTCGAAAATCGCATTCCTGACTATTATTCGCCTGTACCACATGTGAACCCTGCGGTGCTTTCCGATATTTGTACACACGGCGACAGATCAATCTACCCATAGTCACTTGAAACAACGTTTTTAGTCGGGGAAATCTACGGATTTTTGTATGGAGTAGGTTGCATTAATTGCACTTTTGGTGAAAATTTGGAATATAGTAGATACATACCTGAAAAACATAAATTCTCAATAATCCCCGATTTTTTATGTTGTATTATTGAATAATTAAGACATTTACAAAACATTAAATTTAGGTATGAACAAAAAATGGAAAACTGGTGATTTTGTACAGGATGGCTTCGTTCAATACGTTTTACTTATAACAATAATAATCCCCGGTTCATATCGTTAATTTGGGTAGATATTTAATATTTTGTAAGTCTTCAAAAATTATAACCTCAAAACTAAATTATTTACTGTTTGTTTTTACACATTAAATTTGCCTTTTGATAATTAATTGTCTCTATTGCTGGTATGCTGGACGAAATATTTTTAGAAATAAGCTTGCCATTTGTACATTAATATCGATTTTAAGGTATTTCTCAGGTTCCTGAGCCTATATAACCACGAAATCTCGACAAAAGTGTTATAAAATAACAGTAATATTATTTCAAACACAATTTACTAAAGTGTCTTTAATGCAATCTCAAACCTTATTTTTCCTAAACTATTTGGATTTGACATGATGACGCTCGCAAATGCGCACTTGGTGCAAATTGTCTTTGACATATGTGCAGGGTTGACTTACCATGCATCGAATGAACATCAACTACATTTCGTAACTTTTTATTGTTCGGTCTGTTATTAAAAATTGTATTTGAGCTAAAGAAAATGTGAGTTTAGTGTTATTTTTCAACGTGTTTTATGCACTGAAAAGACTCAATTTTATGTAATCAAATCAAACGGGTGCGTGCGCCTGACTGCATTCCCTTGCTCGGCTTCCCTCAAGTTTCCCAGAAAGTGTGAGGTGAGGTGGGGTATCTGAAGTCAGAGGAGGGCGGGAAGTGGCCGTTCTGTATGTAGAACTATATACTTTTACCTATTCTGTGCCATAGTTCTTACTGTTCATGGACAGAGTTCAACCACAGTATAAGAAACAGTATTTAGTACCGCATACAGTACGCGGACACTCCCTGCCTCCCACCTACTTTTTACCTCACCTCTGGCAGGCCTGTCTCACTCCACAGCTCAGGTACGGTTGACGGCCGATCCCCACAGAGGGGTAAAAGGCAATAGGTTAGGTATACCGTGTAACCTTCTTGGTCAAATCTCATTAGACTTGCCGCCATTTTGTGAGTAGTCAATGCGAGACATGAAAACCCTAGCGATGTCACGCTACCAGCACGTGAAAGAATAAAAGAGGGAGAGTATGTAAAGGAAGCTTTCATGTCTAATGACTCGGTTCATTTTTGTTTGCATGCGCGCCGTTGTGACGGTTGGTAGGTTATTCCCGACGGGCGCGAATAACTTTGCACCTTATTGCCGTGCAGAGAGAGTCGCTATTTATTTAAATCTGTTTTCGAAGTTATTCTTCTGTATACAGTACTAGTATTCATTCTGTGCCTCTGGCTCAATCGTGGCGAAAATGTAAGCAAACGCGTATTCCTGTTTCGCTCGCACGCAACAGTATCACTCTTCTTTTCAATTTTTCCCATTTGTATGAAATGACAGCTATAAGCTGAAAGTGTCCAAGGCGTAGTTCGATTGTGAGTAGGTTGATCTGACGCCGTACGTGTACTCTGATCATAGCGGATACCAATCCTCCTTACAAGCATGTAAACACGAAAATTGGCCATGGCGGTCGGTAATGTTCAACCTTCTTCGTACGTCGATGTTTCAACTTGTAGGTTAGAGAATACAACGTCCCTGCAGGTTAGTCCTATCCTTAGACGAATTATATACTGACCCGCCTTGCCTTAGCATTTCCCCTCTGCCAACGTGCAAGATCAAAAAATCTTACGCATTTACATTCAATTTTATACCTTATCACTAAACGCGACAGCATATAATTGCGGAATAATAATTTCGAACTTATGACGTTTGGAGTTCACAGGACACTGTTTTTCACGATTTTTAACATTCAACATTAAAATCTAAACTAATAGAATAAAATTCAAAGTTGTGTATCTCGTGCTACCTCGCCCCCCGCAAAAAGTGGCAGAAAAGTTTGTTAGTAGAATTACACGCGTAACTTGTCCTCATATAAGTAGTCTAAGGTCCTATCTGACTATCAGAACAAAAATTTAATAAAACTCTTTTTTAATTTTCGTCGTTGGATTAGAAAGGGACAAACCAAAGATGACGATGAAAACGTACGAAGAAGGTTGAACATTTACCCACCGCCGAGACATATTTTCATGTTTCACCGCTTGTTATACAAATAGGAAGTACTGGAAATAGGTATTGTCTATTTCCAGCTTCCTGCGCCCGCGGCATGATGGCGCGATAAAGCTCTATCGCACCCTAGCTCCCTTTCGAACGAACGAGTTAGCAGGCGCGATAAAACGTTTATCGAGGCACCATGCCGCGGGCGCTGACTCTGATGATAAATTAGACATGATGCCTATTATAGAATTTTAGTTACTTTCGCTTGACTGTGATATTTTGTTGTTTCTATTTTATACAACTCTACTACTATTGTCATAGAATTGTAACTATTGTATTGCCTGTTCTTGTACATTATAATTAATACTGTTACTGTCTAGGAACTGCTATGGATATAATCATTAACGGCACATGGTCAAATGAAAGAATTCAAAATAAATACCTAAAGTCCGGCCGCTGAAAGATTGCGTTTGACAGTTACCATAAAATTGTAAAAAACTGAATGAAAACTATAAATGCCGATCATTATTTAGTAGCTTTTTGAACTTAAAAGGGCAGCTAGTGCCCTGTGTACTAGAGTGAGCACAGGTAAACAATATTTTCATTCAGTTTTTTACAATTTTATGGTAACTGTCAAACGCAATCTTTCAGCGGCCGGACTTTAAGTATATTTATTGTTGTACAGAGTTTTACCTACGCTTGCAAAAATAGAGATATTTTAAATTTCTGTTAAGCTATTAAATGGCTCCTAATCTAAGGTATGATACGAACGCTTTGAACCAAAAAAGGTAGAGTCGCCATCAGATATATCGTATACACGGTGTTCAAATATTTCTGAGCAAGTAAATGATACCAATTCGGTATGCCAAGTTTTTTTTTGTCTTCAATTTATATTTTTTACGGATTTAAAGAAACCAATTTAATTTTTATTGCGATTCATCTAGTTTATAAAATATACTTTAATTTTTAAAATACTTCGATCTGTAATCTCTAAATGCAAAAATGGTAGAGAGAAAATAATTCGAACTCCATGGAGGAAAACTACTTACTAATTTATTAAAAAAAAAATTCCGACCTTCTCTTTCTAACTCTATGCTAGAAACAGAAACGGCGACATCAAATATCAAATTCTGACATTGTGAATGTATTTTTTTCATAATGGCCAGTTATTTGAAGTTGATTTTAAGTTTACAAAATCACTTCATCCTGTGAACTCCTCCAGTTCACCCGGACGGACCGAAAAACGACGTTATTTAATTAAAAATATCTGTAATCCTTTCATTTTAAAATCTCTAACATAGAAAATATTATTATTGAGACAATTATCTCGAAATGGTTTTCGATTCATCCCTACAAAAAAAAGATGACACACCGAATTATATCGAAACATGTATTTTGTCATAAATATCAGAACAGCAAATTTTCAATAATTCCTTAACAATGTTATTTAAAATTGAAATGTAAAACAACGGATTAAGAACTTTTTTCCTACACCGTTCAGATGTTTATGATCATTCTGACTGCGTAGATACAGTTGATGTTCTAGGAGTTCAGATATTTTTGATTGGTTATGTGTTAAGACATTATTGAAAATTAGAACTGCTTAGAAATATTTGACCACCTAGTTTGCTATGATATATCTGATGGCGAATCTCGAAAATCACTGGAATTAATTTGCTTTGCAAAATCTAAAACTAGTCAAATCAGCAACTATATTTATCGGAGGGGAGTTGACTTCATAAAATATTTTTTTTAATTATTTTTAAAGTATATAGTTTTTAACTGGAATAAACGACGAAGAAAATCAATACCGTCACTATTCATTATTTAGTATTTTTTGTCATACAAAGCGCGTTTTGACTTTGTACAAAAAGTTGCTGATTTGACTAGTTATAAAACTCCCCGGTTACTGAAAATTGATATTAGCGTTATTTTCAAACGGTTTCTTTACTGAGAATATAAAAATAAAATATACAGGGTCCTTCTTAATATGCACCATCAAACTGAACAACTTTCTCTATGGAAATAACATCGAAATCGCGAAAAAAAAAACTGTCATGGGACAGCAGATTTTTTTCCGCGATTTTTTTACTTATGTGTAGTCATTTGCTAATGTATAGACATTTGGCTCAAGTAGGTTTGCAGTTTTGTATGGAACAGGTGATTTTTTTTCGCGATTTCGATGTTGGTCCCATAGAGAAAGTTGTTCAGTTTGACGGTCTGATCATCCCCTTAAAAAAGTGTCAGCATATTAAGAAGGACCCTATATATCTAGCGCCCCCAAGCAGGTTTTATATTTTTCTGGCCAGCCTCTAATAATATCTACATTTTTAAGTTACTTTCGAAGCATTTTGTATTTCAACAATAATGTAGAAACTTAATTTATACAATAACTGTGAAAAATACAAATAAAATTATGTATGTAAATCAGCAGTAAATTTCATTAGATCAAAAACCCATCGTAAAAAACAATATATTTATTCAAATGGCTTTAAAATTACAAGATAAATAGATAACATAAATAATTCAAATTGTATGTATGTATGTATATGCTCACGACTATATTCCCCGAGGGGGTAGTCAGAGATGTTCTGAAATCTCAGAGCATCCACGTTTCACCAGTAGTACCGAAACTCAAATTCAAATTATAGCTAAAATTAAAACATGATTGCATATGGTTATAAATAGTTGAACTCCGTGGTCCAACGGTTAAGAGCATTGGGCTCTTGACACGGAGGTCGTTGGTTCGATTCCCGCAGGGGCCACCTAGTGATATGTCACTTTGTGCGTTTTTTCCCAGTTGGTTAGGACATTGCAGGCCGAATCACCTGATTGTCTGTAAAGAAAGATGATTCCGTACTTCGTATGGCACGTTAAGCCTTTGGTCCCGGCTACTATCTCTCGTGGTAGTACTCGTTACATAAAAACCACGTCATAGGCCGTAAGGCGGTCTGAAAAAACTCTGACACCAGGGCTTGCCCAAACGATAAGAAGAATAGTTGAACTGAGGCCTTTGACTATTTATATGTGGACTGGTTACGCGTGTAATTCTACTAACAAACATTTCTGACACTTTTTGCGGGGGGCGAGGTAACATGAAATCCGCAACTTTGGATTTTGTTCCCCATAACTTTAGATTCTAATTTTGAATGTTAAAAATCATGAAAAGTAGTCTCGTGTGAACCCCAAACGTTCTAAGTTCGAAGTTATTATTTCGCAATTATAATCTGTCTCGTTTAGTGATAAGGTGTAAAATTGAATGTAAATGCACAAGATCAATTGTGCTTATACCGTGGCAGAGGGGAAATGCTACCGCAAGGCTAGTCCTTATAATAATTAGTCAAAGACTGAGGCAGATATTCCAAAACATATAAACATTTCGTTCTTGACAATGTCCCCAAACCCGGGTTTGCTTTGCTTAAGAGGACCCTGATGTACACAAAAGATTAGCAGATATCAAAGTCAAAATCAATATTGTTTATTCAAAATAACATCACATAGATAACTTTTTGACGTCATGTTTTTGAATCTACCACCGCTTCGGAAGGTGTTCCGTTGTAGAGAAGATGCGGCCAGAAACTCTACAACACACATCTTCTAAACAAAACAAAATATACAAAATACAATTACATAAATTCAATAATAAATTACATAGTGTAACATTGTCAAGACCAGACATTTTGGTCATTCAAATAATCATCGAGTTTATAGTAACCTTTTTTACAGAGGACTTGTTCCGCGTCTATGAATTTGGTGCTAGTTCTTTTTTTATTCTTCAGCGGCAGCTTGTGCATCCTTCACCTCATCTTGCTCGTCGAAATCAAAGTCGTCATTAGACGTCCCCGTGTACGTACGTGTCATGTCTTCAAATTCTGAAACAAAGTTAAGACGCCATTGGTTCAGACGAATATTTTCGATGAGAAACGCGATTGCCCAGCCCTCCGAAAAGTGCGTGCGTGTGCCGTATTTGTAAAAAGAATTAACAAAAGTACTTGTACAGATTTTTTTTATGATTTCACTAGATAAACTAATGTTGAATATGTGAGTATAAATACAAAAAATCAGAAACTAACATACCTCAGTATTCTTGGATAGTTCATCTAGTGAAATCATAAATTGAATATACGATGGGAATCTTCTTCTTATCGTGTGGGCAGCAAGCCCTGGTGTCAGAGTTTTTTCAGACCGCCTTACGGCCTCTGACGTGGTTTTTATGTAACGACTACTACCACCAGAGATAGTAGCCTCGGCCAACGGGTTAACGTGCCTTCCGAAGCACGGAATCATCTGCCTTTTCAGACAATCTGGTGATTCAGCCTGCAATGTCCTAGCCAACTGGGGAAAAATGCACAAAGTGACATATCACTAGGTGAACCTCGTGGGAATCGAACCCACGACCTCCGTGTCAAGAGCCCAATGCTCTTAACCATTAGACCACGGAGGCAGTTTTGCATGGGAATTACTTCACTCGATAGAAAATCGTCACAAAGATGACGTATTTTCATGTATTTTTAATCATTTTTCTGATTTTAGAAGAATTTAAAATAGTTTCCGATTTTTGGTAAAAGAGATTGAGATGAGAGATTCATACGCAAAAGAAATTTTCGACTTTTCATACAAAGCGTTTAGTATGGAATATGCAATTTTTTTTTGAAAATTTCCTTTAGTTTTCTTAGGAAAAGTTATTCAGTATGATGGGTACAATCACCCCTTAAAGTAATGCAACTGTTTACCCTAACACCCTGTATATGATGTTCTAGGCATTCCGATATTTTTGATTGGTTATGTGTAAAGAAATTATTGAAAATTACAACTGCTTAGAAATATTTGACCACCTTGTTTGCTATGATATATCTGATGGTGTCTCTTAATGCACATGATCAATTGATCTTGTAGCTTGGAAGAGGGGAATGCTAACGCGAGGCTGGTCTCTAGTTAAATGATGATGAGGTGGGTGAAAGAGATAGCGAATGTGATTTACTAAGAAAGTGTGGCGATAACAAACCACAAAGAATGGGATAGCGCTGTGACTTGCAGTGTTATTTCTAGTCTGTTAGTACCTATACAACGTGTTAATGAATAAGCGCAAAACCTCATACACCCCAACTGATTTATAAAAAAAATTAGATTAAAACAATAATGTAATTATTTTGATAGTTAAAATTTAAAGTTATTCGCATTCTAAATTTTGAGGCAAAAATGATTTGTTATCATTTCAGCAATGAATGGAAGCGCTAACGTGCTCATGGATACATTTTAAGAATCTTGTTTTAGTAGTATGTAGGGTGGAGTGCCCGAGTGCTGGGTTGTGATCGAGTTCAGTAAATTTTAAATTTTACAAAGAAATTATATAATATTTTGAAAAAAATTACCTATGTTGAAATCATGATAATTCGATTCTGGTCTCGATTCTAAACAAACTACTTTCTAGTTTTGCGTTAATTCATTAACACGTTGTATAGAGCCCTTCTTAAAATGCTGACACTTTTTTAATGGGATGATCAGACCGTCAAACAGAACAACTTTCTCTATGGGACCAACATCGTAGAAGGACCCTATAGATTCTATGTTTATGGTATAAACTAGAGTCCGCACAAATTATATACCAGATTTTAAGTCAGATCGTAAGCTTTCAATCAAGAAAAAGTTTCATCAAAATCGGATCAGTAGTTTTTTCGTGATGCTGTTACAAACATACAAACAAACAAACAGACAGACAAAAATTCTAAAAAAGGTTGATTTAGAGTCCGGGATACCTAAAAACCAAAGAAAATTATAAGAGGGGTTAGAAATGCAAAGTAGCGCTTTTGCTTCGGAGACGGCTGTCGCCACTTGTTTTCCCGCTCACGCTGCTACAATCACTCATGCCCTCTCGCTCGCACCACGCCGTGCGCATTATGGTGTTATGCAAATCATTGCATAACCTGTGGCGACACGTTCCACGCCTACTTTGCACTTCTAACCCCTTTTATAATGCTCTGTGCTAAAAACCATATCGTAATCTTTTTCATGTGAATACAATGTTCAGACACGCATCTGTTACAGTTTTATAATAGTTAAGACTCAGGGGTACTCACCGTATCCGTACCGGCTTGGAGACGGGCTGGTGTCACATTTGCACCTCTTCAACTCTTCTAAAGCTCTCAGGGCGCTAGGCAGCATTATCTCCTTTTCGTCTGCAACTCATAACATAACAAATATTATTGACTGGCGACGCTCGCGGCTCCGTACGCGCAGACAACTGGTGAGGTGATGTGTGCACAAACAAACAGACAAACAGCTAACAGACAAAACTCCTCAAATTAGTCATTTCATTACGTATGCTAACGATTATATTTGCCAATATCTCCAATGTTCATCCACGCCAAATTTAACATCTATTGGCTATGTGCACGACACTAGCGCCCCTAGCGGTGTCGGACCGCCGTGAATTATTGTAGGTACCAATGTTAGTTAACATTTTGTTATTTTTATAATAAAATAATGCAAAAACTAAAGAAATTAGCAACATTATCGATATAAAATTTTTTAAATATTTATTTGCTAGAATCCATGATATTTGCAGTGCCAATTTTCGTACAAACTTTTATCCCGGTTTTCACACCTTTGGAGATAACATTTCAAAAAACCCTTTTAGTGAGCCTAGATGCCAATAGAAACTTCCATGCCAAATTTTAAGTTTGTAGTTATTACAGTTTTCGAGATTTCGTGTTGAGTTAGTGTGTGGATTTGCATAGATTCAGAAGCATATTTTACACAGCATGACCAACAAAAGTACGATATTTCTGCCACCCCGGGCGCTGCGATCGATTGTATCGATAGCATTCTTCGGCATTTTCGATTCGTTTCGTAGCACAATTAAGCGGAAGCATAGGCGGAAGCGGAGGCAGAAGCGGAAGCGGAAGCGGAGGCAGAAGCGGAAGCGGAAGCAGAAGCGGAAGCGGAGGCGGAAGCGGAGGCGGAGCGCAAGCGGAGGTAGAAGCGGAAGCGGAAGTGGAGGCGGAGGCGGAAGCTTAGGCGGAAGCGGAGGCAGAAGCGGAGGCGGAGGCGGAGGCGGAAGCGGAAGCATAGGGAAGCGGAGGCAGAAGCGGAAGCGGAAGCAGAAGCGGAAGCGGAGGCGGAAGCGGAGGCGGAGCGGAAGCGGAGGTAGAAGCGGAAGCGGAAGTGGAGGCGGAGGCGGAAGCTTAGGCGGAAGCGGAGGCAGAAGCGGAGGCGGAGGCGCAGGCGGAAGCGGAAGCATAGGCGGAAGCGGAGGCGGAAGCATAGGCGGAAGCGGAGGCAGAAGCGGAAGCGGAAGCGGAGGCAGAAGCGGAAGCGGAAGCAGAAGCGGAAGCGGAGGCGGAAGCGGAGGCGGAGCGGAAGCGGAGGTAGAAGCGGAAGCGGAAGCGGAGGCGGAGGCGGAAGCTTAGGCGGAAGCGGAGGCAGAAGTGGAGGCGGAGGCGGAGGCGGAAGCGGAAGCATAGGCGGAAGCGGAGGCAGAAGCGGAGGCGGAGGCGGAGGCGGAAGCGGAAGCATAGGCGGAAGCGGAGGCAGAAGCGGAAGCGGAGGCGGAGGCGGAAGCGGAAGCGGAGGCGGAGGCGGAGGCTGAAGCGGAAGCGGAAGCGGAGGCGGAAGCGGAAGCGGAAGCGGAAGCGGAAGCGGGGGCGGAAGCGGAAGCGGAGGCGGAGGCGGAAGCGGAAGCATAGGGGAGGCAGAAGCGGAAGCGGAAGCGGAGGCGGAGGCGGAGGCGGAAGCGGAAGCATAGGCGGAAGCGGAGGCAGAAGCGGAAGCGGAGGCGGAGGCGGAGGCGGAGGCGGAAGCGGAAGCATAGGCGGAAGCGGAGGCAGAAGCGGAAGCGGAGGCGGAGGCGGAAGCGGAAGCGGAAGCGGAGGCAGAAGCGGAGGCGGAAGCGGAAGCGAAAGCGGAAGCGGAGGCAGAAGCGGAAGCGGAAGCGGAGGCGGAGGCGGAGGCGGAAGCGGAAGCATAGGCGGAAGCGGAGGCGGAAGCGGAAGCGAAAGCGGAAGCGGAGGCAGAAGCGGAAGCGGAAGCGGAGGCGGAGGCGGAGGCGGAAGCGGAAGCATAGGCGGAAGCGGAGGCAGAAGCGGAAGCGGAGGCGGAGGCGGAGGCGGAGGCGGAAGCGGAAGCATAGGCGGAAGCGGAGGCAGAAGCGGAAGCGGAGGCGGAGGCGGAAGCGGAAGCGGAGGCGGAGGCGGAAGCGGAAGCATAGGCGGAAGCGGAGGCAGAAGCGGAAGCATAGGCGGAAGCGGAAGCATAGGCGGAAGCGGAGGCAGAAGCGGAAGCGGAAGCGGAAGCGGAAGCGGAAGCGGAGGCAGAAGCGGAAGCGGAGGCGGAGGCGGAGGCGGAAGCGGAAGCATAGGCGGAAGCGGAGGCAGAAGCGGAAGCGGAGGCGGAGGCGGAAGCGGAAGCATAGGCGGAAGCGGAGGCAGAAGCGGAAGCATAGGCGGAAGCGGAGGCAGAAGCGGAGGCGGAAGCGGAAGCGGAAGCATAGGCGGAAGCGGAAGCGGAGGCGGAGGCGGAAGCATAGGCGGAAGCGGAGGCAGAAGCGGAGGCGGAGGCGGAGGCGGAAGCGGAAGCATAGGCGGAAGCGGAGGCAGAAGCGGAAGCGGAGGCGGAGGCGGAAGCGGAAGCGGAGGCATAGGCGGAAGCGGAGGCAGAAGCGGAAGCGGAGGCTGAAGCGGAAGCGGAGGCGGAAGCGGAAGCATAGGCGGAAGCGGAAGCATAGGCGGAAGTGGAAGCGGAGGCGGAGGCGGAGGCGGAGGCGGAGGCGGAGGCGGAGGCGGAGGCGGAGGCGGAGGCGGAGGCGGAGGCGGAGGCGGAGGCGGAGGCGGAGGCGGAGGCGGAGGCGGAGGCGGAGGCGGAGGCGGAGGCGGAGGCGGAGGCGGAGGCGGAGGCGGAGGCGGAGGCGGAGGCGGAGGCGGAGGCGGAGGCGGAGGCGGAGGCGGAGGCGGAGGCGGAGGCGGAGGCGGAGGCGGAGGCGGAGGCGGAGGCGGAGGCGGAGGCGGAGGCGGAGGCGGAAGCGGAGGCGGAGGCGGAAGCATAGGCGGAAGCGGAGGCAGAAGCGGAAGCGGAGGCGGAAGCGGAAGCATAGGCGGAAGCGGAGGCAGAAGCGGAAGCGGAGGCGGAGGCGGAAGCGGAGGAAGCGGAGGCGGAAAAAATAACAAATAACACATACAAAAAATTACGTGTTACTTAAAATACGTATGGTCTAGATACTTAAATGTTTGACTCACTAATATAACCGAATAAAGTGGTAAGAATCCATTGCATCAGCTACATTTCACAGAAAATGTTGATAAAACGCACGTAAAATCGCATTACTTTCTAAAAAAAAATATGAATTTCCGACGAATAAAGTCGTAATAGTTGTATACAATTTAGAGAAGCAAATCACTTTAAAAAGAAAAAAATGTTATAGGTTTTTTTTAAATACAACGTGTGAATGAGTTAGTATGTGGATTTGCATAGATTCAAGCATAGTTTACACAGCATGACCAACAAAAGTACGATATTTCTGCCACCCCGGGCGCTGCGATCGATTTGTCAGTTCCCATCACCACTTCGCACATAGCATTCTTCGGCATTTTCGATTCGTTTCGTAGCACAATTAATTAGAGAAAAACAACAGCTAACAGTGAGAACAATTATTTGGTCTTTATTTGCAAATCGTGTTCGGATGGCGTTCACATGACGTGACATGCTCAAATTACGCCCTCGCCTTCGGCTCGGGCTGCAATTCAGTCTCAGAACTTATGACAAACTTAGCTTACTTGTATGATAAATATGATAATGTACTATAATAACAACGCCTCATTGTTTTATAATGAACTAGATTTCACCTGTGACCTCGTCCGCACCATAATAGTACATTATAATACAAGTGAGCTAAAGTGGTTATTATAGTCGAAGTTGGTTTGCAGCACGAGCCGCAGGCGAGGCCTGTATACCAGCCGAGACTGTAATGACAGAATATCAGATAAATAGATAGGTACCGGCTCCGAACAGGACTTTGGTCTGGGGTGGGGTGCCGTCACACAGGCAGGTCGAGCCCACCGGCTGCACCTGGTCGCGCCTGATCGCCGAGGGTAGCTCCTGAGGACCTGACCATTCGAACGTGACCTTTATTATACCAAAGATTACTAGTTACTTCGTAACAGATACATCATTTCTTTAGGAAACGATAAATTCTCATGGGTTACCTCTTAAAGTAATGCAACTGTTTAGTTTTTTTACCCTAAAATCTTAAACAGGGTAAATTTTATATCACTGCTGATAACTTCAGCATGTATTCTACTCATCAAACTGAACAACTTTAACTATGGAGCCAACATCGAAAACGCGAAAAATATACAGCTGTCCCATACAAAACTGCAGTACCTAATTACCTATTCGACTCAAATGTATGACTCAACTGTTTTTTTTTCGCTATTTCGAAGTTGGCTTTTGGGAAACGGTTCGGTAATGGCCATAGCGTCGTCTATTATACGCCGCATCGTGTAGAGGAAGTGCCTCTCATTCACCGGCATGCTGACTAGGGTTGCCAGATGACCGGGAAATTCGAGAAAGTCCCGGAATTTTGCGTCTGGCGCCGTGTCCAGTAATTACACTTTATTGTCCCGGAATTCCCGAATACTAGTTTTTTCCACAAGGTTACGACACCACAGCGGCGGGAGCTCGCTCTCTCCTCGTTTTTGATTGTATTGCAACCAACCTATACTCCATTCAAAATAGCAACGAAATTTTAAGGCTATTTTGCATTACAGAAACATAGATTTGAAACACCTCCTCTCACTTATTCTTAGAACAGCTTTAGTAGCATCCAAGATATATCGGATAGTATATGTATCCAATAAATTAATTACATTTGGTAATCAGAATTAGCCAGAAAGCTAAATAGGAATCGGAAAATCTCGTCGTCCTTATTTGGAATGAAGTATAGTTTTATTGCGATTAAATCTTGAGCTCGCTTCACTCGCTCCTGATTTTAGATCTTTTTTTGTTGACCGCATCATATTGCTATAAAATTTCGAACATGTTTCGCTCGTTCTAGGTTTTAGAGTTTATTGCGTCGACCTGACCTTGGAACTGAGAAAAAATCACTGCTATGCCAATGAATTTTAGTATAATTTTCTGTCGTCCGTCCAAAAGTTGGAGTCGGTACTTGGACTCCAACTCCGTTCGTAGAAATGTCCAGGAACTGGTAAACCTGCACCTGGCAACCCTAATGTTGACTAAGCATAAGCATATACTCACGACTATATTCCCCGAGGGGGTAGTCAGAGATATTCTGAAACCTCAGAATATCCACGTTTCACCACAAGTACCGAAACTCTGTCCAGTGTAACGGGGGGTGAGCCCGTCGCCACTTATAATGGACAGTGGGTACAATACATGCCTCGAAATTGAAGCATGCAGGTTTCCTCAAGATGTTTTCCTTCACCGAAAAGCCAGTGGTGTTACAAATCGTACATAAATAATGTTGACTGCTATGTGTTAATATGTATGTCTATGTACTAACAAGGTGGCTTGGGATACGGTTCTGTCCTGTCCATAGCGTCGTCGATTACACGCCGCATCGTGTAGTGATAGTGCCTCTCCTTCACCGGCATGCTGAGTACGCCCGTCGCTCTGTCCACAGCTGAAAGGAAATATACAGGGTCCAACTTAATATGCTGACATTTTTTTAAGGGGATGTCCAGACCATTAAACTGAACAACTTTCTCTATGGCACCAACATCGAAATCGCGAAAATGAAATCAGCTGTCCCATACATTTTGCTCGGGTCGGTTTGCAGTTTTGTAGAACAGCGGAATTTTTTTTCGCGATTTCGATGTTCGTGCCATAGAGAAAGTTGTTCAGTTTGATGGTCTGATCATCCCTTTAAAAAGTGTAAGCATATTAAGAAGGACCCTTTATAATTTTTTAAGGGGATGATTCCAACTTCCTGCGCCCGCGGCATGATGGCGCGATAAAGCACTATCGCGCCCTAGTTCCCTTTAACGAACTAACGAACAAGTTAGGAGTCGCGATAAACCGTGTATCGAGGCCCCATGCCGCGGGCACTGGTAGGTACTTTATACATTACCAGTGTCGATGAAGTCCTTGACCTCAAGCTCCATCTCGATTCCTTCGATGATTTTCTGTCGCATCTCATAACTCACTTCTTGCCTCTCTTTCTTTTCACAGCGGGACTTGACAACCACTGTCGAATTAACAATATCCAATCATAAAATATAGGGGTGGATCGTTGATTGAATATTTCATAGACCCCTAGTTTTTAATTACTAAAAAAAATTTAAAGGTGTAGTCAGACAATGAAACTAAACAACTTTCCCTATGGAATATGGGTCGGAAAATGAGATTTTTTTTTGATCTCCCATCAAAATCGAACGGCTGATCCGCACTTTAGTATGGGAAGTCCAAAAATTGTTATCGTTTTTCAACCCATGTTCCTTAAGGATAGTTGTCGAGTTTCATTGTCTGAATACACCCCTAAAATTTTTGTTGTCATTAAAAACGTAGGTAGATTCACTGACCGCGTATACTGGAAAGAGATATGACAAAAATGTATGGAAAATTGCACCTTCGCCTATGTTGCAAGATTTTGCAAGCAATTTCAACTTAGTCACCAAAAATACCGCATTCGCAGAAAGGGACAATCAACATAGATTTCCACTTGCTCACTCAATGCGATTATCGTATAAGCCTGTCTCGTTTTCGCGATTATTAATATTTTAATGCCTAAGTACTTTCAGCTAGTTGCCAAAATAGCTCTTTAACTTTGCCTGTCCACGGAAGCCGAGCGAGGCTGCAAAGCGGAGAAACGAAGAAATATCAACCAATTGCATAAGCATATGCTCACGACTATATTCCCCGAGGGGTAGTCAGAGATATTATGAAACCTTAGAACATCCACGTATCACCATTAGTACCGAAACTCTGTCCAGTGTGGCGGGGGGTGAGCCCGACGCCACTTGTAATGGACAGCGGGTACAATACATGCCTCGAAATTGAAGCATGCAGGTTTCCTCACGATGTTTTCCTTCACCGAAAAGCCAGTGGTGTTACAAATCGTACATACATTCTGAAAAACGCATTGGTACGAGTCGGCCTGGACGGGGATTGAACCATATCAACCAATAGGATTGCATAAAATATCCGCTCCGAGATTTTATGCAATCTTATTGGCCAACATTCCCTCGTTTCTCCGCTCCGCAGCCCCCACCGCTTCAGCGGACAGGCACTCTTATATTTGAATAAACTTAGTCGTAATTGGTATGTTTACTGGCAGCTAGTTGCCATTTTTGGAGCGTTGAATGTTTATCAAGGTCTGTTAATATAAGATATTGTCACGGATGCTACCAAACGTCGAACGTAAAAAGGGCATTCAAAAATTCGGACGGTTTATTAACAGTCTCCGTGGCTCAGCGGTCGACGCATGGATTGTAGTTGACACTTAAGCCGAGAGTCGTGGGTTGAAGACCTCACCCCGATGAAAACATTTTTAGATTTTAATGTTGTTTAGGAATGTTCTAGAAGAAAGAGGGGGGGGGGGGGAGGAATAATTAGAAAGAAACAGAAAATAACGAAAAGACAGTCGTGTTCAGGAATGTTCGGGAAGGGAGTAGAAGCGTTTGGAAGGGAACAAAGGAATAACGAAAAGACGATCGAATTTCAATTGTCTAGAACATTCTAAGGGGTATATACAACGTGTTAATGAATAAGCGCAAAACCTCATACACCCCAACTGATTTATAACAAAATAATTAGATTGAAACAATAATTTCATTATTTCTATAGTTAAAATTTAAAGTTATTCGCTTTTTAAGTTTTCAGACAAAAATCATTTGTTATCATTTCAGCAATTAATGAAAGGGCTAGCGTGTTCGTGGATACATTTTAAGAATCTTGTTTTGGTAGTAAGTAGGGTGAGTGTGCCCGTGCGATGGGTTCAGATCGAGTTCAGTAAATTTTTAATTTTACAAACAAATTATTTATTATTTTGAAAAAAATTACCTATGTTGAAAATATGATAATTCGATTCTGCTCTCGATCCTAAACAAACTACTTTCTAGTTTTGCGTTAATTCATTAACACGTTGTATACGGGCGAGTTTGCGGCCACAGGGCAGTATTGAGTTTAACAGTGAAAAGTGCGAAACAAAAGGAAGAAAAGAGAAAGTGAAAAAGTGAATAGTGACAAGTGCAAAGTGAACAGTTAAGTGACAGTGAAGTGCGTTTTAGTAATGACGTAGTGAACAGTGAAACATTGTGTAAGGGGAATCCCTGCGCGGATAACCGTAAGTAAGAGAAACCCAAATAAAATCTGTAAATTTGGACTTGGCGTTTCACTCCAATCCCGGAACCCGTCGCTCGTAACAATATCAATGCTGTGGACACATACCTTCATCAATAAGCGTATTGAGCATGCATCTGAACTCGTGCTGTGGTGGATATCTCTCGCCGGGAGACTTCGAAGGAGGCCCCTCGCGACCTGCATCAAATATTATAGTTAGGTGCAGTGCTACCAGGTTTATAAGTCTTACGAATGTACTTGCGCAGTTGACAAATATTAATAGAGCGTGAAATCATATTAAACAATCATGAAATGACCTTTGCGGACCTGAAATCCTTTGCCGTGATTCTCTAATTGTTTTCGCAACCTTTTCGCTGTTATCCGACTTTGCACCCTTTGATTACAATTGATTTTTGATTAAGAGAAGTTTATTCCGAATGCGTAAATGCGCGCTGCATACAAACTAAGTCTGGTGATATTTTCAATACTAACCAATTAAACTTAATAAAATTTTGCATAAATAATCTAGGAACAAATCTCTATGTTTGTATCGTGTCCGATTTTCGTTAAAATATACAGTTTCAATGCTAGGATTAATTTTAGATTTGTATGGAAATCTTTGAGGCACTGTAACTTTAAAACTGTACATTTCAAGGAAAATCTGACACGATACAAGCATAGAGATTTGTTTCTAGATTGTTCCTGCAAAATTTCATTAATTTTAATTGGTTAGTATTGAAAATATCACCAGACTTCGTTTGTATGGAGCGCGCCAGCAGTAATATACCCTTAATGACTTTGGGTTTTGATGATGACTCGGATCTGCGAAGATTGACGAGCGAAGTTATTTTCCTGGTCGTCCTGTACTGGATTTTATTCAAATCTAATGAGCGATTTTCTTTTATCCTTTGCTATTGTTATACAATACTTTTATAGGTTTTTTATAGAATACCAATTTTAGAAGATACTAGAGTTAACCCGCGACTTCGTCCGCACAATTAATATACCAGATTTTAAGTCAGATAATAAGCTATCAAACAAAAAAAGTTACATCTAAAGCGGTTTAGTAGTTTTTGCGTGATGATGTTACAAACATACAAACAAATTCTAAAAAAGGTTGATTTGGAGTCCGGAATACCTAAAAACCATATAGTAATCTTTTTCATGTTTTCATCTTCAATGTACAGACACACTTCTGTTACAGTTTTATAATAGTTAAGATGAAATTCACCATCATTATTATCAGTCTATACAGGGTGTTAGGGTAAACAGTTACATTGTATAAACAATCACTCCTCAAAGTAATGTAACTGTTGTACCCTTATGGGTACAGTCACTTATGATACTGGACGACTTTCCCAAAGAAACAACGGGAATATAGCAAAAAAATTTCTACTTTTCATACAAACGTCGTTCGATCAGCTGATTGCATTTAGTTTGGATAGTCCAAAAATTTTTGTACCAAATTCCTATAGGTTTCTTAGGAAAAGTTGTTCAGTATCATGGGTACAATCACTCCACTGCAGAACACAGGCCTATCCTCAAGGAGGGTATTTTGGCGTAAGTCCAACACGCGTGCCCAATGTGGATTGGTAGATCAGAATTTCTTCTACAGCATATGCAGGTATCCTCACGATGTTTTACTTCACCGTTTGAGAGCAGTCGGATTGTTCGAGGGTCTCAGTTTGATGGGGTACACGTACTTGTGCAAACCCTCCTCGGTCGGTTAGACCAGAATCAATATGTAACTAACGTCGGGAGTGTTTCCAGCGCGGGTCGTCCCTGGCACTTGTCTCGACGGGTCTCTGTTTGATGAGGCACTCGCGGCAGCGGCAGAGCTCGTCAAGAGGGCCGCCGCACTGCGTGCAGTATTCTGAGGGGAATGCGTAGCATTTATTTTATTTTATTTATTAGGTCTGCCAACAGCTGTTACATCAATTCAATCACATGTTTGGTTAAAAAAAGTTTCTAACATAAGCTGGCCGCGCGACGTTATAAGTTACTCGACCTATGTGCGGCCAGGTTATTTTGCCTACATAATTACGATTCGAACGTTTTTTATTTTTCCTGTAAAATTGACATTTGCATAATAACTGATAAGCGAGTCAAATCCAATATAATAGCGTTATCATCATCATCGTCAGGTCTGCTTTAAATTATATTTAAATTATGTTTCTACTAAAAGGATTGTAAAAGAAATCCGAAGAAGATGGCTGCTACGATAGGTTACGCTAAGTTAACAGAATCGAAGTTTACGTACACAGCTATTACCACTTTATTCGCCGGAAATGTTTGATTTCGTTAAAAGCAAACATTCTTGAGCCTTTCATAGTTAATATTTTATTTCTTAGTTATTAAATGGCTATTATGTTATGTTTTATTAAGAAAAGTAATATTATTTTACTATAATTGTGTAGGTAGATGAAGGGCGGAGGCGGAGGCGGAGGCGGAGGCGGAGGCGGAGGCGGAGGCAGAAGCGGAGGCGGAAGCGGAGGTGGAGGCGGAAGCGGAGGCGGAAGTGGAAGCGGAGGCAGAAGCGGAAGCGGAGGCGGAGGCAGAAGCGGAAGCGGAGGCGGAAGCGGAGGCGGAGGCGGAGGCGGAGGCGGAGGCGGAGGCGGAGGCGGAGGCGGAGGCGGAGGCGGAGGCGGAGGCGGAGGCGGAAGCGGAGGCAAAAGCGGAAGCGGAGGCGGAGGCAGAAGCGGAAGCGGAGGCGGAAGCGGAAGCGGAAGCGGAAGCGGAGGCGGAGGCGGAGGCGGAGGCGGAAGCGGAGGCAGAAGCGGAGGCGGAGGCGGAGGCGGAAGCGGAGGCGGAGGCGGAAGCGGAAGCGGAGGCGGAAGCGGAGGCGGAGGCGGAGGCGGAGGCGGAAGTGGAAGCGGAGGCGGAGGCGGAGGCGGAAGCGGAGGCGGAAGCAGAAGCGGAGGCGGAAGCAGAAGCGGAAGCGGAGGCAAAAGCGGAGGCGGAAGCGGAAGCGGAAGCGGAGGCGGAAGCGGAAGCGGAAGCGGAGGCGGAAGCGGAAGCGGAAGCGGAGGCAAAAGCGGAAGCGGAAGCGGAGGCAAAAGCGGAAGCGGAGGCGGAGGCGGAAGCGGAGGCAAAAGCGGAAGCGGAGGCGGAAGCGGAGGCAAAAGCGGAAGCGGAGGCGGAGGCAGAAGCGGAAGCGGAGGCGGAAGCGGAGGCGGAGGCGGAAGCGGAGGCGGAAGCAGAAGCGGAAGCGGAGGCGGAGGCGGAGGCGGAGGCGGAGGCGGAGGCGGAGGCGGAAGCGGAGGCGGAAGCGGAAGCGGAGGCAGAAGCGGAAGCGGAGGTGGAGGCGGAAGCGGAGGCGGAGGCGGAAGCAGAAGCGGAAGCGGAGGCGGAGGCGGAAGCGGAGGCAGAAGCGGAAGCGGAGGCAAAAGCGGAAGCGGAGGCGGAGGCGGAGACACAGAGCTGAAAGTAGTAAGCAATAGTAAAATCCGTTTTTCACCGCTTTTCACCCGCGAGTCTGGAGCCTGCGTTAAGTTTGATAGTCTTGATATATTTACAGGTTTTTTGACAACAAAAAGTAACAAATAACACATACAAAAAATTACGTGTTACTTAAAATACGTATGGTCTAGATACTTAAATGTTTGACTCACTAATATAACCGAATAAAGTGGTAAGAATCCATTGCATCAGCTACATTTCACAGAAAATATTGATAAAACGCACGTAAAATCGCATTACTTTCCAAAAAAAATTATGAATTTCCGACGAATAAAGTCGTAATAGTTGTATACAATTTAGAGAAGCAAATCACTTTAAAAAGAAAAAAATGTAATAGGTTTTTTTAAATACAACGTGTTAATGAATTTACGTAAAACAAGAAAATAGTTTGTTTAGAATCGAGAGCAGAATCGAATTATCATGTTTTCAACATAAGTATTTTTTTCAAAATATTATATAATTTGTTTGTAAAATTTAAAATTTACGAAACTCGATCTCAACCTACCGCTCGGGCACACTCACCCTATTTACTACCAAAACAAGATTCTTAAAATGTATCCACGAGCACGCTAGCACTTTAATTCATTGCTGAAATGATAACAAATCATTTTTGCCTGAAAACTTAAATGCGAATAACTTTAAATTTTAAGTATCAAAGTAATGAAATTATTGTTATAATCTAATTATTTTGTTATAAATCAGTTGGGGTGTATGCGGTTTTGCGCTTATTCATTAACACGTTGTATATTTCTTGATTCGAGTAAATTAAGTACGTACAAATGAATACAAGTTATTAATTTATTTTTTCATAACAGCATATCTGCATGATATTTTTCCGGAAACTGATAAGCGAGTCAAATCCAATATAATAGCGTTATCATCATCATCGTCTGGTCTGCTTTAAATTATATTTCTACTATGCCTTCAGGGGTCGGGTGTCTACTTTATAAGCAAATTTTGATTTTGACTTACACGTCTACTGGCCTCTACACGTAAATTACCTAAACCACGTTAATTTATCATTATGACTACTTCTTATACTGGCTACTGCACAAATGGTCAATAGAGTACCTATTTGCCTACACGAAATATATTTCATTTTAATCTCTTTAAAAAACACGTTAGAAAACACATACACAGAGTTACACTGGACAGAATTTCGGTACTACTGGTGAAACGTGGATGTTCTGAGGTTTCAGAATATCTCTGACTACCTCCTCGGGGAAAATAGTCGTGAGCATATGCTTATGCTTACGTTAGAAAATAATGCTAAAAATCACATTTTCATGAATTTTTTATTACACATTGTAAAACTTTGATAAGTAATAATGACGTGATCTTTACTAATTTTAGTACAATGTTCGTACAAGCAAATACCCTATTTATCAATTTGACTTCTATGCAAATAGAGCACTTCGCAAATAGAGTTAATACATTATTTCTGGGTGAGCGCGTTACATCCTCGACTTCATCGACAGTTTTCATCAGATGAGCTGAAGTTAAGGGCCTATGTCGAAAAATAATTGAAGCGAAATGGGCGTGTGATAGCTTATATTACTGCCTGATGCGAGAGAAAGAGACAGGGCGGCGCGCGCGCCTGAAACGACGCAAGCATAAAACAAACTTTATTCAATTGTAATTGTACTATTTATGTAAGTTCAATTCTGCTCTAATCAAAATTTATAAAAATCAATCTCTTTTTTTTAAATCAAGCCTCTTGTTTCTAATGTTCACCGTTTCGCACTTCCAAGCGTTTATCGATAAAGACGGAGGCTACTTTGGCTTGTTTTTCTATCGAGAAAATGTGTCTTAATCGTGTTTTGGCTCTAATCAAAACTTCAATTATATGTTCAATTTACACATATCCGCAAATCATACTCCTACTGTTAGTACTCCATGAGATATGATGCTTTGAAGAATCATATTTTTTTCACATAGCCTCGTAAGCGGAAGCCCATTTCGAATAAAAAATAAGTAAATAAGCCACATACTTTCTTGTACAATGCCAGCCTCGTCGATAAGGCCGAATATAGTTTCTCTGGCGGCGTCCATCTTGGCCTGCTGCAGCGAGGCGATGCGATGCCGCGCGGCAGTCTTGTGCGCGTCAGGCAGCAGGAACTGCTGCACTAATTCCGCCACCATCTCGTTTTGTTCCGCTGTCGACCTGTTAGATATGTTGTAAAGTCAGTTTGGAGCAGATTAATTTTCATGCGATATACCTACTCATGTTGCCACAATAGAAAAAGTTTGGAGCAGTGGTTAGAGCACGAGTATGGGTCCAGCTGTGTCATGTTGCACGTAGTACCTGGATCACACAGTAAGTACTAACAGCGCCTGGTTCTCTGCCAGCTCCGAGTCTATACTCCATCCAAAAAAGCAACGAAATTTTAAGGCTATTTTGCATTACAGAAACAGAGATTTGAAACACTTCCTCTTACTCTTAGAACAGCTTTAGTAACGTCCAAGATACGTCACATAGTATATGTATCCAATTAATTAATTACATTTGGTAATCAGAATTGGCTAGAAAGCTAAATAGGACTCGGAAAATCTCGTTGTCCTTATTTGGAATGAAGTATAGTTTGATAGAGCACGAGTATGGGTCCAGCAGTGTCATGTTGCACGTAGTACCTGGATCACACAGTAAGTACTAACAACGCCTGGTTCTCTGCCAGCTCCGCGTCCAGCTTGTCGGCGTGGTGTTGGGCGCGGCGCACGGCCTCCTGCTCCGCGCCGAGCTGGACGCCCTCGCGTATGATAGAGCGCAGGTATGCGTCCACTGTGTCCTGCGTCACGCCTAGTACCTGCGTCACACCAACCGACGGACGAACTTTAAAGGAATATAATTCGGAGCGCGCTCCATACAAACGAATTCTGGTAATATTTTCAATACCAACCAATTAAAGTCAGTGAAAAGTTTCAGAAACAATCTAGAAACTAATCTCTTTGCTTGTATGAAGTCAGATTTTCGTTAAAATATATAGTTTTCAAGTTACAGTGCCTCAAAGATTTCCATACAAATCTTAAATTAATCCTAGCACTAAAACTGTATATTTTAACGAAAATCTGACTTCATACAAGCATAGAGATTAGTTACTAGATTATTTCTGAAAATTGTCAATGAGTTTAATTGGTGAGTATTGAAAATATCTTCTCTTAATATCGTTCATGGTAACATTTAGTAGCAGGCCTTGGGTGCAGACCTCGCTGGATTGTCACAGAATCTTTACCGAATCACAACTTTTTGCACATTCGGTATCGCACTCAAGCACGTAGGATTTTTTTAAAGGGTGATCGTACTCATCAAGAAACCTACAGGAAATTAGCAGAAACTATATTCACTTGGTCGTACTTAAATCGACGGCTAAAGTACAAAATTTTACGATACCTGTTTAAACATCTCGTCGTGCTCACGTCTCCTGTGCTCTTCTTTCTGTCTCCGTCCCGCTTCCGCAGCCTCCCGCATTTGCTTCTCGCGAACTACAAGTAAAAATTATCATCATCATCATAGCCTATAAAGGTCCCAGGGTACAGGCCTACTCTACTCCGTACTCTACCCATCAACCTGAACAACTTTTACTATGAGAGAAAATCAGTCGGAACAAAAAAAAACTGCTATTTCAATTCAATTCAATTCATTTATTTGTTTCAGATCATAGATCCATAGAGGTGTTACTAACAATGACTTAAGATATATGTTAGTGACAAAAAATTCTACATTTACATTTATTTAACACTAGCTGACCCGGCAGACGTTGTTCTGCCATTTTCCCTACCCTACACCTACCCTACACCTACCCTACACCTACCCTACACCTACCCTACACCTACCCTACACCTACCCTACACCTACCCTACACCTACAACTACCCTACACCTACCCTACACCTACCCTACACCTACAACTACCCTACACCTACCCTACAACTACCCTACACCTACCCTACACCTACAACTACCCTACACCTACCCTACAACTACCCCACAACCTACTCTACACCTACAACTACCCTACACCTACCCTACACCTACCCGACACACACTTGGCCGTTTTTTTTTGTTTATAAACCTTCCCTGGCATATGCACAACAACCCACCAAAGTTTCATCGCAATCGGTCCAGCCGTTCAGGCGTGATGCCGTGACCAAGGGAAATAGGGATTCATTTTTATATACATATATACAGGGTGTCCGGTGGCAGATTTAGGATTTAAATTTCGAATTTCTCCGTAACCGTTGCACGGAGGAGCGGGGAGGGGGCCGCGTTGGCTTCGTCATTCGTGCGGGTTTTTTAGTCGCAATGTCGCAGTGGACGGGTGAACAACGTGCGTTCGCAATCGAAGCGTATTTTAAAGCCAATGATTCGTGTGCAATTTCTCGTCGAAGATTTTGTTCACGTTACAATATTCGACGGTTACGTGACGCCCCAAGTGAAGATTTGATTCGATCATGGGTGCGAAGGTTCCGGGCAACAAGTTCAGCAGAAAATAACCCACGACCGGGGCCCAGCCGGACGTCGAGAACAAATGAAAACATCGAACTCGTCGCGTCCAGTTTGAGCGATAATCCGCGTCAGTCCGTTCGCAAGAGAGCGGCTGCCTTGGGGCTTCCAAAAACTATAGTGCACGAGATATTGAAGAAGGATCTTAAACTTCATCCATTTAAAATTCAAATTGTGCAAGCGCTTAAGCCTAATGATTACAACTTGCGTAAAAATTACTGTGAGACAATGTTGGAGCGATTTCGCACGGTGAACACTATTTTTTGGAGTGATGAAGCCCACTTTCACTTAAATGGCAGTGTAAACAAGCAGAATTGTCGTTATTGGTCTCCTAAAGGACAAAACCCCCACTTAAAACACCAAAAGCCACTTCACAGTCCCAAAGTGACGGTTTGGTGTGCATTATCAAGCAGGGGAATAATTGGACCCTATTTTTTTGAAAATGGTCAAGGGCACGCAATTTCTGTGACTGGTGTTGCTTATCGGCGAATGCTCAATGATTTTTTTTTTCCAACATTGAGAGACCATCCTTCCTACACTTCACGGACATGGTTTCAGCAAGATGGCGCCACCCCGCACACTGCTAGGGAGACCATGGCGCTACTGCGTGATTTCTTCCCCAACCAACTGATAAGTCGTTTCGGTGACATCCCCTGGCCACCCAGGTCACCGGATCTTACACCCATGGACTTTTTTCTGTGGGGATATCTCAAAAATAAAGTCTACGAAACAAACCCGGCGACTATCTCATCATTAAAAGAAAATATCGTTCGCGAAGTTCATGGCATCTCGGCGGCACTTCTCCAGCGAGTGGCAAGAAATACTGAAGCCAGATTCCATGAATGTATCCGACGTGACGGTCAACATTTAGACGACATAATTTTTAAGAAATAAAACCCGCATTTGTCTTCTTTATAATGATTAAAAATATAAATGTATATTTCACGTAGTTTTTTTGTTATTTATATTTTAAATCCTAATTCTGCCACCGGACACCCTGTAGATAGATTAACAAAAGCGGGGCCTAGAGGCCTTATGCAGGATAATCCAATGCCCAATGATGGGACACTGGAACCCCTCTGCAATGGGTTTGAGGAGGGTGTTGGTGTTGGGGCTGTCCCGTACCCTGCGCAGCCCTGAGCAGCGGCTCGTTTGCGTATTTCATACGTTTAAGGGTATACTGCTAGCGCGCTCCACACAAAAGAAGTCTGGTGATATTTTCAATACTAACTGATTAAACTCAATGAAATTTTGCAGAAAAAATCTAGAAACAAATCTCTATGCTTGTATCGTGTCAGATCTTCCTTAAAATGTACAGTTTTAAAGTTACAGTGCTTCATAGATTTCCATACAAATCTTAAATTAAGCCTAGCATTGAAACTGTATATTTTAACGAAAATCGGACACGACACTAGCATAGATATTTGTTTCTAGATTGTCTCTGCAAAATTTCATTGAATTTAATTGGTTAGTATTGAAAATATCAACCGACTTCGTTTGTATGCAGCGCGCATTTACGCATTCGGAATAAACTTCTCTTAAGTTGTGTAGGCATAGCAGTTTAGTATAGAACAACAGATTTTTTTTCGCTGACAGGTTTGCTCCAATCGTAAAAGTTGTTCAGGTTGATGGGTAGAGTACTTGGTTTGAAGGTTTGCCTTTTAGTTTACATACTGTAGAGCGCAACTAGTCCAGTGTGAACCGTGAGCACGAGTATGAACAACATAATGTGTCGATTTCTCGTTCAATCAAACGTCCGATGAGTACCTTATTTAAATACTAACGGGCTATAAGTATGAAGGCGTGCTGTCTCCTCTCCTCCTTGAGCCTGCGCAGTTCCTTCTCCAGGAAGTCGAGAGCGGCAGACACGGCACCACCGCAGAGCTCGTCAACCAATGCCGAGATCGCGTCATCCTACAAACATTATGATATTATGAGCTTCAAATAACATTCAGGGCCTGTTTACCACTTCCTGATAAGTTTCAGATAGCAGATCTAATAGATTATCTAGTCCCATAGAAAGTACCAGAATTTAGCCTGGACTTGTATTATGATGACTAGACAACGATATGGTTTTTAGGTATCCCGGATTCCAAATCTACCTTTTTTAGAATTTTTGTCTCCAACCCGTGTTGTTAAAATTTACTGAACTCGATCTCAACCCACCGCACAGGCACACTCACCCTACTTATTACCAAAACAAGATTCTTAAAATGTATCCATGAGCACGTTAGCGCATTCATTCATTGTTGAAATGATAATGATTTTAGCCTGAAAACATAAAATGTGAATAACTTTAAATTTTAACTATCAAAATAATGAAATTATTGTTTCAATCTAATTATTTTGTTATAAATCAGTTGGGGTGTATAAGGTTTTGCGCTTATTCATTAACTCGTTGTATATTAGAACTTCTTGAAAAATACAGATAAATGAAAATTTAAAAGAGGGCCCCAATCATATCACTTCAGTGCGGACCTGGAATGACCGGCAGAAGAAGTAAATAAGAAAAAACCCCCGGATTGGCAAGTTGTGGGTTCAAGTCCCGTCCGATACTAAAGGCCTTTTTCACCAATTCCGGAGGAGTTCTTATTAGCTTATACAGTGTCCTTCTTTATATGCTGACTCTTTTTAAGGGGAAGATCAGACCATCAAAATTAACAACTATCTCTATGGGACCAAAATCGAAATCGCGAAAAAAAATCTGCTGTCCCATACAATTGGCTCCAGTAGGTTTGCAATTTAGTATGGAACAGCTGATTTTTTTTCGCGATTTCGATGGTACCATGGAGAAAGTTGTTCAGTTTGATGGTCTGATCATCCCCTTAAAAAAGTGTCAGCATATTAAGAAGGACCCTATATGACATAATTCGAAAGCTTGTTATTATTGTTTTCAATACAGTTCGATTGTAACCAACCTTCTGCTCAGATTCGGTCCTGATAGCGTTATAATCCCTAGCTTTGGCTTCTTCCTTCGCGATGCGAATCTTATCCTCCATCTGAAGCCCATGCGTGGTCTTCAGTTCCTCAGTCAGCTCAGCAGCACGCGTGCGTCCTTCGTACATCTGTTATGTACCAACATTAACTTATTTTTTTGGACATTTTTATTATTTGTTAACAAATCCGCCGTAATAACGCATATTCTGTGAAAATTTCAACTGTCTAGCTATTACGTTTCAAAAGTTACAGCCCTAAATAGGTAGGACGGACGGACAACGTAGGCTTAGTAATAGGGTCCCGTTTTCACCCCTTGGGTACGGCACCCAAAATACAATCCGCGAGTTTCCAACTAGTCAAATTAACAACTCTTTATCAAACGTCAATACGCGTGCTTTGTATGAAATATTGTACTAAACATTGAATAGTGACGTCATTGTTTTTCGTCGTCGTTTTGATACTTTTTATAGTTTATCCAGTTATTAAAAATAGTATTCAAGCAACAGCATTACTGAAAAAGTGAGTTTAGCGTTATTTTCAAACGGTTTATTTACTGAGCAGTTAAAACTAAAATATATTTTATGTAGTCAACTCCCCTATTGTGGGCAGCACTGTGGGCTCGGTGCCCTCTGAAACTGTAGCGGGGGAGTTTGGATACCAACCAATAACTGAACAGCTCTGCCTCTGATAATCTTCTGCAGCACCAGCGCAGACTGGTGAGAAAGTTCTTCGGAGTCGGAAACGGACTCCACTTGTGGCGTGGTGGGCCGAGGAGTGGACACCAACTTCGTCGGTTTGAGCACATGCAGTGGACCGGCCGATGCAGAGGCCGCTCCTAGACGCGCCTCTGAGAACAGAAAAGTTTTCGAATAATAATTTTAGGTTGAGTCACGTCCGGGGCACTCTATAAAACGATTTCACGGTCGTACATCGCTCTGCGCGTGCAATATAACACGGACAGAATTTATTGATTCAACATGTATGCCATGTTAGCTTAATAAAATTAAAGATTGAAAAAGTCGGGCGGCGAGCGGGATTCAAACCCACGACCTGCCTATCCGCATGCTCCACTCCAACAGAGCTGTCGGCGCCCCGCAGGCCACGACGAAATTTTCAATCTATATCACCGATCAGGGACATTGTAACATTAGACTTGTGAGTCAGTAGTTTGCATTAACTCTCAATAGTTTGCATAAACTGTGATAGATGACGCTGACGTCCCTTAAAGACGATGATATAGATTGAAAATTTCATCGTGGCTTGCGGGGCGCCGACAGCTCTGTTGGAGTGGAGCATGCCCCGGATAGGCAGGTCGTGGGTTCGAATCCCGCTCGCCGCCCGACTTATTCAATCTTTAATTTGAACACGGACGGGTGCTGTTGCGGCTGCCCCGCGCCTGCAGTGCATTAGATATGTTCGCGAAGGCGCGCATCGACTGGTTTTATGCAAAAATGCGTAAACGGTGTGCGTCCTTGGTCTACAGGGTGCGGGCCAGCGGCCATGGCATCTTGCCCATGATCGCAGACAGGTTGGACTGTCGCTACGTGAATCACTGTTGCAGCCTGCACGTGGCAAACAGCAAAAGAAAAAAGATCTGTGCTCGGCTAGTATCCAAAATCACCCGAACTGTTTTAATGTAATCCTGACATCGTAATGGACCAGTAGAATTTTATTTAAAATTATAAAGACGACTCTCTGACTACCCCCTCGGGGAATATAGTCGTGAGCATATACATACATATACATACATACATATAAAGACGAAAAATGCCATCAAAACTATTTTTTATTCATGATTTTGATTTTTCGGTCGGAAACGCTAACCGCCATGCTGTTTCTGCTCGTGACGTCGCTCCGTTAGTAAACAATACGACTGCGAAAGGCCAAGTAACGAGATTTGTGAAAATACTGAGTACTAAATAACAAGGATTGACGTCACGTCGGAATCCAATATGGCGAATGGTGTTTTAGACATTTGAAAAACATTAAAAAAGACGATTTTTAAAATTTACACTGCATTTTTGTGAATAAATATGGACGTTGCTCGTTTACTTTTTCCGAAATCTATCATAAACACGCATTTTTATATTTTTAGTTACATGCTGTTTATTTCCAAGGTGAAAGTTGAGTTTATTTCCAAGCATCAAATTAGATACGGGAAAGCCTTGGTTCGAATTTGATGCCCCAGCCAATCCTGCCATTTCCTGAGCAAAGTTGTAGATGTTCAATACTAACTCTTCAAATCGTTGTGTAGATTCTCAAGGAACTGTTCACTCCACTTGGTCTCCCTCTCGCACAGGACCTGTAGGTTCTTGGGTAGGTGGTGCCCCGAGCAGGTCCGGTGCAGGTTCTGTCCGCACGTCTCCAGCCACGGCGGGGGCTCCGCCAGGGCTATATGGTCCTCAAGCACTGGGGGCACAAAACCGTTATGTTAAGGAATCAGAGTTGTTTCGGGTAACAGATTAACAGTTACAGTACGACCAGGAAAATAATTCCGATCGTTAATATTCGTTTGGGCAGAGCAGACCAGAGTCCCCGGCAAAACTCTAAGTATTCAAAGGATGCAAAGTCGGATAGCAGCGAAAAGGGCACGATAACAAGTAGCCAATAGCGGCAAGGGATTTCATGCCCGCGAAGGTGGCACTTCCTGATTGGTTATTATAATTTCGCGCGCTATTTAAATTTTCGGCGCGACTTCGTCCGCACCAATTATATACCAGACTGTAAGTCAGATCACAAGCTATCAAAAAAAATGTCATCAAAATCGGTTCAGTAGTTTTTGTGTGATGCTGTTACAAATATACAAACAAACAAACAGACAGACAAAAATTCCAAAAAAAGGTTGATTTGGAGTCCGGGATAAAAAAATAAAAACTAAACTAAAAACCATATCGTAATCTTTTTCATGTAAATATCTTCAATGTACAGACACATTTCTGTTACAGTTTTATAATCGTTAAGACTCGAATGCTCCATGAAGAGATACCAACTTAGAATACGTGTGTTAGATATAAAGCTTCAATCTCGAGGCATGTATTGTACCCACTGTCCATTATAAGTGGCGACGGGCTCACCCCCCGTCACATTGGACAGAGTTTCGGTACTACTGGTGAAACGTGGATGTTCTGAGGTTTCAGAATATCTCTGACTACCCCCTCGGGGAATATATTCGTGAGCATATGCTATGCTATGCTAAAACCTGAACTATCTAGATACAATAAGTAACACCCCGGCCGAATAAAGCGGTAAAGTGCGATTACCACCACTTCACTTTTTTTAGGTTCCTTACATCCATGCATTTTTAGGTTCCTTACATCCAACTACATCACTCTGATTTATTTTATTAAATTCCGTTTTGTATATGCAAAGTTATTTATAAAAACGTGTTTTTGTACGTAAAAGGATTGTAAAAAATCCGAAGAAGATGGCTGCTACGATTAGGTTACGCTAAGTTAACAGAATCGAAGTTTACGTACACAGCTATTACCACTTTATTCGCCGGAAATGTTTGATTTCGTTAAAAGCAAACATTCTTGAGCCTTTCTTAGTTAATATTTTATTAAATGGCTATTATGTTATGTTTTATTACGTAAAAGTTTATAAATTTCAAGAAAAGTTATATATTAATTTCTCGCCCTCGGGGAATATATTCGTGAGCATATGCTATGAAGATATAAAGCTTACCAAGTAGACTGGGGTCGTATGTGATGTCAGCGTGCCGCCCCCTGGCCTGATAGCCGTGCCGGGCGAGCGGCGCGTGAACATCGGACGTGGGATCGAAGGCCGCGAAGGTAGCCGGGCCCATCGCGCGCGCCGCCCTCTTCTTTGCCACCAGGCCCATTCTACCGCCGCCTTGGTGTATAGCTTGAAGTTTTCGGAGCTCTGGGCACAGACGAGGTAATAGTATATAGCAGGGTATCCTAATCTTTTTTGCGTCACGCCGCCCTTGTTATAATAATTAATATTTTCATGCCCCCCCTCTATCGAAATTTTTACGACAAGCTCGGGTAGAACGATGCTATCTGAGACATACTGATCCCGAACACGTCTTTAACAACAAACGAATGGGTGAATGAATGAGTTAAAGAAGAATTTACGTCTTTAACTGGATTTATCTTTTCTAAATGCAAACGCATTGTGCCCCCCCTACGGTATCAGTACGCTCCCCAAGGGGGGCGCGCCCCACTGGTTGGGAAGTCCTGGTATATATGGTTCTTCATAATATGCTGACAATTTTTAAGGGGATGACCAGACCGACAAACTGAGCAACGTTCTCATTGGCACCAACAACGAAATCGCTGAAAAAAATCAGCTGTCCCATACAAAAGTGCAAAACTTCTCGAGCCAAATGTATAGGACAACAGACTTTTTTTTCGCGATTTCGATGTTGGTCTCTGTCTGGTCTGCTCCTTCATGCGAGCTTGTTGCACATCTTGCGGGACTGCACCATGCTCTCCCGTCCTAAACTACAACAAGTAACAACCTCTGTCTCTGCTCCTCCTGATGGTGTCTATCTTCCTCTGCACCAGCTCCTTCTTGCTGGCCCACATCTTGTTGCTCGTCTTGCTGGACTGCTCCATGCTGTCCCATTCTAAACTACAACAAGTACAATACCTCTGTCCCTGCTCCTCCTGATGGTGTCTATCTTCCTCTGCATCAGCTCTTTCTTGCCGGCCCACAGGTTGGCCAGCTTGTTGCTTGTTTTGGTGGATTGCTTCTCCCGCTGTGAGAACTGCAGCCGGTGCAGAAGTTCTAGCCTGATATCCTGGAGCTCGTCTATTTCCTGGGCGATATAATGAGAAATGCGTTAAGATAAGAGTAATTTTAGTACAGATTTTGGGACATAAAAGATTATTTATAGTTATTTTGTAGCAGATTCTGCACTCTCTCGATTTCGTTTTAAAGACAACCGCGTCGAACGACGAAATAAAACGCGCCCTAAGTCAATGCACGATCGCTTGTGTCTCAAGCGATACGCGGCGCCGTAGGTACTTATCGCAGCTATCAAACGCGAGTCACAGAGCACTGTTCAAAGTATAAACCTCACTGAAATAGACTGACAGAACACATTAGGGGACCATTATATTTTTGTTGGCTCGAATTAACAATTGAAATTCGTAGTCTGGTTTGTTTCATAAATTCGTAAGATTGTTCGTGTCGTGACTCAGTTAAGCATAAACTGCTGAACGGATTTAGATGAAAAGACGGGTTTTTTGTGGAAGGTTGGCCTTATTTTTCGCCGTTGTTTCTAGTGCGGCCATAAACTAAACTTGAATATTTTAGTTCAGAATAAAGTAACAAACACAACTTGTTATTACATGTATATCCCTAGACTCAGTCGGAACTGAGATACAAAGGCTTGAAGTTAATATATTCTTTACGTTTACCTCAATATATCTCCGTTCGGACTGAGTTTAGAGATATACTTGTCATAACATGTTTTGTTTGAAACTTAATTTCTAACTATAATATTCAAGTTTGATTGATGGCCGCCGTATGAATTAACTCAGGATACTTTTTAAATTAGGCTATGGCAGTAGTGTAGCGAGGGGGGGGGGGGGGGGGCAGGGGGGCAAAAACCCCGGGCGGCATTTTACTAGGGGCGGCAAATTCGGGAAAAATATATATTGATTGAGATCTGTCTATAACCAATTCGTAGACCAGAGAAAAGTCGAGCTCGCTCCGCTCGCTCTAAGTTTCTTAGTTACTGTGCCTACACATAATCCTAAAGAGTTCTGACCACAGCTGAGACGTGGGGCTAAAAATATCTAGCTTGTTTCGCTCCATCCATAGCTTTAACTTGGGTTACTTTCCACATGATATGTACGTAAAAAGCTCTGGCTCTAACCGATTCGTATTGAGGATTAAAGTCGAGCTCGCTTGAAGTTTCCATTTTTGCATGAATAAACCAATAGATGTCCGACCACAACCAGAATAGATGTGCAAAAAAATTTCGGGCTCTCTTTGCTTGCTCCGTTATAATTTTTAGGTTAGATAAGGGGGCGGCTAAATCGGTCTGTGCCCCGGGCGGCAGAAACCCACGCTACGCCACTGGGCGAAGGTACGGGCACAGCACAGAGCATTATAAGAGGGGTTAGAAGTGCAAAGTTGGGTGGAACGTATCGCTACAGGTTATGCAATGATTTGTATAACACCATAAGGCGCGCGGCGTGGTGCGAGCGAGAGGGCATGAGTAATTGTAGCAGCGTGAGCGGGAAGACAAGTGGCGACAGCCGTCTCCGAAGCAAAAGCGCCACTTTGCATTTCTAACCCCTCTTATAATGTTCTGTGGGGCACAGCAAGTTATAAATACGAAAACAAACAGCTTCTCTGAATATCCAATCCTTGGTCTCCACGTCGTTAATGATGTCGTCTCGCTTCTTCATCCAGCGCGGGAAGTCTCCCCTCTCAGTCAGCTTGTTCCACTTGCGCGCGTGGCGCATTCTGAGAACATGAATTATAAAACAATGTTACATTTTGAGAATTTCTTTCACAAAAAAGCCGTGGTGGCGGGTGGGCAAGTGGCGAGTAACCTTGCCTGCCGTGCAGGAGGCGATGGTTCAATCCCCGTCCAGGCCGACTCTTACCAATGGGTTTTTCGGAATTTATGTACGATTTGTAACACTACTGGTTTTTAGGTGAAGGAAAACATAGTGAGGAAACCTGCGTGCTTCAATTTCGAAGCATTGTATTGTACCACTACTCTGTGACCAAACATAGGCACCTTTATGAAACTGAAGAGGAGAGGCATGAAAGAGAAGGTAAAAGAAGAAAGGACCTCAAAAGTACTATAGTACCGAAATTGAAAGTTGTAGAACACAGTGCTCGGAATCAAGCAGTGAAACTATTTAACAAGTTGCCTAAAGATTTAAAAGTCATCCATCGGTTAAGCATTTTTAAAAACAAACTTAAAGCTATTCTGATTGAGAGGTGTTATTACAGTATTAGTGAGTTCTGAGTGTCGTAGTTTTACCTACATATTTTATCTCTGACATGTTTGAAATTATTAAATATTGTTTTGTGTTTTATAAGATGAATTATTGATTGACGTTCTATACTGACATTTACATTTATAAATATTATTTCTAATTAAGTACCAATCTATTTGCCTAGTCGTGTTTTAGTAAAGTTTTAACTTCAAATTAAATTATACCTAATATTATTGTTAACTTTGCATCTTCTATGTAATTCTTTGGTTTAATTTTTAGATATAAGTTTTAGTTGTAAAATATTTCAAACACAATTTATAGTGTTACTGAATAAATAAATGAAACTGTCCATTACAAATGTTGTCGGACTCAATCCCCGTCACGCTATACAGAGTTTCGGTACGATTAAAAAGTAAATGTTCTGAGTTTTCATAATATCCTCCTCGGGGAAAATAGTCGTGGGCATATGCTACAATGTCTGTCTATTTAACTACTATGGATTTTGATGCTGTTTACAAGGGGGATAAAACTAGGATAAATATAAAAACTAACTTGTTAATTATCTCAGTGGTGTGGAAGTCAGCAGGCAGGTCGCCTATACGGAACGGTTTACCGGGACCTGTAAGATAATGTTGTTATTCGTCAAGATTTTATATTACATAGATTTTAAAATAATGTACCAGATTTTAAGTCAGATCATAAGCTATCAAACGAAAATTTTCATCAAAATCGGTTCAGTAGTTTTTGCGTAATGCTCGAACAAACAAACAGACAGAATCCAAAAATTGGTAATTTGGTGTCATGGAGGGACACCTAAAACCATTTTGTAATCTTTTTTTTGTAAATATATTATTGAATATACGGACGGGCGGCTAGTATTGACTAGCAGCCCGTCCCGGCTTCGCACGGGGTAGACAATTGTCTATTTTACCAAGGATCCCTAATTTTTTTCATAATGAAATGTATCCTATGTCAAATTGGAAGAATGTAGCATTCTATTGGTGAAAGAATTTTTTAAATCGGCCCAGTACTTTTTGAGCCTATTCATTACAAACATACAAAAATAGGTACAAATCTTTCCTCTTTATAATATTAGTGTAGATAAAGACACACTATTCTTTTACAGTTTTATACTAGTTTAAGTTAGATATAAACTTAAGAATCTACCCATCAATCTGAACAACCAACAGATTTATCCATTACTAGCCTGGTTCCCCACCAGAGATGTGCGATGCAGCTAAGCCGTATGCGAGGAAAATAAAACCGGTCAAGTGCGAGTCGGGCTACTCGCGCACCGAGGCGAGGGCCCGTACCACACCACCAATTGCAAAAAAGTTTTGTTTTCTCCGTGACCTTTAGCGCGAGGCCGACTCACACTTGGCTGTTTTTTATTATTTTTTGTTATACTGTACAGTTTGCTCTATAATCACACCAAGTTTGACGCTTGTATGTGTAACCGTTTTTACGATAGAGCGAGAAGAAAAAACGTTGATAAAATCTAGTTTCTTGTATGAGGACAACCCTTAATGTTTAACTTTTTGACATTTTCATTATTTGTTAACAAATCCGCCTTAACAACGCACATTCTGTGAAAACTTTATCTGTCTAGCTATTACGGTTCAAAAGTTACAGCCCTAAATAGGACGGACGGACGGACAGCGTAGGCTTATTCATAGGGTCCCGTTTTCACCCTTTGGGTATAAAACCCTAAAAATACCCAATTGACAACCTAACATTTTTTTGACCACCTGTTTTTAATAAAAATATAAAATAGGTTAAAAAATAAGAGATACGTATTTTTCCGATTATATTTTTGACCGATATTTCTATGTTTAATTTACTTTTGAATTTTCTGAAAAACGTAGGATTTATGGCTAAGATACCTTGGCCGCAATAACATTAAAAATAAAAACTGTCAAATACAATAGAAAAGCCAAGCAGGCAAAGGAATAAAATCTCATTCAACCTCTATTATATATTTCAAATAACTCGAGAAATAATAGATAGAAAAATCTGATAATTTTGACAAAGCTTATGCTTTGAATCACATAATCTCCAAATGGTTTTCTTATTTTGGTACCTTTCTTAAAATGAAATGTTGTCAATTAGATCACTCCATTTTCATAGCTTAGTTTATAGCGCAGTTCTGGTGGACGAGGGTTTAGCAAAGCGAGCTCTTTTAACATACAACTCGAGCGAAAGATGTGGGCAAGGATAATTGACATAAAAATTAGGTCGTTTCTCACCCCACTGCAATTGGTCTAGGTAGAGCACTTCGGGAGTTTCCGCGCAATTCTCCGCCGGCTTGGAGTCCGGCTGCCACGGGATTGTCTGCGCCGACGACTCTCTGAAACACTTTATAATGTCATTGTGGCACTTCACATGGTCTATCTGGAAAATATAGCATAGCATATCGTTGGCTAAAGTGTCAAACCTCGTAACTCCATTATATTTTTCAAATTACATTTTATACAATATTATTACTAATTTCTGAATGCATCCATGGCACAACTCTTAGGCCGAGATTCAGAGACGATTTTTTTGGTCTTAGCTCGAGCTAAGCGTGGCAAAAATGTATGGATTTGACATACGGGAGTCCGAATATGACTTACAAATCGTCTCTGAATCTCGGCCTTAAATCCTTTTAAAAAGCCGTTACAATTTAAAATGATAAATAGAAAACCATATAACTCTGGGCTGCAACTTTTCGTGGTGACGTTTTTTGTGCCTCCTGTAAAATTTGATCTAATGGAGTTACGAGGTCTGACACTTTAGTCGACGATATGCTCCCGACTATACTCCCCGAGGGGGTAGTCACAGATATTCTGAAACCACAGAACATCCACGTTTCACTAGTACCGAAACTCTGTACAGTGTGACGGGGAGTGAGGTAAAGAGTCTGGGGTACGACCTATTTTTGACTGTGAGCGCAGATATGTCAAGACAGAAGCATTATAACGATTTAGTTTCTATGGGAGTTTTGTTCCATTGTATAAGACCTATCCAACGACACCTCATTCGATTTATTAAAAACAATTATTTTTCCAACTGGTTTTCTTCATAACTACAACATTACTGTTTTTGGGTTACAATTATCTGTCTTCATACAAAATTTCGATTCAATAGGTGCAAGTATGAGCGAGTTATTGAGGCGGGGCTTACAGACGCACAGACAAACAGAATGGACGAAAGTATAAGGTTCCTTGTTTGACTACGGAACCCTAAAAATTGCGAAACAATAACTTCAAACTATAAACGAGACTATATTTAACAATAAAAATTCGAATCTAAAGTAATGGAATAAAATCCGAAGTTGCGGATTTCATGCAACCTCGTCCCCCCACAAAAACTGACAGAAAAGTTTTATTGTAGATTTACATGCAATAACTCGACCATAGTTGTACAAGGTGTTACAAAAGTAAAAATAGATATTTAAAACTTTAAAGGGGGTTGTTTAGACCATCAAACCAAACAACTTTCACTATGGGACCAACATCGAAATCGCGAGAAAAAAATCAGCTGTCACATACATTTAGCTCGAGTAGATTTGTAGTTTAGTATAGAACGAACATTTTTTTTTCGCGATTTCGATCTTGGCTCCATAGTGAAAGTTGTTCAGTTTGATGGTCTAAACCACCCCTTTAAATGTTTTTTTAACACCTTGTATAGTCTAAGCTTCGGCCACAACGGCCATCTGTTCTGCGAGCAGTTTGCCCCGCCCCTCGTCCCTAACAGTGATACTGTACCTGAATATGCTCTGTGTACCCCTATTCTTGGGCTTGGTCTGTCCAGGTGGTAGAAACACAGGCGATGGCGGATGGAAGTCCGGGACGGCTTTGTTCATGTCTAATACCTTCTTGGGGCTGTAAGTAATAATAACTTATTTAAATATAGTACATTATGATACAAGTGAGTAAAGTTGGTCATTACAGCCGAGGCGGTAACGCATTTAATTTTACACTCTGTATACTCACTAGGTACAAAACTTGAAGCGATCCTTCCCTCCTAACTGTGGAGTGGGCAGGATGTCCCTGTGGTTCACTTTGTTCAGGTACGCGTCGTACAAACAATCAGTGTTCGGGCAGGCGGCAGATAATATCATACTCACTAGGTACAAAACTTGAAGCGGTCCTTCCCTCCGAACTGTGTAGTGGGCACGTCGTACATACGGTTCCCTTTGTTCAGGTACGCGTCGTACGAACAATCAGTGTTCGGGCAGGCGGCAGATAATATAATACTCACTAGGTACAAAACTTGAAGCGATCCTTCCCTCCGAACTGTGGAGTGGGCAGGATGTCCCTGTTGTTCCCTTAGTTCAGGTACGCGTCGTACGAACAATCAGTGTTCGGGCAGGCGGCAGATAATATCATACTCACTAGGTACAAAACTTGAAGCGATCCTTCCCTCCTAACTGTGGAGTGGGCACGTTGTACATACGGTTCCCTTTGTTCAGGTACGCGTCGTACGAACAATCAGTGTTCGCGCAGGCGGCAGATAATATAATACTCACTAGGTACAAAACTTGAAGCGGTCCTTCCCTCCGAACTGTGTAGTGGGCACGTTGTACATACGGTTCCCTTTGTTCAGGTACGCGTCGTACGAACAATCAGTGTTCGGGCAGGCGGCAGATAATATCATACTCACTAGATACAAAACTTGAAGCTGTCCTTCCCTCCGAACTGTGGAGTGGGCACCTTGTACATACGGTTCCCTTTGTTCAGGTACGCGTCGTACAAACAATCAGTGTTCGGGCAGGCGGCAGATAATATAATACTCACTAGGTACAAAACTTGAAGCGGTCCTTCCCTCCGAACTGTGGACAGGGCAGGTTGTCCCTTTGGTTCACTTTGTTCAGATACGCGCCGTACGAACGGTCCATGTGATCGGGCAGCCGGCAATTTGGATGGTACACTGTAAAATTGTAAATATTGTCACGGATGCTACCAAACGTCGAACGTAAAAAGGCATTCAAAAATTCGGACGGTTTATTAACAGTCTCCGTGGCTCAGCGGTCGACGCATGGATTCTAGTTAAGCAAGCAGTCTAGTTAAGCCGTGAGTCGTGGGTTCAAGACCTCACCCCGATGAAAACATTTTTAGATTTCAATGTTGTTCAGGAACGTTCTAGAAGAATGAGGGAGAAGGAATAATTAGAAAGAAACAGAAAATAACGAAAAGACAGTCGTGTTCAGGAATGTTCAGGAAGGCAGAAGGCTTGGCGTTTCACTCCAATCCCGGAACCCGTCGCTCGTAACAATATTACACATTATTTCAACATAGCACAGCATATGCTCACGACTATATTCCCCGAAGGGGTAGTCAGAGAAATTCTGAAACCTCAGAACATCCACGTTTCACTAGTAGTACCGAAACTGTGTAGTGTGACGGGGATAGAGCCCGTCCCCACTTGTAATGGACAGTAGGTACAATACATGCCTCGAAATTGAAGCACGCAGGTTTCCTCACGATGTTTTCCTTCACCGAAAAGCGAGTGGTGTTACAAATCGTACATAAATTCCGAAAAACTCTTTGGTACGAGTCGGCCTGGACGGGGATCGAACCATCACCTCCTGCACGGCAGGCAAGGTTACTCGCCACTGGACCACCACGGCTTTTTCACGAACATTATTTCAATGTAAAATATATATAAAGCCCGTGTTGGTGACAGCCAATCTCTGTTTGATTTATTTGTATTTTTTTATAGTTTTGGAATGCTTTTTTTGACTGTATTGTTTTTGATATTATTTAGTTTTTTGTGTCATATAGATTTTTGCTGGGGAAAAGACAGATTTCATTTTTATTTTCGTTCTAACTCCTCGCAAGGGTCTCAGCCATTAATATCGTTCGCAATAGCCTGTATGTTTCCAAAGTAGGGCAAAAGACTCCTCTCACAAATAAGCCGAGAGGGAGTGGGCCACATTACCGTGCGTATGGTGGAGAAAAGTAAGTTGTCAACTTGCTGCTAGAGAATTTTAAGCTGACAAAGTCCGTTTCAAAACATGTGAAAATCACTCGGGAAGTCTATCTCACTCTAGCATATGTTTTTTCTCTATCGTATTGACACCCCAAGTGGATAGATACGCCGCATTCCAACATAACGCATTCCAACATAACGCATTCCAACATAACCCAATATCCATTGTTTCTTTTTATTATGTTACTTTTTAGCTTAATGTTTAGTATAAAGCATGTATATATCAATAGGTATTAGCTTCCATGCGGATAATAAATTTTAGAATCGCCTTTAACAGCTGTATATTGAATCTATTTAAATGACCCATGAGGAGGTAGGCTTTGACTAATTATTATAAGGACTAGCCTTGCGGTAGCATTTCCCCTCTGCCACGGAATAAGCACAATTGATCTTGTGTATTTACATTCAATTTTACACCTTATCACTAAACGAGACAGCCTATAATTGCGAAATAATAACTTCGAACTTAAAACGTTTGGGGTTCACACGAGACTACTTTTCATGATTTTTAACATTCAAAATTAGAATCTAAAGTTATAGGGAATAAAATCCAAAGTTGCGGATTTCATGTTACCTCGCCCCCCGCAAAAAGTGGCAGAAATTTTTCTTAGTAGAATCATACGCGTAACCAGTCCACAAATAAGTAGTCAAAGGGAGGTGGGGACCAGGAGACTCATAAGTATAGGATTTACTAGTATGGGCTCCTGTCTTCCACGCACAATTATTTTTATCATTATGATCCTCAGACCAGGTGAAACAGCAGGACGACGCACTGTCACCAAGTGACGTGTAGCCGGTTTCGTAAGCATGAGTGCTACCTGTTACGCGTAGTTTGGTTTAAATTATGTTGTAAATGTGTGTGTGTGACCCTTTGACTAATTATTATAAGGACTAGCCTTGCGGTAGCATTTCCCCTCTGCCACGGTATAAGCACAATTGATCTTGTGCATTTACATTCAATTTTACACCTTATCACTAAACGAGACAGCCTATAATTGCGAAATAATAACTTCGAACTTAGAACGTTTGGGGTTCACACGAGACTACTTTTCATGATTTTTAACATTCAAAATTAGAATCTAAAGTTGTGGGGAATAAAATCCAAAGTTGCGGATTTCATGTTACCTCGCCCCCCGCAAAAAGTGGCAGAAATGTTTGTTAGTAGAATCATACGCGTAACCAGTCCATATAATAATTAGTCAAAGGTGTGACCGTGTATGCACAGAGCAAGGCGTCGCACGGTGGGCTGAAAATCGACTTTCATAGACATAGGGATAAAAAAAAATATGTGTCGTTTTTTTCATGGATATGGGTTTGGTTTATCATTTCTATGCTCAAATATTCACAAAAGGTTGATTTAGCATATAAATGGATGACTTATAATTTTTTTACGAAAAATTTGTATGGAGTTCGTGTGAAAAATCCGATTATCTTTGGAACAGCAAGTTAAACCGTAATATCCTTACAGGGGGTTTTAGAACTTATTATTTATGATTTATTGACATACCGCGTATGACGGTTACTGCTGCAGAAACTAAGTAAAAAAATAAAGAAATATAATAATTTTTTTAAATTCTTTCACGAATCTTTTTAAAGCGTCTAGTCAAAATACCAAGTATTAATTAGCTAATAAACCTAAATAAGTGATATTTAATTATTATTATTTAGTACCATGAGTCCATGACTATCATGCGACAACACAAAACAATAACTATTGATTGTGATTAGGAGTTCTAGATGAAGATTTTCAAGAACTTCAGCCAATGCATCTTAAATGAGCGTAGTTAGCAAAGGGAAATCTCTAATGAGGGTAGATTAACAAAAAATAAATTTGCTAATCACTATAGTTTTAATCATCAGTGGAAAGCAATAAATAAGCTAAATTTGACTTTAATAATTTAGTGTATTCCAAACTTTTGAACTACATACGTATTCTGTGACCGTAAAATATTATTATAATGGAAAGTCTAACCACCAACTTAGACTTGTTTGTTTTTCTAAGAAGTGGGAGTACTTCATTTGATCATGAAGTATTGTTCAGTGCAGTGGTAGCTCGTCTAGGTGATCGCTTCTCTGACGAAGACCGTGTAACAGTCAAGGAATTTTGTCGAAGATTTACAAGAGCTGCTTCACAGAGGTGGCAGAAATCTCACCGTATCCTTGATACATTCAGAAAGCAGTACGAAAATTGGCTTCAGGCTAATGTCGATTGGCCAAGTTGTGTGCCAACCGGTTTTGTCATCCAAGAATCAAATGATGAGAGACCTAGCGCACATTTAATCTCTCCAGAACCGTCAACATCGTCGTCTATTGGTACTATGACAAAAAGACCTCGAAAGTCATTCGAAGATCTGGGAAGCAAACAGAAGAAGAGAAGGTCTGAAGATCATAAATGCGAAGATCCAAACGAATTGGCCAGTTCAGCTGCATTACATTTAGAAGAAGATGGTCGTGAGGATACCGCATTTGTTATCAAATATATGCTGAAAAATCCAGAAGCAGCTGCAAAAATTAGAGAAATGCTTAAGAAACCAGTTCAAACTTGTTTATTTACACCAGAAAAATCACTAGGGTTGCTCCTTTCATTGAAACTCTCTAAGTGGCAATACATCACGTTGCGAGAGACGGCCGTTCGGGAAGGTGCTAAGGATATTTACCCGTCTTACTACAAAGTGCAACAAGCTAAACTACAATGCTATCCTCCGAAACAATCAGTCACTGTAATGGATTCTTCAGCTAGGATTACACTTCAAGCATTACTTGATATCACGGTGAAGAGGATCATTGAAAGTCTTTCTGAAAATGTGCAAAATAAGGATTTGAAGCTAGTATCTAAGTGGGGATTTGATGGTGCTTCCAACCAAAGCCGATACAAACAGAAAATGGAGGGGCAACAAGATGATTCCAGTATATTTATGACCTCGTTAGTGCCACTCAAGCTGACTGCTGGAGATGATACTTTGTGGACGAATCCAAAGCCATGCTCAGCCTTATATTGTCGTCCAGTGCAGTTCACTTTTATAAAGGAGAGCGAAGAAGTGGTCATCAGTCACAAAAGGCAAATGGATAATGAAATTAAGGATCTTATCCCTACTGAGTGCGGTAGTAATAAGGTGAGTCATCAACTTATGATGACAATGATCGATGCTAAAATTTGTACATATCTTTCTGAAGCTAGATCAAACGCATCGTGCTACCTGTGCTTAGCCAAACCTACAGAAATGAACCGTTTAGATGTTGTAACATCAAAGACTGTGTCAACTGGCGTATATGAATTTGGCTTGTCATCACTGCACGCTCGTATAAATTCTATGGAATGTCTTTTGCATATTTCATACCGACTCGACTTCAAAAAGTGGGCTGCAAGAGGCAATGAGTACAAGGCATTGTTAGAGGCAAGAAAAAAAAGTATCCAGGATAAATTTAAAGACGAGCTCAATCTTTTGATTGACATCGTAAAACAAGGCTCAGGAACCACTAATGACGGGAATACGGCAAGAAGGTTTTTCGAGTTTCCTGATAAAACTGCAGCCATTACTGGATTGGATGAAGAGCTTGTTCGAAGATTTGCCGTGATTCTGCAAGCAATAACATCTGGGGAGCAAATCGATGTCATCAAATTTAAAGATTATGCCCGCAAAACAGCAGAAAAGTACGTGGAGCTATACGACTGGTACCACATGTCTTCAACCGTCCATAAGCTTTTGATACACGGTGCAGACATAATCGCCAATAACGATATTGTGCCAATCGGAAGCCTTTCAGAAGAAGCCTCGGAGGCACGCAATAAAGATTTTAGAAGGTTCCGGGAACATCATTCGCGGAAAAAAAGCAGGCAAGCTTCCAATGAGGATATCCTCAATATGCTTGTTCTTTCGTCTGATCCTTTGATTAGTGCACGAAGACCTAAGTTAGATACTAAGAAAAGCCAGGATCTCTTTGCTGAAACTAAAGAACTAATCAAGTGCCAGGAAACTCAGTTCGAGTTTTTGGATGTATCTAATTTGGATCCTGATTCCGAATTGGAATCCGACGATAGTGATGTTGAATATTAATAATTATGTTTTATATTTTTTTTGTAAATAAGTTATTAAGTTATTTTTAATATTATTTAAGCTTTTTTATTATTATTTAAGTTTTTTAAGAATTACGCAAATACTAATATTTAATATATTTTAATACAAATATCAAAAGATTTTTTTTTATTTTTGTTTGGTGCATTAAAACGAGTCGTAAAAGAATTTAAAAATACAATATTTAATACTTTTATTAATCACTGTAAGTGATTAGCAAATTTACTTTTTGTTAATTACCCTCATTAGAGATTTCCCTTTGCTAACTACGCTCATTTAAGATGCATTGGCTGAAGTTCTTGAAAATCTTCATCTAGAACTCCTAATCACAATCAATAGTTATTGTTTTGTGTTGTCGCATGATAGTCATGGACTCATGGTACTAAATAATAATAATTAAATATCACTTATTTAGGTTTATTAGCTAATTAATACTTGGTATTTTGACTAGACGCTTTAAAAAGATTCGTGAAAGAATTTAAAAAAATTATTATATTTCTTTATTTTTTTACTTAGTTTCTGCAGCAGTAACCGTCATACGCGGTATGTCAATAAATCATAAATAATAAGTTCTAAAACCCCCTGTAAGGATATTACGGTTTCACTTGCTGTTCCAAAGATAATCGGATTTTTCACACGAACTCCATACAAACTTTTCGTAAAAAAATTATAAGTCATCCATTTATATGCTAAATCAACCTTTTGTGAATATTTGAGCATAGAAATGATAAACAAAACCCATATCCATGAAAAAAACGACACATATTTTTTTTTATCCCTATGTCTATGAAAGTCGATTTTCAGCCCACCGTGCGTCGTTTCGTATGCTTCGCTTTATTGTTCGCACGGCTTTGTCTTGTTTTTTTCACTTGATCTTGAAAACGTATTCCTATATTTAAGGTGTAATAATGTTTGTGGAAGAAAATAAACTTTACTTTATTATTATTATATGACTAGCTGACCCGGCAGACGTTGTTCTGCCATTTTCCCTACCCTACACCTACCCTACAACTACCCTACAACTACCCTACACCTACTCTACACCTACAACTACCCTACACCTACCCGACACACACTTGGCCGTTTTTGTTTATAAACCTTCCCTGGCATATGCACAACAACCCACCAAAGTTTCGCAATCGGTCCAGCCGTTCAAGCGTGATGCCGTGACCAAGGGAAATAGGGATTCATTTTTATATACAAGGTGTTACAAAAATACAAATAAACATTTACGGGGGTGGTTTAGACCATCAAACTGAACAACTTTCACTATGGGACCAACATCGAAATCGCGAAAAAAAAATCTGATGTTCCATACTAAACTACAAATCTACTCGAGCTAAATGTATGGGACGGGTGATTTTTTTTTTCGCGATTTCGATGTTGGTCCCATAGTGAAAGTTGTTCAGTTTGATGGTCTAAACAATCCCCTAAAAAGTTTAAAATTTTTATTTTTACTTTTGTAACACCCTGTATATAGATTATGACAATACTTACCTACATGCATTCTTGGAAACTGTCTCAGTTCAGAAAACATAGTGTTGTAAACTGGCTGCAGTATCTGAAACATAAAATACCTATTAAAATAATTAATGTGGACCGTCTTCAAATATTATTTATTATAAACATGTTACAGTAATGAAAAATTAAGTCTCGGGCGGGACTTGAACCCGCAATCTTCAATCCGGGGATTACTTTTTCCAATATACGGTATGTTCCGATTCATAAAAACAGTGCTGTGAGCGATTACAGCGCTAACACCCGTTCCATTTGCGTCAGCGCGCCTACAGCGCTGATAGCGTTCTACCAATTCGGAACGCTAGATATCGCGCTCACACCGTTCACACCATAACATTCAAATATTCAAATTATTTTCTTCATCACTAATCGTTATTAAACTTTTACTCGTCTTTTTTAGAATATAATCAAACCCAATATTACTAAAGAAACCTAAATTGAGACCTAAACAAACCAAAAATATACGACACCAAAACTGTTAAGTGTCACTTTTGAAAATTCGCTCTAAAATTGACTAGACCAAAACTGTCAAAGGTCACTTTTGACAACTCGCTCACAGTGCTAACGCTACGAACCGTGAGCACTGTTATTGCAAGATGGCGTCGGTAGTGACGTCATGAATGACGTCACGTTTTCGATTGTGGACGCGCTCACGTCAAATCGGAACGATATTTATCGCGCTCACAGCGCTGTCGGCGTAATTCGGGACGCACCGTTAGCCACCGAGCCCACTACCCAGAGAACAAAATTCTTCAACCAATAGGGTACTTGACAACTAGTCAAATCAGCTACTCTTTATTGGACGTCAAAACGTGCGCTTTGTACGAAATTTGTATTCAATTCTGAGTTGTGACGTCATCAAAATTTCATTCCTTTTTAAAGTTTATCTTGTTATTAAAAATAGTATTCCAGCTCAAAACTAAATGACAATGGGAGTTTAGCGTTATTTTCTAACGTTTTTTTTTATTGAGAAGATAAAAATAAAATAAATTGTATGTAGTCAAATACCCAATTGCGTCTTAAGGGACGTGGTATGATTGGAAAAAGCAATTCCGTGGTTTGGAAGATTACGGGTTCAAGTCTCGCCCGAGACTTAATTTTTAACCTTTAATTTGATAATAAGGACCGCTTGTGGCGATCCTTGGGGGATGCCTTTGTCCAGTCCAGAAGTGGACGTCCATCGGCGGGCATGAATTCAAGATTTTTTTTCCCCAAAGTCAATGTCCTCCACATTCGGCTTTGGGGAAAAAGTTCTAAATGCGACGTCTAGTCTTCCATTATATTATTATACATGGTGTAAAATTAAATACATAACATACCTACTTAAGGGAGTACTTCAGACCATCAAACTGAACATCTTTCACTATGGCACCAAAATTACGATCGGGAAAAAAAATATGCTCTTCCATAAATTTGGGTCGTGTCGCCATTGACATATGAAACAGCAGATATTCAAAGTCAAAGTCAAAATTGTTTATTCAAAATAATATCACATAGATAAGTTTTTGACGTCATGTTTTTGAATCTACCACCGCGTCGGAAGGTGTTCCGTTGTAGAGAGGATGCAGCCAGAAAATCGAATATGCAAAGTACAATTACAAAAATCCGATATTAAATTACTTATTTTATTTGCGACCTCAATATCGGTCCCCGGTACCCACTAATATATTTAAGTTTACACCCTGTATAATGTGATGAAACTGATAATTAAAGGAAAGTTTGTCGCACTCACAAGCTGCGCAGACGCCATGGCCGCTTTGAAGGATGTCCTTGCGTAGTCTCGTGCGCCGGAAACGATGTACGACGAATCTATTAAATCGAACTTGACAAGTTAAGAGAGATTGCTAGTCAATTAGGAGTATTAAGAGGTTTCCCTGACCGAACGACCTTGACCCTTTCAGAGCCTTCACCTCTACTAAACTACGTTATTTTAGTAGGTAAACCTATTTTTGACTGGCTTGTACTTCATTTTGTCACTATGGTGCCTTCTAATCCAAGGAAATCAAATTCGAAAATTAAAAGAATTCGCACCAAATTTTACAATGATCTAATTAACTCATTATTTGGTCTTAAAAAAATTACTCCATAGCATTTTTAGATCTTAATATTGTCCACACAATGGTGTGTTTCGAAAGTAAAAGTGACTTCAACTTATAAAGTAGATGCACATAATACAGTTTATTTTCCAATAATTTTGGCTTTCCTTTAAACTTATTATAGAAATTAAATTTAAATAATAAAATAGGTCCAGTAGTTTTCGGGTGATTTCGCGAACAAACTAACAAACAAACAGACAATATAATCAATGCAAAAAATTGGTTGTTTTGAGTCAGGGATACCTAAAAACCATATCGTTAACTTTTTCTAGTAAATATCTTCAAAGTACAGACACACTTCTATTAAAGTTTTATAAGTTTAGATTCTGTGGTTAGTAGGTACCTCGACCATTCTTACACTTACAATCGTAACCAATTTATGATTGGAAAATGTATCTAGCCATCCAGCCAGAGAGTCAAGTCCTTTAAAGAGGGTTCACCTTCCTCCGATCACTTCCCCTCGTTGTTTTTTATTATTGAACAATTTTTTTTTTATTATATAAGCGGGGGGGGGGGGGGGGTTCACCCCGACTCTCGGTACCCACTCGATTAAGGGTTAAGACACAATTACCCGACGGCGACCGACGACCGGCCCATACAAAAATGACATTTAGTTTAAGAAGCCGTCGCCGTCATCCCCGCGTCGGCGGCGGACGGCTTCCCATACTAAATGCTATTTTTGTATGGGCACGCCGTCGGTTGCCGTCGGGTAATGGGTCTCAACCCTAAAGGTGGACTTCCGATGCAAGCCGCCGATGCGTCTGACGCGCGCGGCTCGCGGCCGACGGCCTAGTTACTATGAAAACGTATGGCGCCGCTTCCGATGGCAGCGACAGACGCGTGCGTCAGACGCGCGCGGCCGATGCGGTAGACATATGGCATATGACAGAACCACGCGTCAGACGCACTCGTCAGTCGCATAGGCCGCTGGCATCGGAAGTCCACCTTTAGGTAGCATGTTTCAAAACTTTAACCGACTGCAGCCATGAACTGTGAGGTGATGTTTCTATCGAATCATTGGCAGCTACTTAAGCCAGAAATTCGAGTCCTCAACGTCTACCTACGATCTGAAGACCGCCTGCCACGCGTGGCCAAAATGGCAAATCCTTTATTCCTGAGGTCCACAATCCAGTGGAGTTCTCTTGATTGATGAAATGATGATCACAAATTGGTTCAAATTATCAACAAATTAACTCACCATACAGATAGTCGTGTACCCGCGCTTTGGGCAACTGTTGTTTTCTCGGCGCCTCGTACATAGTTTCACCGCTCATTTTCACGTAATTTGTTTATTTTCTATCGATTTATTGTGATTTTATTTGATTTGTTGTTATTCTGCGTTGTTTGTTGTCATGGGTGACATTGATTGACGTTATATTTGATTGATTAAACAAATTCGTTGCTAGGATACGGTCACGGACTAATTAAAGTCCGGCCGCTGAAAGATTGCGTTTGACAGTTACCATAAAATTGTAAAAAACTGAATGAAAATATTGTTTACCTGTGCTCACTCTAGTACACAGGGCACTAGCTGCCCTTTTAAGTTCAAAAAGCTACTAAATAATGATCGGCATTTATAGTTTTCATTCAGTTTTTTACAATTTTATGGTAACTGTCAAACGCAATCTTTCAGCGGCCGGACTTTAGAAAGAACTACCGTGCAAGCTACCGTGATAAGACAATACAGGGCCTATGTCGAAAAATAATTGAAGCGAAATGGGCGTGTGATAGCTTATATTACTGCCTGATGCGAGAGAAAGAGATGGGGCCGCGCGCGCGTCTTAAACAACGCAAGCGTAAAACAAACTTTATTTAATTGTGATTGTACTATTTATGTAAGTTAATTTCTGCTCTAATCAAACTTTATAAAATTTCAATCTCTTTTTTTTCAATCTAGTTTCGTGTTTCTATTATTCACCGTTTAGCAGTTCCAAGCGTTTATCGATAAAGATGAAGGTTATTTTTGCTTATTTTTCTATCGAGAAAATGTCTCTTAATCGTGTTTTGGCTCTAATCAAAACTTCAATTATATGTTCAATTTACACATATCCGCAAATCATACTGCTACTGTTAGTACTTCATGATATATTATTGAAGAATCCAATTTTTTCACATATCCTGTTAATACCTATTTCCAGTTTCCTGGCCAATACCTATTTCGAGCTTCTTGCGTAGTATCTACGGTATCCATGGATTTAGAATGATAAAGGATGCCAATCCTCCTTACAAGCATGGAAACACTAAAATTGGCCATGGCGATCGGTAATGTTCAACCTTCTATCGTATCGATGTTTCAAACATTAGGTTTGCCCCTTTCTGTCACAACAAAAATTAAATAAAACTCTTTTTTTAAATGTTTGTCGTTGGATCAGAAAGGGACAAACCAACAACGAAGATGAAACAACAACGAAAGAAGGATGAACATTAACGACCGCCAAGGAGTATTTTCATGTTTCACCGCTCGTAAGGCAGTCTGTACTCCAGATTTCCAGCTTCCTGACGGTATCATATCCAATAGACAATACCTTACAATCTTCGTGATATCAAATCATTGACGAAGAAGTTTCGTTTAGGGTCAATTCACACCATCAGTAACCTCCAGGAAGATGCTATTAGGTATTTATCATAAGTTAATATACAGGAATAGAGGAACACAGCAGAGAGAGCGAGATGCACCTAGCGACACCACTGTTTAATAGAAAGAGATACGTGAGGCAAGGACCAATAGAACCGTTTTTGGGAACTTATCGGCAAAATCGACAGAGTAAATATTCGAGCTCTGTGAATAATTTGTGAATCTAAAGTGAAATCTTAGATTATTCTGTGAAATATACTAACACTATTTCATTAAATTATCCACGATTTCATGTTAGATTCACAATTATACACCGAACTCCAATTTTTACTCGGCTGATAGGGGGTGATAATTTCCCAAAAAACGGTTTCATTTGACAACTCATGTCAGTTCCTATATTCCGTAAGGTATAATAACTTTTATGGTATTTATCATTCTAAATCCATGGTAGCCTCTTTAGGTATTTTAAATTTCTTGATCAGTACCATGATTATGGATTCAATATCAGCTGATCAGTATCATCCCGGGAAGTTGGAATATGTATTTGGTTACAAATCCATGTCAGTACTCATGCCAGCTTCTTGATTCACACTGATGATATTTCACTTGTTCAACGTATTTTAACGACTATGTTTCCCGAGGGGGTAGTCAGTCACACTACTTATTCTTACTTAATACTGTACTATTCTCGGACTAAAGTACTAGTACATAAAAGCAGTGGCGTGCACTCAGGGTAGACACAAAGACAGTAAAACCTAAATAATTTCTAAACTAAAAGCATTTTGTTTACTAAATGACTTTTAATTGTTTAATTACCTGTTAAAGTCCGGCCGCTGAAAGATTGCGTTTGACAGTTACCATAAAATTGTAAAAAACTGAATGAAAACTATAAATGCCGATCATTATTTAGTAGCTTTTTGAACTTAAAAGGGCAGCTAGTGCCCTGTGTACTAGAGTGAGCACAGGTAAACAATATTATCATTCAGTTTTTTACAATTTTATGGTAACTGTCAAACGCAATCTTTCAGCGGCCGGACTTTAGTTTAGAAATTATTGGGGTTTTACTATATTTCTGTCTACCCTGAGTGCACACCACTGCATAAGGGTGCGTCTACATCTGGCGAAAGCGTGGCGAATGTGCAGCTCATTTTATGCTCATGCGTCGCTACTGCGCAGCTCGCGAGCTGCGCATTCTCCATATGTGGACGCACCCTTAGGTTATATTATTTAATGAGAGAGAAATCAATGGGGTACGATATAAAACTGAAAATAATTATAACAGCGTTAATTATTTACTTATTTATTTTATACAGTTTTATTTTTAACACTTTCATTGTCATAATGATGAATACGATGAGAGCGGTACAAAGGTCAAACGTCAAACAAATATCTGAAATAAATTTCAGCAAACTCAACGGCATATTGTAAGTATTTCAGCCTACATAATGACATTACATCCTAAAACAAGTTTACATTCATATAATACTCTATCTGTCAGTTGCACATAACTACGTTCATTAATGTTTTTTTTAATAATCAATGGACTTCTTGCTTGTGCGTTAGCACCGCATTTCCGCCAGTGTCAAGTGGTTTGAGGGAGTATCTATCCACGAGGATTGTTTTTGAGTAAGAACACAACTGAGAAGGATTGCGGAGCCTCGTGGCAGGCTGAAACGCGAACCGCACGAACACGACGCGAAAGACAAGTGTTCGGGGCAAACCCTGCAACGTGACTCTTCATTAATGTTAATCCTCCATTAAATCTCTTGCTGTCACTGTTTGTCTTTTTGACGTAGTAAAAGCTAGCAAGAGATTTAATGGAGGATTAGCTCTATTGAGCGTTTCTGCAACTGAGTGTTAGTATATCAGAATAAAGGTCCATTCACACAGAAAGAGCAGTGGCGCGCAGCGACCGGAGCATTTTCGGAGCAATATTGTACCTAGCATTTTGAATCATATTGCTAGTGAATAAAGTTCAAATTTATTTGAGCAATAGACGGGTAAATCGGTGCCGCGAGAAAAATTTCTTGACTAGATAACAGCACAAGAAAAAAAAACAGAAATCGGTAGTCAATCAAAATTAATCTGCGTTCCAAAACTCTGTCTTAGGGTCAATACACACTGAAAGATCAGCCACAGGCCCGCACGCTGCCACCACGTAGTTTACAATGGAAAACTCGCGTGGTGTGTCGTGCTTTCAGTGTGAATTGACCCTAAGACAGAGTTTTACAGCCGAATCGGAACGCTGAATAACGACGCTGATTTACTCCCGATTTCCGTTAGATTTCTTGTGATGCATTATATTTAGCCAACAGTTTTGGTCACAACCTAGTCAAGAAATTAGAGTAAGAAAAATTTTAAGCGAGTGAAGCTATTCACTCGCTTCAACATTTTTTACTTTACTAATTATGCGTAAAATGACAAAGTTAGCTTTAAATTCGTAGTGCTTCGCTCACTTATAATATTTAGCAGCCAAACCCAACAATTTTGGCTATAACCGAGAGGCAGTACCTACTGTTCATGCATGCATGCATGCATGCATATGCTCACGACTATATTCCCCGAGGGGGTAGTCAGAGATATTCTGAAACCTCAGAACATCCACGTTTCACCAGTAGTACCGAAACTCCATCCAGTGTGACGGGGGGTGAGCCCGTCGCCACATAATGGACAGTGGGTACAATACATGCCTCGAAATTGAAGCTTGCAGGTTTCCTCCTAATGTTCAAATTAGGACAAATCATTAATTAGGATCTCCGACACACATATAATCTTAAACGATCAACAATACGATCTAAAACTTGAAACAAGCGAAGCGAGGTTAACATTTTACTATATGAGTTTACAGGTCTAGCAAACCTGCAAGACGATCGAAATCCTGTAGCCAGCGAAGCAGCTCCAGATTTTACTGCATGGCGTCTAATAACATCGCGATACAAACAAAAACTTGGAGAAGCGTGCTCGAAATTTTACTATAATACGAATGGACCGTTGCAATACGATCTAAAACTTGGAGCGAGCGAAAAGATCTCGAGATTTTACTGCAATGCAATACGAATTTATTTTACTGCATTTTGTTTAATTTTGCTACGTAACTCGACTCTGAAGCTGAAGCTTGTACATATACAAGGTGTTAGGCAGACGGTTGGACAAAGAAAAATGGCGGGTAAGGGAGATCATTTAGAACCTATTTAATCGCGTGCGTTTGTAGACAGTCTGATGTCGGCCGCTGCGCGCGATTAAGCCGAGACTCGTAGACCGGTGCGTGTGTAGACAGTCTACGCTAGTCACGCGTGTTGCAGGAGAGCCGGTCGGCCTGATGTCGGCCGGCACACGTGAACCCAGGATCTCATAGAGCGTGGCCAGCAGACATTACTGTGTAGACGGTCTACGCTAGTCACGCATGACGCGGGAGAGTCGGTCGGCCTGATGTTGACCTAGGCACGCGAGTGAAAGGCTCTCGTAGACCGGTGCGTGTGTAGACAGCCTAAGCTATACTTCATTCCAAATAAGGATGACGAGATTTTCCGATTCCTATTTAGCTTTCTGGCCCTATTCTGATTACCAAATGTAATTCATTTATTGGATACATATACTATCCGACATATCTTGGACGTTACTAAAGCTGTTCTAAGAATAAGTGAGAGGAAGTGTTTCAAATCTCTGTTTCTGTAATGCAAAATAGCCTTAAGTTTCGTTGCTATTTTGAATGGAGTATAGTCACGCTTGACGCAACAGAGCCGCTCGACTTGATGTCAGCGAGTAGTCCGAAGCTCTCGTAGACCGGTGCGTGTGTAGAGTGTCTACGCTAGTCACGCGTGTGCGCGCAGCATGGCGTCCAGCTCGGCGACGGAGGCGGTGGCGCGGGAGAGCTGGTCGGCCTGCTGTCGGCCGCTGCGCGTCAGCGTGCTGAGGCTCTTCTTGAGCGTCGCCAGACGATCGCTTACTCGCCGCTTCTCCTCTAGCAGCAGCTGGTACGCTCTCTCACCTGCAGCATTAAATAGAAATATTCTTTATTGTGAATCATAAAAAAATCGTGGTGGTCCAGTAGCGAGTAACCTTGCCTGCCGTGCAGGAGGCGATGGATAGGGGGTAATCTCTATTCAACGTTCAGCCCATGGAAGATCTTCAATTTTCCTCCAAAGGGACATAGACTCACCTAACAGAGGCAGGTAGTCGCCGGCCCGCTCCGCTCTTATGTCCAGCGTGAACCAGTCGTCCACGTTATCAGAGTCAGACGACGGTAGCTCCTGTCAAACATTATACAGTTGTGATATAGTCACAGAATAGGTAATAGTATATAGTTCTATATACAGAACGGCCACACCCCGCCCCCTTCTGACTTCAGATACCCCACCTCACCTCACACTTTCTGGGAAACTTGAGGGAAATCGAGCAAGGGAATGCAATCAGCCGCGTGCACCGATTTGACTACATAAAATTGTGTCTTTTCAGTGCATAAAGAACGTTGAATAATAACGCTAAATTCACATTTTCAATAATTTTTTAGCTCAAATACTATTTTTAATAATAGAACGAACAATAAAAGTATTGAAATGTCGATGACGGTAAATGCAAAGCGTGGCTTTCAACCCACTTGCACAAAGTGCGCATGTGCAGACGCCATGTCGAAATTCCTAAACGTTCTTTAGAGTGCCGGACCTGTGATATAGTAGCCACATATCCTCACGTATGGTGCTGAGATAGCGGAATATATATAGTTAAAACGTGATTAACCTCTTGACAGTGAGCATCCATCCACCTTAACCCTATCTGTGAAACCGGCTCCCGGTATAGCCACAGTCATGAGATTTTGCCTCTGTGACATATTTCGAACAAAAGCACACAGAACAAATGGTTGAATTAGCTAGCCTGTTTCTTCTTATACATTTTGTGATAATTCCGATAGAGAGAGAATATAAAATAATGGTAGTTTAAAAAAAACATCTACACCGGCTGCCGGTGTGACCACAGACAAGGAACAAATGTCATATACCGGGAGCCGGTATAGGTCACACTACAAAGGTTAACTAACTAACCTAACTAGAGTTAACCCGCGTCCGCACAAATTAAATACCAGATTTTAAGTCAGATGCCAAAGATTGCCAGTCAGCTGTCAAACAAAAAAGTTTCATCAAAATCGGTTCAGTAGTTTTCGCGTGATTCTCGCACAAAAAAACAGGCAAAAACTCGTTTCTCGTTTTCAAAACGAGTTGACAAGTTTTCCTGTGACGTCACTGGACGTACCGAAAAACGACGGTATTTTATTAAAATATCTGTAATCCCTTCATTTCAAAATCTCTGACTTAGAAAATATTATTATGAGACAATTGACAACATTACATTTTTTAACCACCTGTTTTTAATAAAAAATATAAAAATAGGTTAAAAAATAAGAGATACGTATTTTTCCGATTTTATTTTTGACCGATATTTCTATTTTAAATTTACTTTTGAATTTTGTGAAAAACGTAGGATTTATGGCTAAGATACCTTGGCCACACTAACATTAAAAATAAAAACTGTCAAATACAATAGAAAAGCCAAGCAGGCAAAGAAATAAAATCTCATTCAACCTCTATTATATTTTTCAAATAACTCAAGAAATAATGGATAGAAAAATCGGATAATTTTGATATAAGCTTTGATTCACATAATCTCCAATTGGTTTTCTTATTCTGGTACCTTTCATAAAATGAAATGTTGTCAATTATCTCATAATGGTTTTCGATTCAGCCATGCAAAAAAAACTTGACATACCGAATTGGTCTTCGGCTTCATATACTTTCCATCAGGAGAGCTGAAGCCAAACGCGAACCCATCTCTAAATAGTATAAAACAAAGACGCTCTCCGCGTCTGTCTGTATTTTGATACGGTTTTCACTGCCATTTAGATAATTTCTTCCTGAAGGTTTATGTGTACTTATATTATACACGGTGTTAGGTTAAGAGGTGATTGTACCTATGCTATAGAACATCTTTCCCTAAGAAAGCTATAGGAAATGCAATCAGCTGATTAACGTTTGTATGAAAAGTCAGTAAAAAAAAAATCTAATTTCCTATAAGTTTCTTAGGGAAAGTTGATCAGTATCATGGGTACAATCATCCCTTAAAGTAATGCAACTGTTTACCCTAACACCCTGTAGATCCCACCAGGGCGAAGCTGGGCTGGTCGCTAGTATCGAATAAAAGAGCTTACATCATAGAGGCTGTCGTCTTCAGAGAGACTGTCGGCATCTGTAGGCACTTCCTCGTCCATCTGCTCAGGTCTCATGATGCGCTGCTTCTGCAGCCTGGTAGGTTCTACGTCCCTCTCCGCGAAGTTCTGCAATCACAATACAACAAAATTACAGGACATAAGCTCGTAACGCCCAGATGCTCTTTATTCGAATTAGATTTGATACAATTTTATTACTAATTTCTGAATGCATCCATGGCACAACTCTTAAATCCTTTAAAAGGCCGTTACAATTTAAAATGATAAATAGAGAACCATATAACTCTGGGCTGCCATTTTTCGTGGTGAAGTTTTTTGTGCCTCCTGTAAAATTTGATCTAATGGAGTTACGAGGTCTGACACTTTAGTCCACGTTTTTAAAAGGTCTTCAGCTCCATTGTGATAAGTGCCCAATATGAAATCCAATTTCATGCAGTAGACGCCCAACCACCTTTCAAAAGGCACTCGATTTAAATGTGTGCGATATTAAATAGTGTGCTAAATGATATGCGCACTGATACACATTTTCGAAAATCAAACCTTCTGGGCCGGTACCATGTGAACCTATACAACGTGTTAATGAATTAACGCAAAACTAGAAAGTAGTTTCTTTAGAATCGAGAGCAGAATCGAATTATCATGTTTTAAACATAGGTAATTTTTTTCAAAATATTAATTAATATGTTTGTAAAATTTATTTAACACGATCTCAACCCACCACTCGAGCACTCTCAACCTACTTACTACCAAAACAAGATTCTTAAAATGTATCCATGAGCACGTTAGCACTTTCATTAATTGCTGAAATGATATCAAATCATTTTTGCCTCAAAACTTAAAATGCGAATAACTTTAAATTTGAATTATAAAAATAATGAAACTATTGTTTCAATCTAATCATTTTGTTGGAAATCAGTTGGGGTGTATGAGGTTTTGCGCTTATTCATTAACACGTTGTATAAAGACATACGGGCAGTAAGCTAATATTTTATCGAAAAAGCCTAGGCGTTACGAGGATAATAATACCTGGCATAATAAGGGGTGAAAACATAAATAGGTGTAAGAAGTTAGGAATACCGTTTGATCATCTATCGGCATTTTGTATGGCAAGTCCAAATTTTGCTATTTACATGTTGTAACAAAACTCCCTACCACTATTTAATGATACTGAACAACTTTGAAAAAAGCCGTGGTGGTCCATTGACGAGTAACCTTGCCTGTTGTGCAGGAGGCGATGGTTCGATCCCCGTCCAGGCTGACTCGTACCAATGAGTTTTTTTCGGAATTTATGTGCGTTTGTAACAAGCTTTTCGGTGAAGGAAAACATCGTGAGGAAACCTGCATGTTTAGGCATTTCGAGGCATGTATTGTTCCTACTGTCCATTACAAGTGGCGACGGGCTCACTCCCCGTCACACTAGGCAGTTTCGGTACTACTGGTGAAACGTGGATGTTCTGAGGTTTCAGAATATATCTGACTACCCCCTCGGGGAATATAGTCGTGAGCATATGCATGCTGAACAACTTTCACAATGAAGACCTAGTCAAAAAAAATTTTGCTGTCTCAAACATTTGAGTCGAGCAGGCAGGTACTGCAGTTTGTATGAAACAGCAGATTTTTTTTCGCGATTATGAAGTTGTCTCCATAGTGAAAGTTGTTCAGTTTGATGGTCTACATCACCCCTTTCAATATTACTAGGGTGTTTTGTTACATCCTGTATGCAACCTTGCTTGCAATAGCCCAGTCAACACTAAAGGTGTACTTCCGATGCCAGCGGACAATGCGACTAACGCGCGCGGCTGACGCGTGTTTCTGTCATATACCACATGTCTATCGCATCGGCCGCGCGCGGTTGACGCGTGGTTGATGCGACAATACTAGTTACTATGAAAACGTATGGCGCCGCTTCCGATGCCAGCGACTGACGCGTGCGTCAGAGGCATCGGAAGCGACCTTAAGGGTATATTACTGTGTGTGTGCTGCATACAAACGAAGTCTGGTGATATTTTCAATACTAACCGATTAAACTCAGTGAAATTTTGCGGAAACAATCTAGAAACAAATCTCTATGCTTGTATCTTGTCAGATTTTCCTTAAAATGTATAGTTTTAAAGTTAAAGTGCCTCAAAGATTTCCATACAAATATTAAATTAATCCTTGCATTGAAACTGTATATTTTAACGAAAATCGGACACGATACAAGCATAGAGATTTGTTCCTAGAATGTTTCTGCAAAATTTCATTGAGTTTAATTGTTTAGTATTGAAAATATCACCAGACTTCGTTTGTATGCAGCGCGCATTTACGCATTCGGAATAAACTTCTCTTAAGCCCGGTTTGCAGCATTCTCAAACAAAACCGGGTCGTTAACATGGAGATAAAGGCGCGCGTTACCTCGTCCAGATCGAAGTCGTGGTCTTCGTTGAAGTCGTCCTCGTCGACGTCGTCGCTCTGGACAGGCTTGAGTAGGGACTGGTTCTGAGCTCTCTTGGGGTGCTTGAGAGGCGTCGAGTGCGACGGTGACGGCTTGGATGACGCTGAAATGTATTCAACTCGTTGGTTATTTGCGCTTCGCATCATCAACATCTCAGCCGATATATACGTCGTCGTCTTTTGGTGTGCAAATCTTATCTTAACTATTATAAAACTGTAACAGAAGTGTGTCTGTACATTTAAGATATTTACATGAAAAAGATGATGGTTATTAGGTATCCCGGACTCCAAATCGTTTGTTTGTTTGTTTGTATGTTTGTAACAGCATCACGCAAAAACTACTGAACCGATCTTGATGAAACTTTTTTTGTTTGATAGCTTATGATCTAACTTAAAATCTTTTACATAATTTGTGCGGACGAAGTCGCGGGTAAACTCTAGTAAAGAATATTTATATTATATTGCTGCTGGACATAGGCCTCCCTTAAAACAAGTTAGTAATGTTACTTTCGCTGCTAAGCTCAAAATCATGAAGCCAGTAAATAATCCTCGCGCAGTGCTAAAGTTGGCCACCTCGCCTCGTAGGTCGTGCGCACAGTCGTAACGTTGAAACGATAAATGTGACTCGTGTCGTGGGTGACTCGCGCAGGCGTATGGTTTTCGGTGAGTTCTCCAAAAAGGAGCTCCAGGCCACCCCGAAAAGGGTTTTGGTCGTTAGTCTATATAGGCTCCTTCTTAATATGCTGACACTTTTTAAGGGGATGATCAGACCGTCAAACTGAACAACTTTCTCTATGGGACCAACATCGAAATCGCGAAATAAAAATCTGCTGTCCCATACATTTGGCTCGCGTAGGTTTGCAGTTTTGTATGAAACAGCAGATTTTTTTTTCGTGATTTCGATGTGGGTGCCATAGAGAAAGTTGTTCAGTGTAACGGTCTGATCATCACCTTAAAAAAGTGTCAGCATATGAAGAAGGTATATGTACCCTGCCGATAAGATCCCAAAAACGGTTCTATTGCCTCGCTTCACGTATCTCTTTGCATTATACAGTGGTCTCTCTCTCAGCCGTCACTTTCTCTATTCCGGTCTAGTAACTTTATGCAATGGAGATATGTACAGTATTTAATAACTTACCAGATCTTTGAGCAAAGTCGACAACTTGCTTGGCCGGAGGTTTCGTCAACACAGACTGTTTTATCAGCGACCGACTAACGTTAGAATTGGTTTTAGTCAAACTAGTGTTCACTTTGGTCAAACTGGTGTTGTCTTTAATCGAACTGGTGTTGTTTTTAGACAAACTGGTGCTGACCTTGGGCAAACTTGTGTTGAGTTTAGTCAAACTGGTGTTAACTTTGGTCAAACTGGTGGTGTTTTTAGTCAAAGTGGTGTTGTTTTTAGTCAAACTTGTGTTTTTAGCTAATATTGTGCTGCGTTTGACTGGCTCCTTGCGTCGGACGTGGATCGGTTTTTCTATCGCCTCATCATCTGTCGACTGTAATGAAATTTTAAATGTTTTACTTCGGAAATAATACAACTATTATACCTTAGGGGTATTAGGGTAAATTTTTTATCAATGCGGATACCTTAGAAAAGCTATACAGGGTCCTTCTTAATATTCTGACACTTTTTTAAGAGGATGTTCAAACCGTCAAACTGAACAACTTTCTCTATGGGACCAACATAGAAATCGCGAATAAAAAATCTGCTGACCCACACATTTGGCTCGAGAAGGTTTGCAGTTTTGTATGGGACAGCAGATTTTTTTTTCGCGATTTCGATGTTGGTGCCATAAAGAAAGTATGATTCAGTATGATGGTCTGAGCATCCCCTTAAAAAAGTGTCAGCATATTAAGAAGGACCCTGTGTGTCTAGAATGAGCCTAACGCTTCTACCGTATAAAACAAAACGGGCAAACTTTCTTAGGTTGGTGTGCGTGAGGCGTCATACAAATTATGTCTGTGTGCGTGTATATGGATAGGGTTTAGAGACCAGTACTGGTTGCAATTTTTTTCGACGCTTTCTTACCTTCGACTGTCAATCTTGACATACAACGTGTTAATGAATTAACGCAAAACTAGAAAGTAGTTTGTTTAGAATCAAGAGCAGAATCTAACTATCATGGTTTCAACATAGGTAATTTTTTTCAAAATTTTAAATAATTTGTTTGTTAAATTTAAAATTTACTGAACTCGTTCTCAACCCACCGCTCGGGCACTCTCACCCTACTTACTACCAAAACAAGATTCTTAAAATGAATCCACGAGCACGCTAGCGCTTTCATTCATTGCTGAAATGATAACAAATAGTTTTTGCCTGAAAACTTAAAATGCGAATAACTTTAATTTTTAACTATCAAAATAATTATATTATTATTTCAGTCTAATTATTTTGTTATAAATCAGTTGGGGTGTATGAGGTTATGCGCTTATTCCTTGTATTGTTATCCTTTGTGTCGTTGTATTACTTATCCAAGGCGGATATTTTAACCGTAGTATAAGAAAGAGTATCCAGTACTACATACAATACAGACACTCCCTGCCTCCCCCCAATTCTAACCTCACCCCCTCTGGCATAAAGTATGGTGGAAAATGTAGCCAATGGCCATTGACATACAAAGCAATGGACGACGGGTCTAGTACAAAAAAGCGCGCGCCGCGATCGCACACGTCCGCGTAGTCGGCCGGTCAAACGAAGACTGTCGCGTAATTGGTTCTCTTTATACGTTTTCGTGCTCTTTTGGTTGGGACACTTTGCGCGGACCCGACGTCCAGTTGGTAAGTCAATGGCAGTGGCATATTCCTGGTCGTGATCATATGAATATTCTTTATAACAAAGTACATACCATATCGTCTTCCGGTACAGCCTTGCTCGCCGGATATTTCCTGGCCAGAGCGTTCTTGGCCACTTTCAGATTCCTCATCTTTGATTGCTGTAATTTACAATACACGGTGTAACCACAGATAATTCAATATTTACTATACAGGGTGTAAGGAAAAGTATCATTAACCTTTAAACCACATACTCTACCCATCAAACTGAACAATTTTTATTATAGGAGCAAACAGATCAGAGCAAAAAAAATCAGCTGTTCCATACTAAACTGCAATGCCTACTCGACTCAAATTATGCAACAGCAGATTTATTTTTGCTCCGCTATGTTTGCTCCCATGGTAAAAGTTGTTCAGTTTGATGGGTAGACTCTTAGTTTAAAATGATGCTAATGATATCAATTTCACCTAAACTTAATAATAAAAACCGGCCAAGTGCGTGTCGGGCCACGCGCAGGGTAGGGTTCCGTAGTTGCCCGTCACAATATACGGATATAGAAGGGGGCTTTTTGTTTTATACTACGATTTAACGGCTAATAAAGTCTACAAAGTACAACGCCGTTGTGACGGTTATAATAATAATAAATATCTTGGACATTGTCACACAAATTATCTAGTCACATTTAAAGTACCAGGATCTAGCCTGGATTAAAGGTATGTCATAAGACAAAAGAGACCAACTACAATCGTAAATTTATGCGGACTCTATGGAGATCCTTCCTCTTAAGCGTAGTACTAGTATGTATTATGTGTTCGGACACGACACCAACGCTCCAAGCACGTAACGAGAAGTAAATTACCCCATATATGTATTCGTCGTCGTCTGTAGTGTTGTCCTGCTCTTTATTTAACACTTTTAATGCTTTCTTCTTCTTCTGTCCACCCTCACCGAGCATTCTCTGAAAGATACAATCAATCAGTTAGCTAAAAGCTTTATAAGCTAGTAATTTTTAAATCGATAGCTCCATTGACAACATTTCCCTTTAAGAAAGGTACCAAAATAATAAAACCATTTGGAGATTATGTGATTCAAAGCTTATATCAAAATTATCAGATTTTTCTATCCATTATTTATCGAGTTATTTGAAAAACATAATAGATGTTGAATGAGATTTTATTCCTTTGCCTGCTTGGCTTTTCTATTGTATTAGAAAGTTTTTATTTTTAATGTCATTGAGGCCAAGCTATCTTAGCCATAAATCGTACGTTTTTCAGAAAATTCAAAAGTAAATTAAAAATAGAAATATCGGTCAAAAATAAAATTGGAAAAATATGTATCACTAATAAGTGACCTATTTTTATATTTTTTTACTAAAAACAGGTGGTTAAAAAAATTTAATGTTTAAATTTATGAATCTACCGTTGTTCCGGGGATGATCAGACCATCAACATGAAAAATATTCACTATTCGACCAACATTGAAATCGCGAAATAAAATCAGCTTTTCCATACAAATCTGCAAACCTACTCGACTCAAATGTAAGAAACAACACTTTATTTTTTCGCGATTTCGACATTGGTACCATGGAGAAAGTTGTTCAGTTTGATGGTCTGATCATTTCATTATAAAACCTTTAGCATGCAGGGTGTAACAAAACACTCTAGTAATACTTAAGGAGTTGCTTCTGACCATCAAACTGAACAACTTTCACTATGAAGCCAAAATCGAGAAAAAATTAAAAAAATTACACTTAAACATTTGAGTCGAGACGGTACAGTTTGTATGAAAAGCGGGTTTTTAGGGTTCCGTAGTCAAACAAGGAGCCATTATACTTTCGTCCATTCTGTCTGTATGCCCCGCCTCAATAACTCGCTCATTTTTGCACATATTAAATCGAAATTAGGCATGAAGACAGATAACAGTAACCCATAAACAGAAATGTTAGAGTTATGAAGAAAAATTTTTTTTCCATCGCATTTTTTCCCAAACAACGAAAGAGGGGATTGGAAACAAATAGTTTTTTTTTAAAAATCGAGTGAGGTGTCGTTGGATAGGTCTCGTCCAATGGAACAAAACTCCCATAGAAGCTAAATCGATATAATGCTTCTGTCTCGTAAAGGCCATTCTGTCCATGTTTCTTTAGATTATGCCTTATTCGTTCATTCTTGTGGACTGGTTACACGTGTAATTCTACTAACAAACATTTCTGCCACTTTTTGCGGGGGGCGAGGTAACATGAAATCCGCAACTTTGGATTTTATTCCCCATAACTTTAGATTCTAATTTTGAATGTCAAAAATCATGAAATCACGTTCTAAGTTCGAAGTTATTATTTCGCAATTATAGGCTGTCTCGTTTAGTGATAAGGTGTAAAATTTAATGTAAATGGACAAGATCAATTGTGCTTATACCGTGGCAGAGGGAAAATGCTACCGCAAGACTAGTCCTTATAATAATTAGTCAAAGTCCAAAACCCATACAATGTCTATACATTACTCGGCTTATTCCTTCTCTTCGACGTGGCGACATTGTAGTGAGGCCTACACTTACCAACAAATCATCCGTGTCATTTCCGTCGTCCTCAGACTGTTTTTCCTCTTCTCTTTTCTCCTGTACTTTCACTTCCTGCACAACTTTTCCGTCCGTCTTTCTGATCAGGAATGCGTTCAAATCTTCGGGCAGGTCGTTTGTCTGTTTGAAAATTATTATAAAATGTAGCAAAACTGGAAACATTTGATGCCATACATTACCAATATAGGGTCTAACTTAATATGCTGACAGTTTTAAGAGGATGATCAGACCATGAAACTGAACAGCTTTCTCTATGGGACCAAAGACGAAATCGCGAAAAAAAAATCTGCTGTCCCATACAATTGGGTCGAGTAAGATTTCAGTTTACAATGGAACAGCAGATTTTTTTTCGCTATTTCGACATTGGTCCCATAGAGAAAGTTGTTCAGTTTGATGGTCTGATCATCTCCTTAAATAAGTGTCCGCATATTAAGAAGGACCCTATATGTAGTGGAACGTAAATATACATTTTCTATAGAGTCCTTAGACATCAGTTATTAACATAGAACTGTTTTTAAAAACCTGTCAAGTACGATATTACAGTTCCATGAATATTTCCATACCTGAATATTTTTAGAATTCTCAAAATCATTAAGAGTATCCTCAATATTCTTTCCTTTCTTGTCTCCTCCACCAGTTTCCAGTCCTGTAGTATCTTGCGTGACCTGGCTCTGAATATCTGGCCCTGAATTATCATTACCCTGGCTATCATTACCCTGATCGGCTTCGTCCAAGTTCAGATCAGTTTGGTCCAAGTTTGGATCAGTTTGGTTCAAGTTTGCATCGGTTTGGTCCAGGTTTGGATCAGTTTGATTCAGGTTTGGATCGGTCTGGTCTAGGGTCTCTATGGGTGGGTCTTGGCTGTCAGTGTTTTCGAGGTAGTCTATGGAATTGTTGGCGCTGGCTAGAGTTTCATCTTGGCTTGTGTTTCCGAAGTTTGAGTCGCTCCTTTCTTGGTCTTGGTCGCCCTGTTGGAAAAAGAGTCTGTCGTCAAGTTTCTTGGTACAAAAGACAATGTAACACTAATAACGGACAATATTCAGCTTTCATAATTGTTTGGTTTAAATACGGAAGTGCCAGCTAAAAAAATGTTATTACTATCACACCATAAGTAGCTATTAGTTCATTTCATCAAAAATGTGTGAAGCATATGCGACTATATTCCCCGGGGGAGATATTCTGAAACCTCAGAACATCCACGTTTCACCAGTAGTACCATAACTCTGTCCAGTGTGACGGCGGGTGAGCCCATCGCCACATGCCTCGAAAATGGAGCTTGCAGGTTTCCTCACGATGTTTTCCTTCACCGAAAAGCCAGTGGTGTAACAAATCGTACATAAATTCCGAAAAACTCATTGGTACGAGTCGGTCTGGACGGGGATCGAACCATCGCCTCCTCCACGGCAGGCAAGGTTACTCGACACTGGTCCACCATGGCTTGGTGAATGTGTGAAGGGGCAGATTTATTAAACTCAAAACCAAAGACAATACCCTAAATTTTTTTGGTATAATAATAAATTTTTAAACATGAGTTCTTAAAGAATATAGGATTATATTTTTTGGCCGGCTCTTTCACATTTGGACAAAATGGATGATGTCTTTTAATACTATTTAATTTGTTGAATGACTTTCGCTGCTGATAACCTATCTCGCGGGTCCGCAATAGATGATCTCGCGATGCATACCGCCTAACGAGTCCGGATTATATCTCATTGCATGGTGTTAACAAGGCTGATTCCCCAAATTGCGAGGAGTGTAATGTGGTAGAGGATGTGTATCATCTTTTGGTGGAGTGTGGCAAGTTCAATCTAGCGCGGGATTCACTGATGAAGGATCTGAGGTTGAACAAATTTGATGTAGGTGCTTTTCATAAAGTTCAGGGTACGATGAGACTGATATACAACTTGTTAATGAATTAACGCAAAACTAGAAAGTAGTTTGTTTAGAATCGAGAGCAAAATCGAATTATCGTGGTTTCAACATAGGTAATTTTTTTCAAAATATTAAATAATTTGTTTGTAAAGTTTAAAATTTACTGAACTCGATCTCAACCCACCGCAAGGGCACAATCACCCTACTTTCTACTAAAAGAAGATTCTTAAAATGTGTCCATGAGCTCTTTAGCGCTTTCATTCATTGCTGAAATAATAACAAATCATTTTTGGCTCAAAACTTAAAATGCGAATAACTTTAAATTTTAGCCATCAAAATAATGACATTATTATTTCAATCTAATTATTTTGTTATAAATCAGTTGGGGTGTATGAGGTTTTGCGCTTATTCATTAACACGTTGTATACATGCATATAAAAGTCCGTAATAAAGAAGAAAATTTAAAAAAAAAATGGTGTTAACACACGCGAAAAGTTTCAAATTTTGAGAGTAGCAGTGCAGGTATTAATTGCATAATTGCATAGTGTCATAAGCCACGGCTTGCAATAGCAAAATATATTAGTACATTATGATACGTGTGACTTAAGTAGTCCATTATTGCACGGCGTGAAATTATCTCCCAAACGCAGCGAGGCACAACCATGACTTTAAATCTTTATTAATACAGGGTGTTACCTTGCATAATTGCCATACCTTGCGGGCTGATTGTACCCATGATACTGAACAACTTTCCCTAAGAAACCTATAGGAAATTCGCAAAAAATTTTTAAGACTTCTATACGCAATCAACTGATCAAACGTTTGTATGAAAAGTCAACAAAAAAAATTGAGAATTCCCTATAGGTTTCTTTGGGAAAGTTGTTCAGTATCATGGGTACAATCAGCCGTCAAGGTATGGCAACTAATGCAAACACCCTGTATATCACAATCACAATCAATAGGTAATCATTTCAATAGGTACACGCCGCAGGTCAAGCATTCCAAAAAGTCACAGTATTAATATTGAAAAAATATCGTAATCCACACGAACAAACGCATTTTTCATCTAAATTTGCGTTGTAACTTTTTCTACAGCATGAAAATGATTTTAACTAATTTGTAAGTGTTAAAAGACATTTAAACTTACCTTCTTTTGTTTATTATGCATCTGTGCAATAAGTAAAAGTCAATTTTTGCACAGTTTAATAACGGACTACTTAGGTAACGGAAAAGCGTGACCTAAGTGCGTGTTTAGGTCACGGAGTGATATAAAAAATGCACTCACAGCTGGATAGTCGTCATCGGTGAGGATGCCCTCACTAAGCCACTCCTCCTGGCCCTCCTCCATCACCTCTCCCTCCAGGTACTGAGATTCTAACTGTAAACATAAATAGGTATTTAGCGATGGCCAAGTTAGACTGTGAATGAGTCGACCCAAGTTGACTGTACTGTCTTGCACGAGGCACGCCGAGACCAAAGAACATCAACTCGTCTATACAGGGTCCTTCTTAATATGCTGACACTTTTTTAAGGGAATGTTCAGACCGTCAAACTAAATAACTTTCTCTATGGGACCAACATCGAAATCGCGAAAAAAAAATCTGCTGTTCTATACAAAACTGCAAACCTACTCGAGCCAAATGCTTGGGACAGCTGATAATTTTTTCGCGATTTAGATGTTGGTACCATAGAGAAAGTTGTTCAGTTTGATGATCTGATCATCTACTTAAAAAAGTGTCAGCATATTAAGAAGGACCCTTTATAGTAATTTGTTACCTAGGGGCTCGGCCTGTCCCTCGAGAGAGTTACAGCCCCTATTTAGGGTCCTTCCTAATATGCTGACACTTTTAAGGGGATGATCAGACCGTCAAACTGAACAACATTCTCTATGGTACCAACATCGAAATAGCAATTTAAAAAACCGCTGTTCTATACAAAACTGCAAACCTACTCGAGCCAAACGTATGCAACATCAGATTTTTATTCGCGATTTCGATGTTGGTCCCTTAGAGAATGTTGTTCAGTTTGATGGTCTGGTCATCCCCTTAAAAAGGTGTCAGTATATTAAGAAGGACCATGTATATGGTATGAGCTATGACAAAATTGGCATAGTAAGAATCATGTATGAATGTTCCTGGAAGATAACGTTGACTATTTATGAGCAGCCCTTAAGCTAAAGTTAACTTAAGTAAGTTACTTTATTAATGTTTTTTACATAAGCATATGCTCACGACTATTTTCCCTGAGCGGGTAGTCAGAGATATTCTGAAGCCACAGAACATCCACGTTTCACTAGTACCGAAACTCTGTCCAGTGTGACGGGGAGTGAGCCCGTCGCCACTTGTAATGGACAGTAGGTACGATAGATACCTCGAAATTGAAGCATGCAGGTTTCCTCACGATGTTTTCCTTCACCGAAAAGCCAGTGGTGTTACAAATCGTACATAAATTCCGAAAAACTCATTGGTACGAGTCGGTCTGGACGGGGATCGAACCGTCGCCTCCTGCACGGCAGGCAAGGTTACTCGCCACTGGACCACCACGGCTTTTGTTGTAGTTTTTTATTTAAAGAACATTGAAATTGTTGCAACTGAGACACGACTTTTACCTGGTATTTGGTGATTTTTGCAGGAGGTTCTTCGATATCTGACATGTTTGTAAATTAACGTTATAGTCTCGTATCAATTATAATTCTAAATTACTAAATTCAATTACAGATTTTATTTAAAAAAACCTTTTTCCGAATAACCTGAAATTAATCAATAAAACAAAATTGTTCTTTTTGCGTCTATAATACAAACAATGTTAGAATAGAAAGAGACAAACTAATTTCATTTGTATATGGCTCTATTGTTTTATAATCTTTACTTGTAGCTCGAACCAAGGAAAAAAACGCACCACAATGTCAAAATTGACGTTATTAATGTGACCAATTTTTAAGAATCCGTCCTATTTGGTAGAATATAAAATGTTTGGAAGTTTTCATATTCCGAGCGCATGAAGCATGAACCTTCTTGGGATCTATGCTAAGCTCTAAAATGCCAAAGTATGCTATGAACAGTAGATAATTATCCAACAATATAATAATTAGTGGGTCAATATAATTTACAATAATAAGTTTTTGATCTTTATTCACTTTATGATTAGACCCAAGTTAGGCTGGTATTCATCTTTTCGTAGGCTTTTCAGTGTTTCACTGTTGGGCAAAGGCCTCCCCCTCTCTTTCTCCAATCCATTTTGAACCTTATACATTAGAATTTAAATACTAACCACTAAGTTTCTCCCCTAATGAAGAGTCTTCTACGCTAGTAAAACGTAGTTCTAACATACCGCGATAGATGGTGTTGACGCGAGTTGGATGCGAAGACGGAAAAGGCTAAGGTAAGGTAAAGGTAAGTAAAAAATTGCATGTCACTAAGGCCGAGATTCAGAGACGATTTTTAAGACATAGTTCGAACTCCCGTATGTCAAAATCCGTACATTTTCGTCCTACTTAGTTCGAACTAAGGCCGAGATTCAGAGACGATTTTTAAGTCATAGTTCGAACTCCCGTATGTCAAAATCCATACATTTTCGCCCTACTTAGATCGAGCTAAGACTGAAAAAATCGTCTCTGAATCTGGATTTTGATATACGGGAGTTTGAACTATGACTTAAAAATCGTCTCTGAATCTCGGCCTAAGACGCATCCGTTGACGAAGTATAATGTGCATATTTTTCTTCTTAGGTACATACTTATAAACACACATTTTTATTTTTATTTGAATTTTTTATTATCTGCAAGGTCGCTCATCCATGTTTCGTCAACGCTATGTATCGAGCTATTTAATGACTTTCGGAAAATCCCTCATTGACGCTGAGCCTGTGTGGTGGAATTTAGGCCGCTGCTCGCTCGCTGCTCTCAGGCCGAGATTCAGAGACGATTTGTAAGTCATAGTTCGGACTCCCGTATGTCAAAATCCATACATTTTCGCCACGCTTAGCTCGAGCTAAGACCAAAAAAATCGTCTCTGAATCTCAGCCTTAGTATTTTAGTGAGAAGAGACTTGTCTTGCAGTAAGTTTTGGTGTTTTCGGTTTAGATGATAATGATAGTGCACTTTGTAAGTGCAGTTTTCCGAGCGGGAATTGTCCTTATACAAGAAACCAATTTATATCGTTTTTTCTTCTCGCTCTATCGTAAAAACGGTAATAGATAAAAGCGTCAAACTTGATGTGATTATAGAGCAATCTCTACAGTATAACAACAAATAATAAAAACCGGCTAAGAGTGAGTGGGTCTCGCGCTAAAGGTCCCGGAGAAAAAAAAACTTTTTACGTAAGTTAATTTATGTGTGGTGGCGTGGTACGAAACCCTCGGTGCGCGAGTAGCCCGACTCGCACTTGACCGGTTTTATTTATACTGTGATGTATTATACTGGGTGGAACGTAACGAGAGTCTTTCATTTTAAGGGTGTATTCAGACAATGAAACTAAACAACTTTCACTAAGGAACATGGGTCGAAAACGAAAAAAAAAAATGTGGACCTCCCATAGAAAATAGATCGGCTGATTCGCACTTTTGTATGGGAGGTCCAAAATTCCATCGAGAATGTTGTTTAGTTTCATTGTCTAAATACACCCTTAAAAGCAAAGTCCCTCGTTACGTTCCACCCATATTATTCGGAGCGCGCTCCATACAAACGAAGTCTGGTGATATTTTCAATACCATCCAATTAAAGTTAATGCAATTTTTCAGAAACAATCTAGAAACTAATCTCTATGTTTGTATGAAGTCAGATTTTCGTTAAAATGTCTAGTTGTAAAGTTAACAGTGCCTCAAAGATTTCAAGACAAATCTTAAATTAATCCTAGCACTAAAACTGTATATTTTAACGATAATCTGACTTCATACAAACATAGAGATTATAGTTTTTAGATTGTTTCTGAAAAAATCATTGTCTTTAATTGGTTAGTATTGAAAATATCACCGGACGTCATTTGTATGCAGCGCGCATTTACGAATTCGGAATAAACTTATCTTAAATGTATAGTTTGGTAAAATGACAAAAAATATAACGTTAAAAATGTATTCTTTATTAAATAAATGCAACTGACGGCCACAAACTAACTACGCATTAAAATTACTATTCAATGTAGTTCCAAAAAGCACCGTCCAGGATTACGGGGTCGCCACTGTCGATACCAATATTTTTTTAGAAAACTGGACAGTTCTTTTTGGAACCAAATCCGTTTATTTATTAGTACCTATTCTAATTTGCTTTATACAAAAAGAAACACATTAAATACATATATATTTAATAATTGGGAAGTTAGCGGTATATTTGAGACAAAAAAAAAATGTTATACAGGGTCAATCTTAATATGCTAACAGTTTTTTAAGAGGATGATCAGACCATTAAACTGAACAACTTTCTCTATGGGACCAATGTCGAAATCGCGAAAAAAAATTTGCTGTCCCATACAATTGGGTCTAGTAAGATTTCAGTCCAAAGTGTCAGCATTATTAAGAAGGACCCTATATAGAAATTTTATTCAAAAAAAGAAAAATATATTTGCGCTTTCTCTATGACAAAACTAGTGAAGTAATTTTTAGAATACCGGCTCTTCTCAAACTTACGAGATTCATCTCGAGCGTTTCGTAAGGAAGGCACATATAAAGCAGTTGGTCTCGGATAGTTCCGTCAGATGGCGTCGTAACTATTTGTTAAGTCAGGTTAGAGGCTTATTAAGGCGGCTTGAAAATTATCTGATATTATCTTTTTGCCATGACAAAATGACGGCATGACGGTTTTAAAAATAGAAATGTGCCTCCGTCATGAATTTAGAATGATAAAGGATACCAATCCTCCTTAAAAGCATGGAAACACGAAAATTGGCCATTGTGGTCGGTAATGCTCAACCTTCTTTCGTATCGATGTTACAAACTTTAGTTTTGTCCCTTTCTGTCAGAACAATAAATAAAAACTCTTTTTTTTTCGTCGTTGGATTAGAAAGGGACAAACCAACAACGACGATGAAAACGTACGAAGAAGGTTGAACATTACCGATCGCCAAGGAGTATTTTCATGTTTCACCGCTCTGGTAAGGCAGTCTGTACTTCAGGTATAGACAGTACTTATTTCCAGCTTCCTGGCCTCTGTCTTTACGAAGCAAAAATGAGCGCGCATGACGGGTTTCTTGTTTTGTCGTCTTTTTGGTGCGTGGCATGCTATCCGACCGTGGCTGACAAATCTTTACACTACATCGTGGTCATTGTCATGCGATATGCTCATGTGGACACAAAGGAGTCCCCTGAAATTTTAGTGCCTTTTCTTTTTCCTTATACGTAACAGTCGCAAGCATTTATACAGTTTGATGTCTTTCCCATAGATAAACTTTTTAGATAAACTAAAAAAAATATACACAGAAAAAAACGTTTGAAACTGTTACAGAATGTACTGCTAACTTTCCAAATCCAATTAATTATAAATCTCTAGCATTACTTTACTAAAAAAACCTAATTTATTATCTAAATACAGTATACATTAACTATTATATTATACAAATATACTTAAGCGCAGTCGGGTTTGTTATTTTTTGGTTTAAAAATTTTTCATTTTATCGAATTTTTACCAATTTTTTCAACAGTTTTAAAACGATCGAAAGATCGGGATCTTAGATAATTTAAAAACACGGTAAGAACCCGTTAAAGTGTTAAATTTTATTTTTAAAACAGCGTAACTCTAATCTGTTATTTTCTTTTTCTAATAGGAAATTAAATTAAATAGTAAATAAGACTTGAGAGCTCTTCAAAAATTAGCATCCTCTCGGCGTGCGCGTACACGATTGTATATTACATCTGCGCTATTCACCTTGAACAAAATATAGGGATTTAAAAGGAATATCATCATTGGCATTATAAAGAAGAAAAAATATATGTTTTTTTACTTTATATACTAAAAAGATACAATTTAATTAATGCTTGCTTTAATTTTTTTTTCATTTTATAAGCTGTAAATCCAAAATCAAGCAATGACATTTGTGGTTTTTGGAAATGTATAATAATTAAGAAATTGAGAGCAAGTACTGGAGGCTTGGTAGCCTATCATATTTTTAATAACTTAAAATTAATTTATTTTATTGAATAAAATCTGTTAATTCCGCGGTTACAGTACGAGGCGACTACGCAATAAGGTTTCATTGTACTTAAGTACGAGTTAAAAAAAGAATTTCTTAATAATTAAACTTTCCTTCACGGTGAACGCATCACCATGTTGCAATAAACATAAATGAATCTAAAAAAGGAACATTTTCATTATTTTTGAATGTATCATAATTTTTAGTCTTGCAACCTGCTTGCTACAATGACTGGCATACATTTTGAGCATGGCTTTCGACTGCGCAGAACAAAATTTGTACGCGAAAGCGCTACTGCGCAGCCCCGTTAATCCCTACATTTTTCGAGATTTTGCCAGGTATTGTGAGTTGTATAACATCCCCGAGAAAAAGATGAAAATCGAGACATGCCTGTTACTTTCGCGTATACGAAAGCGACCACACATGGCGGTATACTCGTACTTGGTATACTTTATACTTTGTGCATTGTTTTATACATGGTGTAACAAAATACCCTACTAATACGTTAGGGGATGCTTCAGACCATCAAACTGAATAACTTTCACTATGGAACTTCTAAATCGCCGACCCGACTCGACTTAAATGTTTGGGAAAGTAGTTTTTTTCACGATTTCGATCTTGGCTCCATAGCGAAAGTTGTTCACTTTAATGGTCGGAAGCACACCCCAAGTATAACAAGGGTGTTTTGTTACACCCTGTATATCGATCAAGAACGTAACTGCATATGAGATAGCGATATATGGAGTTGTAGATATACAATTTGAGAGAGACCACTGTACTAGTTGCTAGTTGTAGCACGGTCTCTGACTACCCCTAAAGGGTTCATGGTCGTAGTTTATGTGTGCACCTATACAATGACCCGACTGCGCTTGCTTTAACTCAGTTCATTTTTATTATATACAAAAATTGTCATATTTATAATTCTTCTTTTTTTTGTGAACATTATTTTTTTAACTACTTCTTCGTTTCTTCGACGAGGCCTTAATTTTTACGATAGCTTCGAAAACAGTGTTTTTTTTCATTATTATAAGCAGTCACTGCAATGAGGGTTTTTCTGATAGCCAAATAAAAAAAAGGTGGTGTCTAATCTCGATAGATGGCGGTGACAAGGTGGTGCGAAATTCCGAATTTTCATAATTCCGATCTGGATCTTTAGTAATTTTTATGAACAGAAAATAATTGTATTTTTTGGGATTTTTGTAAAATCAGAATTCACTGTGATCTTAAAAATGACATTTGGCATCGCATTAAGTTTTTCAAAATACTTAATCTTTTCGAAAATTATGCTGTCGAATATATCGGAATGATTAAATTCAGTATTTTTTAATTCGGATCGTAATAAAATAATACGAATTTTTTTGGTGTTCATATATCAACGGCATGCATGCAGGCATGTTGTATAAATTTTACTTTAAAAATTAGCTGTCAGAAAATCTTTCATTGCTGGCACTGTTTATAAGCAAGATTGAATCCAGCTAAACAATTTTGGAAATTTTTAAATCAAAATCATTGGGTGATTTATACATATTTGTGGCACTCCAAATAAACAAAGCTGCTATTCCCGAATCCCACACATTCTAATTCGTATACGGAAATGTCAAAATAACTATAGAGTTTATACATCAGTCGTATACGAATTTGAAAATGTGCGGGTCAGAAATTCAGTTCATTTCTGAATGAAATGTTAATTTAATCTAGAATTAAACATTTTAACGAGTTCTTACCGCGTTTAGGTATATTTGAGTTCCCGATATTTCGGCAGTTTTACAACTGTCTTTTTTTTTTTTTATTAATTTTCAACAAAAACAGATACAAGAATATAATCTAGATATAGACAGCGAACGAAAACCGCGTACGATTTATCTGCCACCGCTTATTCGCAATAACATAATACTATACTCCATTCCAAACAGCAACGAAATTTTAAGGCTATATTGAATTACAGTAATGTCCATGATTTATGTCGGACCGGACAGTATATCTTACTGATCAAAATTTTATTTGCTAATCAGACTTGGCCAGAAAGCAAGAAAGGAATCGGCAATTCTTTTCGTCCCTATTTGGAATGAACCATATGTAACAAGATTTATAAATTTCAGTGGGTAGGCAAGTAAAATGATTTGAGTATTTTTTTACATTTATCAGGATTTTCACATAATATTTGGTAGGTAGCAAGGGGTAGCTCATTTAACAATTGAGACAATATATATTGACAGGTTTACAATACACATTGTTATAATTTGGTAGTTCATATTTAGGTAAATAAGAAAGGTTACGTAACTGTTGGGATCTTGTTCTTTTCTTAAGTGTATTTATTTTATCTATTTCATCACACATGATCATCATTTTAATGTTTCATGATCACGGGGTGACTGAGGAACTGCAGGTAGATTTTTAAGAGCAAACAAATCTGTCTACCCTCACTCTTCGTCGTTTGCTCCGACCAATACTATCGGAACTCTCTCCATTGTCATTTATCTGCCTGCAGGTCCTCGATCTGCCGAAATATCGGGAACTCAAATATATCTAAACACGGTAAGAATCCGTTAAAATGTTTAATTCTAGATTAAATAATAACCGCGTAACTCTCCAAAACTGAAATATTAATTGTTTATTTGGATTGCCACAACTACATTTTTCCATTTGATATGAAACAAATTGTTTAGAATTCTCAAATTAATAATACAGAAGTACGATTTTTAATTATGAACAACGATGATTTTGAAAAGCACGAAAATACAACATACTTGGCCATAAAAAGTAGAAAAGAGAGTGACACTTTCTTTCAATGTCAAAATCACGCATAACCTGGCAAGACTGTCCAAAAATGTTTAGTACCTGCCCCCCTAGACAAAGTGACATTCTATTGGCGTTGATGCTAGTAGAAAATGACAGAATGTATGGATTTGACATTAGTGATCGAAACATCATTCCATACATTCTGTCATTTTCTACTAGCGTCGACGCCAATAGAATGTCACTTTGTCTAGGGGGGCTGGTATCACCATTGTCTACTCTTTCTGGTCAAGCATACATTATTTCTAATGGCAACAATTTGCTATATATTTGTAGTTTTAAGCTGTCAAAGCAAAGGAGTTTAAAGATAATGCCTATGGTCCTTCGAACCATCTTGAATTTTTTTTAAAGTGCTGTAACAGTCTGAAACCTATTTATATCGATAGAAGATAGGTGATAACAAAATATATTCGGTCATTTTATCGTAGCATCACTGGTTATAAAGATATGTGGGGTTTTTATAGAAAATTGTTCAAAGACACTGGAGGGATGACTTTACAATCTTAAACACTTTGCTGACAGATAGAAACTATTCCGTTTTTTTCTCGATTGCCTAATGAACAATTTCTTGATTCATTAATAAGATTATGATGGGTATTATTTGAAAGACGTTTTGATACTTTGAATTGATCTTTTTGTGCAGTCAATGCTCATTTATGTGTAACAATCTAACATTTTCAGTGTTATTGCGTATTTATTAGTGAACAGTTTATCCACTGGCAACACCACCAATGTCGAACCATAGACAAACTGTACTTTTTACCGTCAATTTGGCAGGTTTTTTTTCGAATTTTTAACATTGATATTTGTGCTCTATATTCTGATAGTGCCTTTAACGTGAAATAACTCTGAAACTGTTTGCTTAAACCCAAATTACTGATAATATTTTGTGATCATCTGAGTGTCCTATACCGATACAAAGATATTAAGTTGCGACAGCGAATTTGGAAAAAGATGTAGGCCTTCCATACTGAAATCTCCAAACCCCTTTCAGATATGAAATTCAAATTATTTCAATATGAGACTTTGGAATTTTAAATTAAAAAAAATCACATTCTTGTTTCTACTTTCCAATTATCTTAAGACCAGCTTTTGATTTTGGACCCAAAAACTTGATGCCCTCTAATGTGACAGATCATTAAGCCGGGTACAGGTTGGTCAACTAAAGCTCGCGCGTTCAGACACACACAAATGCATTTTTCCTGTCACTGCGTCCGTGCTTGATAGAGATAGAGAAACTTTTCACTATGCGTGCAGTGAGACAAATGCATTGTGTAAATGTGTGGCACGCGCTAACCTTAGTTAACCGACCTGTATTGTAGTGTCATGTATAATAAGGTACCTAAGGGCCAGCGCAGACCTGACGATGCGCATCGCAAAGCATTTTTCACTGCCAAACCATTATAGACTTTGCTTGCGTTGAAATAACATCGCAAATCAATTACCTACCCTTTGCCTCAAGTCGCTTCGGTGCTCTCGGGGATTAGTAGTTAATTTTCGATTTTATTTCAACGAAAGCGGCGCTTTGTCAGATCTGCCCCCCTAGACAAAGTGACATTCTATTGGCGTTGACGCTAGTAGAAAATGACAGAATGTATGGATTTGACATTAGCGATCGAATCATTTCGACAATCGCTAATGTCAAATCCATAAATTCTGTCATTTCTACTAGCGTCAATGCCAATAGAAATGTTACTTTGTCTATAGGCCCTGAGCGACAAACTCAAATCACTTTTACGTACAAAATGACACAAAAACCTCTGTCAATAAAGAAACGACAATCCAAATGGCGGTCGGATTCGTTTGGCAAGTCTTTCGGCAGGTGGTCTCGGTCTGGTATTTTTGGGCTTCCACCATTTTGTATCCTCAAAATGTGTGTTTTTTCATAAAACAATCATAGAGATTACGACACAAACTACTTGACATTGGCAAGAAATGCAGTGCTAAGCCACAGGTCCGGCACTTCAAACAACGTTTTAGATTTGACATGATGACGTTCCCACATGCCCATTTTGCGCAAATTGTGCATGACATATCGCCGACTAAAGTGTCAGACCTCGTAACTCCATATGATCAAATTTTACAGGAGGCACAAAAAACGTCACCACGAACAATGGTAGCCCAGAGTTATATGGTTTTCTATTCATCATTTTAAATTGTAACGACTTTTTAAAAGGATTTAAGAGTTGTGCCATGGATGCATTCAGAAATTAGTAATAAAATTTAATAAAATGTAATTTGAAAAATAAAATGGAGTTACGAGGTTTGACACGATATTTGTAGGTTTGACTTACCACGCATCGTGTGAACATCATTAGGTATAAATTTCGTTACTTTTAATAGTAAAAAATCACTGAAAATGTGAATTTAGCGTTATTTTCCAATGTTTATTTTTACTGAGAGGATAAAAATAAAATATATTTTATGTAGTTAAATCCAACGGTCAGCATATTAATACCCTATATTTATGCCAAACAATTTTTACTTACTATGGACCAAAGAATCCGTCATTTTGACATCGTTTCCATATTGACACGGCTCTCATCAATAATCAAATCAGACGGAAGCCTCTATTTAAACTTCTCTCAACCCTAAATCGACACTATGGTAACATCCCTAAGTGTAAACGATAAAAAAACATAATTAAATTAATAATAACTAAAATAGTCCACGATTTTATTAAGATCTGTTCTGTTGTGACGTCACTACACTTGCAATGTCACTTCACTCTCAGGTTTACATTTCACTTTTTGAGACAGACGGCTCTGGGCCGCTATATATTAGTTTTATAGTAGTCTCATAATGGTTTTATTGATAAATCCTGAAACGAAAAGAAAACAAATGTAAGTATTTGTAAATGGAACATTCGACACACTCCCTGCCTAGTATGGTTTGTCTATTCGCGCGCGACGTGTCTTCGCTGCATACAAATGGACTACTTCGCTTCCTTTTCAGAGCGAAAGCCAAGCTTACCGCGACATTTAATATCGCAGTCGCGCGCAAATAGAGAACTCATACTAGTGTGTGTGGTGTGGCAAGGCTTAGACCATATAACTAGAGACCAGACTCGCGCTATCATTATCCTCTGCTATGTTACAAGATCAATTAATCATGTTTACATACAATTTTATACCTTACTAGAGTTAACCCGCGACATCGTCCGCACAAATTATATACCAGATTTTAAGTCAGATCATAAGCTGTCAAACAAAAAAAGTTTCATCAAAATCAGTTCAGTAGTTTTTGCGTGATGCTCGCATGAACAAACACACAAACAAACAGACGGACAGAAATTCTTAAATAGATAGATTTGGAGTCAGGGACATCTAAAAACCATATCGTAATCTTTTTTTTGTAAATATCTTCAATGTACAGACACACTTCTGTTACAGTTTTATAATAGTTAAGATGACTAAACGAAACAGCCTACAGATGCGGAACAATAACTTCAAACTAAATTTCGTTTGAGGTACACATGAGACTATATTTTAACAATCAAAATTAGAATCTAAGGTAATGGAATCAAATCCAAAGTTGTGGATTTCATGATACCTCGTCCCCCGCAAAAAGAGGCAGAATTATTTCGTTAGTTATATGGAGTAGGTGGCGAGGCGACTAATTCTTTCATCATCGTCATCTCAGCCGACGGACGTTCACTGCTGGACATAGTAGGTCCCCACAATGATCGGTCCTGCACTGCCCTCATCTAACGTGGTCCCACCGCCTTCACCAGGTCGTCGGTCCACTTTGTGAGGAGCACATCTCTTATTTGGTTTTTTACTTTCCCGCGATTGCGTTCGAACGAAAAAACTAATTTGATTGTATTTTGAATATTAACTAATAAAGCATATGCTCACGACTATATTCCCCGAGGGGGTAGTCAGAGATATTCTGAAACCTCAGATAATCCACTTTTCACCAGTAGTACCGAAACTCTGTCCAATGTGACGGGGGGTGAGCCCGTCGCCACTTGTAATGAACAGGTACAATACATGCTTCGAAATTGAAGCATGCAGGTTTCCTCACGATGTTTTCCTTCACCGAAAAGCCAGTGGTATTACAAATCGTACATAAATTCCGAAAAACTCATTGGTACGAGTCGGCCTGGACGGGGATCGAACCATCGCCTCCTGCACGGCAGGCAAGGTTACTCGCCACTGGACCACCACGGCTTAACTAATAGAATTCAATGAAATTGTTTAAACACGATCCAGAAACGAATATCCGTGTCTTTGGTTTGTTACATTTCCGCAAAAATGTTTAGTATTAAAGTTACTATTAATTTAAGGACACATTTATTTACATTATGTGGCGACGGGCTCACCCCCTGTCACACTGGACAGAGTTTCGGTACTACTGGTGAAACGTGGATGTTCTGAGGTTTCAGAATATCTCTGACCACCCCCTCGGGGAATATAGTCGTGAGCAAATGCTTATGCTATGGTCAATTTAAGAATTGTATTAAGAAATCTTTGAGCCGGCGTCAATTTGAAACTAGACATTTTAAAGGACATCTGACCAATTAAACATAGATATTAGTTATTAAATCCTTTTTTTTTAAATTTCATTGAATTTAATTAGTTAATATTCAAAATATACTGGTTAATATTGTAACACTTTCCTAATTTTTAGGGGGAGTTCAGACCATGTTTTATCCCATAGTAAAAGTTGTTCAGTTTGATGATCTAAACCACCTCTGAAAGTTGGGAGTCATTACAAAATCACCTATACTCCATTCAAAATAGCAACGAAATTTTAAGGCTATTTTGCAGTACAGAAACAGAGATTTGAAACACTTACTCTCACTTATTCTTAGAACAGTTTTAGTAACGTCCAAGATATGTCGCATAGTATACAGGGTGTTACAAAAGTAAAAATAAAAATTTTAAATTTTGTAGGGGATTGTTTAGACCATCAAACTGAACAACTTTCACTATGGGACCAACATCGAAATCGCAAAAAAAAAAATCACCTGTCCCATACATTTAGCTCGAGTAGATTTGTAGTTTAGTATGGAACATCAGTTTTTTTTTTCGCGATTTCGATGTTGGTCCCATAGTGAAAGTTGTTCAGTTTGATGGTCTAAACCACCCCCTTAAATGTTTATTTGTATTTTTGTAACACCTTGTATAGGGTCCTTCTTAACATGCTTACACTTTTTTAAGAGGATGATCAGACCATCAAATTGAATAACTTTCTCTATGGGGCTAAAATCGAAATCACGAAAAAAAAACAGCTGTCCCATACAAAACTGCAAACCTTTCCAAATGTAATGTAATGTATGGGACAGCATATTTTTTTTGCAATTTCGATTTTGGTCCCATAGAAAAAGTTGTTCAGTTTGATGGTCTGATCATCCCCTTAAAAAAGTGTCAGCATATTAAGAAGGACCCTATATACTATGCGACATATCTTGGACGTTACTAAAACTGTTCTAAGAATAAGTGAGAGTAAGTGTTTCAAATCTCTGTTTCTGTATATATTTCTGACAAATAAATTATATTTGCTAATCAGAATTGGCCAGCAATCAGAAAGCAGGGAATCGGAAAATCATTTCGACCTTATTTGGACTAGTATTAACTTCGCTCGTGGCAATATCTTAAACAACAATGAAGAGTAAATAAATAATATCCTCACCTAGTCGTACAGGTCCCTGTCGTGGTCTGGCGTGCGCACGCGCGGCACGGGTGCGGGGGGCGCGGGAGGGGAGGCGCCGCCGTAGTTCAGGAAGTCCCACACGAGGATCGTGTCGTCGTGCGATGACGACACTATTTGGAACTCGTCGAACTGTAGCCTGAACACGCGTCCCGTGTGCTCCTGGGACGGAACAGTTCGTTAGATACACCATATAAAGGGTCCTTCTTAATATGCCGACACTTTTTTAAGGTGATGATCACACTGTCAAACTGAACAACTTTCTCTATGGGAACAATGTCGAAATCGCGAAAAAAAAATAGTTTAGTTATCCCATAGAATTGGACCCAGTAAGATTTCAGTTTAGTATGGAACAGCAGATTTTTTTTTCGCGATATCAACATTGGTCCCATACAGAAAGTTGTTCTTTTTGATGGTCTGATCATCCCCATAAAAAGGGTCAGCATATTAAGCAGGACCCTATATGGGACCAACACCGAAATCGCGAAAAAAATCTGCTGTCCCATACATTTGGCTCAAGTAGGTTTGAAGTTTTGTATGGAACAGCAGATTTTTTTCGCGATTTCGTTATTGGTCCCATAGAAAAAGTTGCTGTTTGACGGTCTGATCATCTCCTTAAAAAGTGTCAGCATATTAAGAAGGACCCTGTATAATGTGCAGGGCATAATAAAGTCCCACACGAGGATGACACTATTTGGAACCCATCGAATTGTCTTAACAAAATAAGCTGAAACTATTTTAAGGGGATGATTAGACCATCAAACTAAGCAACTTTCACAATAGGACCATCATTGAAAATGCCAAAAGAATTATCTGCTGTTCCCATACATTTTGATAAGTCGTTATTGATATTTTCTAATTTCTATGAAACAGCTGATTTATATTTGCGATTTCAATGTAAAAGTGGTTCAGTTTGATTGTCTGAAGCACCCCATAAAGCATGTTACGCATTTAAGTCTACACCCTGTATATTAATCTAGGATACTGCACCATAAAGAGTGACTTACCACCAACGTCCTAAGACACAGATCTTGATGTGGCGTACGTACGTCTAGCGCAGCCGGTAGATCCCACACTTTTATTTTACCGTCGTACGCGCCGCTTACTATTCTTTTGTTGTCGAATCTACAACAAATGGTATAAGGAAACTTTATGCAATAGAAACATAAACTAGGAAAATTAACGGACCTAAAACTTAGCCTTGAGGTACACGCACTTTCAAAAGCAATACCAGACATAAAACTCATTTCTTTAAAAAAAAAACGATACCCGAACGATATACGATTACATAAAAAAGACAATAGATCTATTTACTACAAAATTATTCAAGAATATTCATAAATATTGTCATTGGTAGATGTGAAACTTAGTCAAACGCTTTGGACAAATCATATAACTCACCGTATACACCTCACAAGCTCTTCATGGCCCTCCAGCACTCTGATGCACTGCCCACACTCTATATCCCACAGTCTGATTGTGTTATCACTTGACCCGGACACTACCAGCCTGTCACGGTACTGAAGGCACGCAATACCTCGCTTGTGACCGTTTAGCGTTCTCACGAACTCGCACGATGATGTGTTCCAGACCTGACGGAAAAACTGGGTATTAATACCTTGGGATAAGGATAGAGGTCGCGCCGAACTTGACGGCCGCTTTGATGTTATGCAGATAGTAGTAGAAGACTAAGGGCCTGCTTAACCACTTTTGGATAAGTTCTTTTCTTGCTAGCTTATCTGACAGCCCTTTTGGCATATTTTGTATGAAAAATATGTCAAACGATCTGTCGAATGAGCTATCAAGAACTTATTCAGAAGTGGTGAAACAGGCCCTAAGAAACGTATTCAATATACGAAATGAAGCGAAAAAAAAGGGAGTTATCGTTAGAACGAAACACAAATATTTTTTACTAATACCACAGTAAGAGAGAAAGATGAGAGAGAAGCTACAAATAATGCTTGATAAGGATCATGGGTATAAATAGCCAAAAAATATTTAGTTTCTGAAGGTGCAGACTTTTTAGTATCTAAAATTGATTATTTCATAAATAAATTCGTTGTGCAAGGAATTAAAATACCGCGCGCACACATACAAGCAACGCTTCACCTTTGTATAAAAATATACTATTGTTTTGCTGTGGTCGTAGAAAAGGCAGAAACAGAAACGTACGGCATGTTCTTTTCCGCGAATGCGAAATTTTGTTATTTGGTTTTATTGGAATAAAAGTCACATGAATAATATTAAAATTTTAATTAGTAAAATTAAATGTTAAGTCTATTTTACAATTATCACAAAATGGATAGAAATCATTATTAACAAACATTGTAATTGCATGTTTTAATCTGAAACGACAAATATAAATTAATTATGATACTAAAATAACATAGATTCTATGTTATTTGGACAGCAAGAAGTATACTAAAAATTTAAATAAAATTTATATATCTAGTATGTATATACAGGCTAACAGATAAACTGTGATATTTTGCGTATCTGTCATTTTGCGTTTCTGACATTATTGCGGGCAAACAGTAAGAATTGATAGTATAAGGTATTTTTTGCAATACCATTTGCATAGATTGTCAATAAAATTAGTATGTACAACCGGCGACACATCAAGCTATACAATACCAACATAAGCTGGCGCGCGGATGTTGAGTAACATATAACGTCGTGTGTACAAAACGATGAGATCTTTTAGGATACATCTTAGGATATATCTAGTGGAAAATAACATAAGTATATCAATTATTTGTATTATTAAATACATCTATCACATATCAGCACAAATGTTATTTACATAATTAATAAAATTGATGCGCTAAGATCAAGCTATTCACATTTTTATTTATTTATGCACGTTTTATTTTGTTGTACAAGCCGACTGGAGTGCGATTTTTAATAACGTAGAACTCGGCAGTTGAAAATGTCAACATTACTATAGAGATATGCATCTTTCTACTGCTGATTTGACTTGCAAAAATCGCACTCCTGGATTGTGATTTTTAGGGTTCCGTAGTCAACAAGGAACCCTTAGGCCTCTGCCTCGAATTTTGCGGGCAGCGGGGATCTTAGATCCCGCCGCCGCCCCGCTGCCCGCAAAATTCGAGGCAGAGGCCTTATAGTTTCGCCATGTCCGTCGGTGTGTCCGTCTGTCCGCAGCTTAGCTCAGAGACGCTTAGTACTAGAAAGCTGTAATTTGACATGGATATACATATTCACGCCGACAAAGTGGTAAAATAAAATCTTGAAAAATATTTTTTTAGGGTACCTCCCCTACACGAAAAGTGGGGATATAATTGTTTTTTCTCGTCTATCCCATGGTGTGGGGTACCGTTGGATAGGTCTTTTAAAAATATTGTGGGTGTGGGAAAACCATTTTTCGATTTAGGGATCCGTTAGCGAAATATTGCGCGTGGCCCGACACGCACTTGGCCGGTTTTTATTGAAAGTCAAATCAGCAGTAGAAATATTGACATTTTCTAGTGTGAGTTTCTCAAATCGCACTTCTGAGCAAAAAGTTACTTTTTGCGGTGGTACTCATCAAAACACTTGCCCATACACAACCCTGGTTTCCTCGGACACTTATCACAATATGTCTCAACATCTTTCCGTTTCCTGTTCCTATAGCAAACGACGCACCGCTTCCTCATTTTCTTATTCTTCGAATTCTTCGGCAACCTCTTTATTGAATGCAATTTAGGTATCACACTTGTTGTTTGCGATTCTATTTCTTCTAAGATCTCTGTTGGGTCAAATTCGACCTCTAATGTAGTCTGTCTTGCTTCAAATTTGATCGGTCTGGAATGTTCGTGTTTTATTACCAATGTATCCGATTTGAAATCTTCGTAATCGGATTCTGGTTCGGTATCATTGAGGCCAAATGCTAAAACAGAATTAAAATTAAGCCGAAGTTGTTAATAATGAAATGGTTATTAGATCTTAATACAATGAAAGCGACTACTTAACATATGAATTTCTAAATCTTAACTATTATAAAGAGGCTCGGTGGCACAGTGCGGAGAGGTATGGACTCTCAATCATGAGGTCCGGGTTCGAATACGCACGGACAACATGCCACGTACAAATGAGTTTTTCTAACTTACTGCTCTCAAAGGAAAACATCGTGAGGAAACCTGCATATGCTGAAGAAGAAATTCTGATGCGTATGTGATGATGATGATGATGAACTATTATAACAGAACTGTGTCTGTACATTGAAGATATTTACATGAAAAGGATTACGATATGGTTTTTATACAAGGTGTTACAAAAATACAAATAAACATTTAAGGGGGTGGTTTAAACAGTCAAACTGAACAACTTTCAGTATGGGACCAATACCGAAATCGCGACAAAAAAATCTGATGTTCCATACTAAACTACAAATCTACTCAAGCTAAATGTATGGGACAGCAGATTTTTTTTTTTCGCGATTTCGATGTTGGTCCCATAGTGAAAGTTGTTCAGTTTGATGGTCTAAACAACCCCTTTTAAAGTTTGAAATGTTTATTTTTACTTTTGTAACACCCTGTATAAAATTTTAATAAAATATCAAACGGGCCGACCCACCACACATTCCTACCGCTGTGAATCCTGGGAATCAGGATCAACAGCGGCGACCATTCACAACACTAGACAATGAAGTCCAGCGAGCCCGGGGATTTACTCTTCAAGCAATGCTCCTTAGGGGAGTTGACTACATAAAATACAGGGTCCTTCTTAATATGCTGACACTTTTTTTAGGGGATGATCAGACCATCAAACTGAACAACTTTCTCTATGGGACCAACATCGAAATCGAGAACAAAAAATCAGCTGTCCCATACTAAACTGCAAACCGACTCGAGCCAAAAGTTTTGGACAGCTGTTTTTTTTTTTTTTTGCTATTTCGATGTTGTAGAAACTTGTTCAGTTTGACGGTCTGATCATCCCCTTAAAAAAGTGTCAGCATATTAAGAAGGACCCTGTATATTTTAGTTTTAACTGCTCAGTAAATAAACCGTTTGAAAATAACGCTAAACTCTCATTTGCATTAATGCTGTTGCTGGAATACTACTTTTAATAACTATAAAATGTATCAAAACGACGACGAAAAACAATGACGTCACTATTCAATGTTTAGTACAATATTTCAATACAAAGCACGCGTTTTGACGTTTGATAAAGAGTTGTTAATTTGACTAGTTGGAAACTCGCGGATTATTACTAATCTTAACTATTATAAAACTGTAACAGAAGCGTGTCTGTACATTAAAGATATTTACATGAAAAAGATTACGATATGGTTTTTAGGTATCCCGGACTCCGAATCAACCTTTTTTAGAATTTCTTTGTGCGAGAATCACGCGATAACTACTGAACCGATTTTGATGAAACTTTTTTGTTTGATAGCTTATAATCTGACTTAAAATCTGGTTTATAATTTGTGCGGACAAAGTCGCGGGTTAACTCTAGTATAAAAGATATATAAGGTCTAACAAAATTAGCTGAAACTATTTTAAGAGGATGATCACAACTTCAAACTGAACAACTTTCTCTACGGGACCAATATCAAATCGCGAAAAAAAAAACAGTAAGTCTAATGCATTTAGGTCAAGTAGGTTTGTATGGAAAAGTTTTTTTTTCGCGAATTCGATATTGGTCCCATAAAGACAGTTGTTCAGTTTGACGGTCTGATCATCCCCTTAAAAGTGTCAGCATATTAAGAAGGACCCTATAGACAAAAAAAATAACTTAATTTGAAATTCAGTCGTTTGAAAGGTATTTTATTCATAAAAGTTATTTACTCACCCTGTCGAGCGCCTCCCTGCTTCGGACGGCAAGACATTCGTGACCTCCGATAATCCTTGAGATTTTCGCTCCGTGCAGTGTTCACTTTCAATTCGTTCGCGATACGCCCATACTTGGATGAACGCGTATATGCGGGCCCACGGAGCGGCCATTTTGAATCAACCCAAATGTTTTTGTTCATACAAATAAGTCACTAATAATCCTTGAGATTACTATTGAAAAACCTGCTTTATATGCTTAAAATCTGCTATTTCACTATTTCGTCGAAAAACATTTTTTTTTTCACCGCATTTCCGCCAATGTCAAGTAGTTTGTGGGAGTATCTATCCCAATCTCAGGGATTGTTTTTGATAAAGAACAAGAAGAGATTAAGGAATGCGGAGCCTCGTGGCAGGCAAAGACGCGACGCGCGGACAACACGCGAGACAAGTTCTCGGGTCAGAACGTGCAAAGTGACTCATAAATGCTATTAAAGTCGGGCCAATTTAATAGGTCACATTTGACATCTGTCAGTTTTAGCTACGTAGTGAGGTGACCTGCTTAAAAACGTTGATTAAAGTGAATGAATCGATACGGATTTCAAACATACGTGATTGTACATAATTGTGAAGTTCTATCTTCGAAAAAATTAATATTATTCTATACCCGCCGTTACAAGATTACGTTTGATAAAGTATCAATAGATGTCAAATGTGAGCTATTAAATTGGGCCGACTTTAAGGCATAAGGTTTATCTTCCTCGTAGTCACCATGCCACGGGCGCAGGGGTAGATACACCCCCGCGGGGTAACAGCGTGAATGTATTACCTTGATGGTTCTATCGCCGGACGCGCTGACGATATATTTCTCGTGGAAGTCCACCACGTTGTGGTTACCCACTAGCACTCTTCCTACTGTCTACCCCCGCGGGGTAACAGCGTGAATGTATTATCTTGATGGTTTTATCGCCGGACGCGCTGACGATATATTTCTCGTCGAAGTCCACCACGTTGTGGTGACCCACTAGCACTCTTCCTACTGTCTACCCCCGCGGGGTAACAGCGTGAATGTATTACCTTGATGGTTCTATCGCCGGACGCGCTGACGATATATTTCTCGTCGTAGTCCACCACGTTGTGGTGACCCACTAGCACTCTTCCTACTGTCTACCCCCGCGGGGTAACAGCGTGAATGTATTACCTTGATGGTTCTATCGCCGGACGCGCTGACGATATATTTCTCGTCGAAGTCCACCACGTTGTGGTGACCCACTAGCACTCTTCCTACTGTCTACCCCGCGGGGTAACAGCGTGAATGTATTACCTTGATGGTTCTATCGCCGGACGCGCTGACGATATATTTCTCGTCGAAGTCCACCACGTTGACGGCCGCCCGGTGACCCACTAGCACCCTTCGTAGCATTATTTCTGTTGTCGACGTCATGTCCCATACCGCTATCGATCGATCCTGGAATCGAGGAAACAAGGTTTATCGTTATTTATCATAATTATAATCAATTACTTGTAACTGAGCTTATGTCTTATTCGATCTCGCAGGGAAACTCCGAGCATAGCCCTCTCCATTGCCACTTTGGTGAATTTCAGCCTTTTTATGAGGCCTTGAGTGAGTGACCACGTCTGTTCCATATGTCATCACTGACATACTGAGCGAGATCGAATAAGAAATGAAGAGATCCGCAGAAGAACCAGAGTAGCTGACATAGCCCAAAGAATTGCTAAACTAAAGTGGCAGTGGGTGGGGCACATTGCTCGCAGAACCGATGGCCGATGGGGCCGAAAAGTTCTCGAGTGGCGACCGCGTACCGGAAAGCGCAGCGTGGGGAGGTGAAGGCGGCGGGAAACCGTTGGATGAGGGCAGCGCAGGACCGGTCGGTGTGGCGATCCTTGGGGGAGGCCTATGTCCAGCAGTGGACGTCCATCGGCTGAGACGATGATGATGAGCTTATGTCTACTGGACGTGAATTCATCCACCCAACGATTCAGTTGACGACCACTGTCCGCAATCACTGAACCGTCGACTTCTTTCAGCGGAGCTGTTTTTTTTGGGACTGGTCCGAGCGCCAGGCAAATAACAAATGTGGTTATACAACCATGGGATGGAAGAACTCTTAAGTAAAAAACTTGGAATGGCGGTGTAATCTTAACTATTATAAAACTGTAATAGAAGTGTGTCTGTACATCTACACTAATATTATAAAGAGGAAAGATTTGTACCTATTTTTGTATGTTTGTATGTTTGTAATGAATAGGCTCAAAAAGTACTGGGCCGATTTAAAAAATTCTTTTACCAATAGAATGCTACATTCTTCCAATTTGACATAGGCTACATTTCATTTTGAAAAAAATTAGGGATCCTTGGTAAAATTTGAACAATGTAACCGAAGGTGTAGAAAAATGAGTCTTAAAATTTATTTGTCTACCCCGTGCGAAGCCGGGACGGGCTGCTAGTTGAAGATATTTACATGAAAAAGATTACGATACAGTTATTAGGTATCCCGTACTCCAAATCAACCTTTTTTAGAATTTTAGTCGGTCTGTCTGTTTGTCTGTTTCTTTGTATGTTTGTAACAGAATCACGCAAAAATTACAGAACCGATTTTGATGAAACTTCTTTTGTTTGATAGCTTATGATCTGACTTAAAATCTGGTACATAATTTGTGCGGACGAAGTCGCGGGTAAGCTCTAGTAATGTATTTTTTTATATATTTATCCTTTCGGAAAGGCAATGGGAACTAGCCCTTACAGCCATTGTCATTAGTTGTATCTGTACTTCATTCCAAATAAGGACGACGAGATTTTCCGATTCCTATTAGCTTTCTGGCCAATTCTGATTGCCAAATGTAATTAATTTATTGGATACATATACTATCCGACATATCTTGGACGTTACTAAAGCTGTTCTAAGAATAAGTGAGAGGAAGTGTTTCAAATCTCCGTCTCTGTAATTTAAAAAAGCCTTAAAATTTCGTTGCTATTTTGAATAGAGTATAGTAATGTATATTACCTTACTGCACGTGACCATCATGCCGTTGCAGAACCTGAGATGCAGCACGGCCTCGCAGTGGTGTATGAGCGTGTTGAGCATGGCCCCGGTGGAGACGTCCCACACCCGCACAGTGCTGTCCGACGAGCCGGATATTATAGCTCGCTCGTCGTACTGCAGGCAGAGCACCGAGCCCGTATGCCCTTGCAGTTCCTGTAGGGTTAATATTAGGTTAGATTAGCCTTAAATCTTCATGATACACTAAAAGTATAACTGTGCAAGGTCCCCATTATACTCCCTTTATGCCAAGCGTAGTTAGAGGATTGCCAATTGACAACATTTCATTTTAAGAAAGGTACCAAAATAAGAAAACCATTTCGAGATTATGTGTTTCAAAGCTTATATCAAAATTATCAGATTTTTCTATCTATTATTTCTCGAGTTATTTGAAAAATACTAAATAATATAATAGAGGTTGAATGAGATTTTATTCCTTTGCCTGCTTGGCTTTTCTATTGTATTTGACAGTTTTTATTTTTAATGTTATTGCGGCCAAGATATCTTAGTTATAAATCCTACGTTTTTCAGAAAATTCAAAAGTAAATTAAAAGTAGAAATATCGGTCAAAATAAAATCTGAAAAATACGTATCTCTTATTTTTTAACCTATTTTTATATTTTTTATTAAAAACAGGTGGTTAAAAAAATGTTATGTTGTCAATTGCCCAGGTTCAATATGTCTCTCAGGAACTCTCCTCTTTCTCCATTACGAGACTAAACCTTAATGTAACACAAAAGGTACTAAAATTGCTTGTTCGTTGTAATCGTGACGCTTACCTTGACGCATTGTAATGTCTTTCTGTCCCATATCTTGATCGTGTTGTCCCGGAGGCCGGAGACGATCTTGTTGTCGTCGTACTGCAGGCAGTACACGCCTTTCGAGTTCTCCGATCTGCAGTTTATTCTCTGTAGAAACATACATTATTTAGTTAGATTTAAAAAAAAACGTGGTGGTCGAGTGGCGAGTAACCTTGCCTGTCGTGCAGGAGGCGATAGTTCGATCCCCCAAATTTATTAACGATTTGTTACACCTCTTTTCGGTGAAAGAAAACATCGTGAGGAAACCTGCATGCTTCAATTTCGAGGCATGTATTGTACCCACTTTCCATTATAAGTGGCGACGGGCTCACTCCCCGTCACACTAGACAGAGTTTCGGTACTAGTGAAACGTGGATGTTGTGTTTTCAGAATATCTCTGACTACCTCCTCGAGTTGTTTTTATTTAGTATAAATTAAAGTTCACCGCTATTTAATGAAAATAATTAACTTTACAAAAAACAAAATGAAGTCAAAATCTAAACAAACAGTGGCGACCATGCGTAACGCAGCCGTTCCGACAATTTCCGCGCGTGCACGATCGAGCATCTTACCGTCTGTCAGTAGACACTAAATAATAAATAAATATATTGGACATTTTCATACAAATTATCTAGTCACATTTAAAGTACCAGAATCTAGCCTGGACTTGTGTTATGATGACTAGACAACGATATAGAATACATATATAGATACAAACATCCATGACTCGGGTACAAATATTCATATTCATCATACAAATATTTGTCCCTTACGGGATTCGAACCCGCGCCCCTCGGCACAGCAGGCAGGTTCACTGCAGACTGTGCTATCGGGCCGTCTCTAGCCGACACTAGCGACAGAGCTCACGATAGAATATGCACGTAACAATTGTCAATCCCGCAAATCCAGCAGGATCCGCACCTGATCCCGCGCATTGAGCGGGATTGAAAAATCGTGCAAGATCTTGGTATTTCGGGATCTCGGTATACCGAGATTGGCAGCATCCTGAGGGTGATAGGGTTAACAGTGGCATGGCATGAAAATAAATAGTAAATGTATTTGGGTAAAATCTCCTAAACCATCTCCAATCAAAGATATTTGTGGTCAAAGACATATCTGTCGAGAATTATTACAGAATGTTATACCCAGATCGCCACAACGACCCGTCCTGCTGTCCTTAGATCGTGTTCCCGAGACCTTCAAAAGGAACAAGATAAACAAACAACAAAAAGTGTTGTGTGTTACCGAACAAGATAAAGGGTATGATATAGCCTTATCACGCGCATAATGCTACGGCCTCTGGTCGTTGGTCCATCTCTTGTGTGTGCTCACTGAATACCCACGCTGCGCCTTCCGAGACGCAGTCACCACTTGACAACTCTTTGGCCCCATCGGCCATCAGTTATTCGAGCAATGAGCCCAACTCATCGCCACTTGAATTTAGCTACAGAATAGAGAATCCGGCTTCGCCTTGATAGAACACGAGCACTTGTCTCACGTGGTTTTCGCGCGTCGCGTTTTTGCTTGCCACGAAACTCCGCAGCCCTCAATCTCTTCTTTTTCTTGATCAAAAACAATCCCCGAGATCGGGATAGATACTTCCATTGGCGGAAATGCAAACTACTTGACATTGGCGGAAATGCGGTGCTAACGCACAAGCAAGAGTCCATTAAATTATAAATATTAAAAAAAAGTTGCATGTCCGTCTGCCACTGATAAGGTTGTGTAGCCATATCTTCGCACACATTCATTCGACAAAAGGTCAGAAGTCAGTATGACATACGACACACGTTATAAGACTTATTAAGGTAAGGTTGAATTTTATTTTTTGAATAGATTTTTTTCATCACGCTCGTTTTTGAACAAAAACCTCATGTAGTGGTCCAGTGGCGAGTAACCTTGCCAGCCGTGTTGGAGGCGATAGTTCGATCTCCGTCCAAGCCTCCTCGTACCAATGGTTTTGTCGAAATTTATGTACGATTTGTAACACAACTGGCTTTTCAGTGAAGGAAAACATCATGAGGAAACCTGGATTCTTCAATTTCGAGGCATGTATTGTACCCACTGTCCATTATATGGCGACGGGGCTCACTCCTGTCACACTGGACAGAGTTTCGGTACTACTAGTGAAACGTGGATGTTCTGAGGTTTCAGAATATCTCTGACTACCCCCTCGGAGAATATATTCGTGAGCATATGCTTGTGCGTATGCTAATCCTCATGCTATTTCTACAGGATCTTCTCTGTGATGTTAGCAGTAATATATATTACCTGTAAGTTATGTCTGCCCATCCGCCAGTTGTCCTCTATAGATCTAATGTCCTGTATAATCTTGGGGTACAGCTGTCTATAGAACGAGTGAGAGGGATGCTGGCAGCCAGGCTTCGGCTTAAATAAGTACTGGATCCTGCGAACAAGGTGTAATACATAAAGTAAGTAAGTAAGTTATAGCATGTAGAATCCCACTGCAGGGCAAAGGCCTCCTCTCACTAATAAAGGTGTGAGGGAGTGGGCCATAATCCACCACGCGGGCCCAGTGCGTGTTGGTGGAGGCAAGTTAGTGGGCAACTTGCTGACAGAGAATTTTCAAGCTGCCTTAATAGGCCTCTGACCTCGCTTAACGAATAGTTACAACGCCATCTGACGGAACTATCCGAGACCAACTGCTTAGCGTGCCTTCTCGAGATGAAATACCACTTATACATACAGGATAAATTTGATATTAATGTGGATAACTTCAGCATGTATTCTACTCATCAAACTGAACAACTTTCACTATGGAGCCAATTTCGAAATCGTGAAAAATAAATCAGCTGTCCCATACAAAACTGTAGTACATATTCGACTCAAATGTAATTAAATATTACATTAAAAGACAATGTTAGCATCATTCTGATTATTTTTACCCTCTACTTATTTTAAGCGAATATAATTCGGAGCGCGATCCATACAAATGAAGTCTGGTGATATTTTCAATACTAACCAATTAAAGCCAATGAAATTTTGCTGAAACAATCTTGAAACAAATATCTATGCTTGTATGGAGTAAGATTTTCGTTAAAATATACAGTTTCAATGCTAGGATTAATTTAAGATTTGTATGGAAATCTTTGAGGTACTGTAACATTAAAACTATACATTTTAACGAAAATCTGACTCTATACAAGCATAGAAATTTGTTTTTAGATTGATTCTGAAAAATTTCATTGAGTTGAATTGGTTAGTATTGAAAATATCACCATAGTACGTTTGTATGGAGCGCGCTCCGAATTATATCCTCTTAAGGAAATATATTTGGAAAGTTCTACACAGTATAGATTGGAACAGCTACGCCATCTAGCGAAACCCAGGAAAATTGCTGTAAAAACGCTCAATGGACTGAATATGCATCTATCTGGTTTTATATTGATGGTACAGGAATTAATTAAGTGTAATGATTAACGGTCAGATGCACGAACGTTCATTAAAGTTAATCCTCCATTAATTCTCTTGCTAGCTTTTACTACGTCAACAAGACAAAAAGTGACAACAAGAGATTTAATGGGTCACGTTGCAAGGTTTGCTCCGAACACTTGTCTTTCGCGTGGTGTTCGCGGGGTTCGCGTCTCAGCGTGCCACGAGGGTCCGCAATCCTTCTCAGTTGTGTTCTTACTAAAAAACAATCCTCGAGATTGGATAGATACTGATCAAACCACTTGACACTGGCGGAAATGCGGTGCTAAAGCACAAGCAAGAAGTCCATTAATTCTAAATAAAAAAAAAGATATTTAATGAAGGATTAACGTTAATAAACGTACGTGCAACTGGCAGTAAGACGGTATTTACCCAACCGCGCCAGAAGGAGGGAAATGTTTTATTTAGCTGTAAAGTTACGGTTCTGGACCTACAAAGTCCAAAGCCTACGATGTTGTACTCACCAGCCCCTTCGCTCCGCCAGGCCGCGCCAAAGCGAGTCGGTGCGCACCTTGCGCTCGACCAGCTTCTTCCACAGCATGCCCTCGGATATAACTCTCTGCCACTCGCGGCAGACCAGCTCTGCGGCGCAGAGAGAGCCCGCGTCCAGGTAAGAGAGGATATTTTCCGCGACGTGGTCCAGGCCTTTTTCTGTTGGGAGAGAACAATTATTTAGACTGCGTTACAGCATCCGATATAAGGGTCATGACACATCGACGGCGGGCCCATACAAAGGGCACGTTTAGTATGGGTCGCCGTCTGTCCTGACCCTTATTCTCAATGAAAGTGTTTAAAAGTATAGACGAGTACCGTTTTTTCCATACAAACGTATGTTTGTTGTTTCCTCCCTGGATAATGACACTAGAGCAAACATTTTTTACCATACAATCTATGTTACCTCTGCTATGTCCCTATGTTTTGTTTTTTTGCATTAAATAATTACTGTATGAAATTTTATTTCAAATTTGACGAATATAAACAAAAAAAGCAAAACATACAGACATAGCCAAAGCCTTTCTCATAATATTCTTAAAAGATTTATTAAAATCGGCTTAGTTTTGGAGGAGGAAACAGGGGAAATGCTGTTTTCGTCGATTTTATGTATAAAATTGGTCCGAGCTGCAGTTGTCTCTTTCGCACTCTAGTCGGTGGGGTGTATGGGTGGGGCGGATTGGACAAATATGTATACAGTCGGAAACGTGACCTATTCTCCAAATTTCCTCTTAAGAGCTACATTCTTGGATAAAAATATTGCAACGAAAATGTTCCTCCGGCTGCCGCTTCTCTTTCAATTTAAATTGACCCTTAGTCGTTACGCCGCATGCGGGGAGTTCCCTCATGCTGTATTTCGATCGACAGAGTTATCCACCAGTGAAATAAGCTATTACTGCAAACTTCACAATCATATCTCCTCGCCTTGCCTTTCCTCGTAAAAAGGACAAAATAGATAGAAGACATACTTGGGAGCATGCTGATGAAATCCCTCTGCAGCATGGGCTTGAGGTAAGCGTTGATGTGGCCGTGCTGGTAGTGACACATGCGCGCCAGCAGCTGCTCCACAAACTCCACCTGGCGGATAAATTTTACTTTATTAGTTAAAGTTGCATCTCCTTTACAATCGACGGCCGCATGCGACTTGATCGACCGCGGCAGACATGTATTACCTGTGTCTGCCGCGCGTATCACTTTTGACACGAAATTTCCCATCGCATGTAATGAATGCTGTAATTATGGTAAGCAATAAAATATTAGTCGTGGTGGTTCAGTGGCGAGTAACCTTGCCTGCCGTGCAGGAGGAGATGGTTCGATCCCCGTCCAGGCAGACTCATACCAATGAGTTTTTCGGAATTTATGTACGATTTGTAACACCACTGCCTTTTCGGTGAAGGAAAACATCGTGAGGAAACCTGCATGCTTAAATTTCGAGGCATGTATTGTATCCACTGTCCGTGGCGACGGGCTCACTCCCCGTCACACTGGACAGGGTTTCGGTACTACTGACGCATACCTCCAAACTTAAAAGTATTTTCTTTTCATTCTCGGGTATGCAGGTTTCCTCACGATGTTTCCCTTCACCGCCGAGCTAGTGATAATGACAAATACAACCGTACATAAATTCCGCAGAACTTACGTGTCTCTCTTCTTACCCTGTGGGCAAAGCCCTGTCAGAGTTTTTTCAGGCCGCCTTACGGCCTCTGATGTGGTTTTTATGTAACGACTACTACCACCAGAGATGTTGTGAGTAGATGGGACCAGCTGTGTAATAACTTAGTGGTACAGGCCAGGAATCGAACCACCGCCTCATGATTGAGTCGCTAGCTCTCTTCCGTATGGACTATCGTCGCTCTTTAAATCTAGAAAGAAACATAATTACCTGATCAGTCTCATTCCATCTCGTGAAGTAGTTGAGGCACGCATCTCTTTCTGCCGTGTACGCTGCACTGCTCGGCACGGGACGGACCCCCGTGTCCAGGGACGTCAGCGATGTCACCTTGAAAACATTTCATATTATAATGCGGTAAGTAGCGGGGAGCGAATGGTTGAGGAAGGCTGAGGACACAGTTTTGTGGTGCACCTTGGGACTGGCCTATGTTCAGCAGTGGACGATGATATGATGATGATGTTTGTTTGTTTGGTTGTAGTTGTAGCAATGCTCACATTTAGCAATTTAAGTTTCAGTATGGAATTACGTGCCAAGTGGTGAGAGGTGGCTAGCCTTTCGCCCACATAAACACTGCATGAGAAACATTTAATCCCTTAGTCGCCTCGTACGACACCCACGGGAAGAATTGGGGTGGTCCATTCTAAGCCGGAACCACACGGCTTCTCAGTTGGACCTTGTATATATATCGAATCTCTGTGATTATTTCTCTTGCGCGATTCATGTCTTGTATACGATTGTGAACCTTATGTGTAGCGGCTAACGGGTTACCAATTTGACGTCGCAAGTTGTATTTACGTACACATTTCCGAGTCCGACCGTAGCGCCATCTGTTAGCTTCGTTGTTATAACTTGTGGGTGTTGATGTCTGTGGCAAGTCCCCACAGTCTCATAACAAGCAATACACAAAATGAAGCACAATATCAATTTAAGTTTATAAGAGACAGAATAGGTTTATGACTCAGAATGATAGAAGTTCACAAAATCGCCAAGAACCACTATTATTCGGTCATAGCCTGATGCTTAAAAGACAAATATCAAGAGAAAGAAGAAATGTGGAGCTCATGGCCTGCCCAAATATCATTGGCAAGACAAGAGCACAGCCTCTGCTGGATTGGTCACCTAGGAAGAATGGGTGAGGATAAGCATGTCACGACAGCAATTTGTGTCGACCTACTGACCAGTGGGCCCAGATGTGGTCTTTGTTAATTGTGATGGCGGTGGTGGTCCAGTGGCGAGTAGCCTTTCCTGCCGTGCAGGGGATGATGGTTCGATCCCCGTCCAGACTGACTCGTACCAATGAGTTTTTCTGAATTTATGTACGATTTGTAACACCACTGCCTTTGCGGTGAAGGAAAACATCGTGAGGATACCTGCATGCTTCAATTTCGAGGCATGTATTGTACCCACTGTCCATTATGTGGCGACGGGCTCACCCCCCGTCACACTGGACAGAGTTTCGGTACTACTGGTGAAACGTGGATGTTCTGTGGTTTCAGAATATCTCTGACTACCCCCTTGGGGAATGCATGTATGCATGTACATTTCCTTATAGACATTTCTACACATCAAAGCCGCCGACCCGCCATCATTGTCGCCGACAAGGACATTTACACCGAACCCGCAGTGAATGTCGGCGACATTTTTGACGGGTCGGCGACTTTTGGTGTGTAGACAGCTTAAACTAAACAAAGGCCATATAATTACGTAAACAAAATCTCTCATTTCCGAGGCAATGAAATAACAAAAAAACCGGCCAAGTGCGTGTCAGGCCACGCGCAGGATAGGGTTCCGTAGATGCCCGTCACAATATATGGACTTAGAAGGGGGCTTTTTGTTTTATACTACCGTTTAACGGCAAATTAAATCTAAAAGTACATTTTACAAGTTGGTCGACTATAACTCGTGTCAAGAAACAACGTATCTAACAACATTTTTCATTTTAAAGCTTCATATTTAGCTAACGGATCCCTAAATCGAAAAATGGTTTTCAAACAGAATTGAAATGCTATAGAACTGACTCGCTACGTGAGCTCTTGCGCACTGCGGCCCCATTTGTTGCTGACCTATGACGTAGGTCGTCAGCAGCCAGTGTTAACACGGGATGCTTCAGACTATCAAACATTCACAATAGGACTGACATTGAAATCACAGAAAAAACATCAGCTGCTCCAAGACCGTCTTCGCTTTCAGGATGATCAGAAAATCAGCTGTTCCATACAATAGGAGGGGTGCAAATAACTTTGGACCTTATTGCCGTGCAGAGAGAGTCACTATTTATTTAAATCAGTTTTCGAAGTGATCCTTCTGTACCGGTAGGTACTAGTATTTATTCTGTGGCGGGAGTGAGAAGATTTTTTGTATGTATGTATATGCTCACGACTATATTTCCTGAGGGGGTAGTCAGAGATGTTCCGAAACCTCAGAGCATCCACGTTTCACCAGTACCGAAACTCTGTCTAGTGTGAGGGGGGGTGAGCCCGTCGCCACATAATGGACAGTGGGTACAATACATGCCTCGAAATTGAAGCATGCAGGTTTCCACACGATGTTTTCCTTCACCGAAAAGCCGGTGGTGGTACAAATCGTACATAAATTCAGAAAAACTCATTGGTACGAGTCGGCCTGGACGGGGATCGAACTATCGCCTCCTGCACGGCAGGCAAGGTTACTCGCCACTGGACCACCACGGCTTTAAAACATGAAAATATCATGTTATTTATTACAAAAATGCAAGGCTTTGGGAAATTTATTTGAATAGAATCTGTTGAGGACATTGACTATATTTTTCTCACGGGTTTGCATCAGAACACATTTATAATCTTTGTCTAGAATGTTAATCTAGGTCATGAACAAGAAAGCTATGCCAAGTTTTGTCAATCAAATTAAATTATTTAATGCAGTAGTAATCTCAAATATAGACCTTATACACCACTATTTCTTTTAAATACACATTCCTTATATTGAATGTAGTATAAATAGCAACAAAATTTTAAGGCTATTTTGCATTACAGAAACAGAGATTTGAAACACTTCCTCTCACTTATTCTTAGAACAGTTTTAGTAACGTCCAAGATATGTCGGATACTATATTTATCCAATAAATTAATTACATTTTGGTAATCAGAATTCGCTAGAAAGCTGAATAGGAATCAGAAAATCTCGTCGTCCTTATTTGGAATGAAGTATAGGTAGGGTCAAGAATGTATGTATTTTGAAATTTTCATGTTGCACTAGTAGAATTCATTGTATTTACTGAATAAAAATTTTTCTAATCATAAGCTGGCCGTGGATTTTGCATAACGTATCATCGCGCGGCCAGCTTATTTTGGTTTTGCGTAGCTTGGATGTGTACTAGAAAAATTTTTATTCAGTAAATACAATGAATTCTACTAGTGCAACATGAAAATTTCAAAATACATACATTCTTGACCCTACCTATACTTCATTCCAAATAAGGACGACGAGATTTTCTGATTCCTATTCAGCTTTCTAGCGAATTCTGATTACCAAAATGTAATTAATTTATTGGATACATATACTATCCGACATATCTTGGACGTTACTAAAACTGTTCTAAGAATAAGTGAGAGGAAGTGTTTCAAATCTCTGTTTCTGAAATGCAAAATAGCCTTAAAATTTTGTTGCTATTTTTAATGGAGTATAAATTAAGCTCACGCTCAAAAGATGTCTCTTAATCTTGACCTTAACCTTGTAATGCCCAGATGCTTTTTAAAAGGTCTTCAGCTCCATTGTGATACTGGCCCGAGATGTAATCCAAATTCATGCAGTAGACGCCCTACCACCTTATAAAAAGATCTGGTAAGTTATTAAATACTGTACATATACCTTCTTCATATGCTGACACTTTTTTAATGAGATGATCAGACCAACAAACTGAACAACTTTCTCTATGGCACCAACATCAAAATCGCGAATAAAAAATCTGCTGTCCCATACAAAACTGCGAACCTACTTGAGCAAAATGTATGGGACAGCAGATCTTTTTTCGCGATTTCGATGTTGGTACTATGGTACCAAATCGAGAAAGTTGTTCAGTTTGACGATCTGATCATCCCCTTAAAAAGTGTCGGCATATTAATCCATTAACTGCCACTGAAATATAAGACGTACCAAATCGAGCGCACAATGCCGCCATCTCATAAATAAGACTAATTTCTATTGGTTTCATATTTCTCGGCTCTGGGAGCACGTTCAATCAAAAATGTTTAGTGGTTAAAAGGTTAAGACTATTTTTGTACCGTCTGTATTTCCTGTTTTTTTACTCTCTGTATACTATGTTTTTTGGTGTAAAATAAAGTATAATTTGATTGATTGATTGTTATACAGGGTCCAACTTAATATGCTGACAGTTTTTTAGGATGATCAGACCATCAAACTGAACAACGTTCTCTATGCGATCAACATTGAAATCACGAAAACAAATCATCTGTCTCATACATTTGGCTCGAGTAAGATTTCAGTTTAGTATGGAGCAGTTGATTTTTTTTTCGCGATTTTGATGTTGGTCCCATAGAGAAAGTTGTTCAGTTCACTTTTTAAGGGGACCATCAGACCGACAAACATCGAAATCACGAAAAAAAAGTCTGCTGTTCCATACAAAACTGTGAACTTACTCGAGCCAAATTTATGGGACAGGTGACATAGATTCAGGGTCTGATCATCCTCTTAAAATACTGTCAGCATATTAAGTTGTACCCTGTATGCAAGTTTTTGTATCAACAGAACCTGAATACAAGGTGTTACAAAAATACAAATAAACATTTAAGGGGGTTGTTTAGACCATCAAACTGAACAACTTTCACTACCTCAATGTCAAAATCGCGAAAAAATAATCTGATGTTCCATACTAAACTACAAATCTACTCGAGCTAAATGTATGGGATAGCTGATTTTTTTCGCGATTTCGATGTTGGTCCCATAGTTAATGTTGTTCAGTTTGATGGTCTAAACAACCCCCTTAAAAGTTTTAAATGTTTATTTTTACTTTTGTAACACCCAGTATAAATGATGCATTACATATTATGATGTCAATAATTTAGTAAAACTTCTTGAACCAGTTAACAGCATAATATTCAAGTTACAATCTAGCTTCACAACATGGTCACATAACATATTTGTGGTGGACAGAATGTTGCGAAATGACCAACAAAGTAGGACAGTTGTATTTCTAGATTAATTTTAGTTGATTTATGCTTAATTTAAGATGTTTTAGCTAGATCCTGGATTGCGGAGGATGATTGAAAATATTGTTTTAGAAAAAACCCGTTGTAAAGAAGAGATAAGGAAAATCTTGTAAATAAACGATGTCTTTCGTTATGATAGTTAAATGATGAGTCAGGATAGTTAGGTAGGTAGAAGAATTAGTCAGTTTCTTAGTCAAAAACTTGAAGAAAAAGTACAATTTCATTTGATACGTCCGCAATGCAGAAATAAAAAAAAATTAAAACCATCCGTCACGTTTCAAACTTATTAAAATGCGAATAATTTTCTATGTTTTTGCGTAAAAGGAAAATCGGGACATGGAATCGTTGAGTAATTTATTTATGAGATGTAAAGTTGTTGGTAAAAACACAAAATATTCGAAACCCTTGAGGGTTTGGAGCAAAGATGGCGGAGCAGCCATGACATTACTGGAATGCTCCAATTTAAAGTTTTGGGTAGTACCTGTGGTGGTGTCGTGTCTTCTATCATCCTTTCAGTCTCCATTTCTGCTATTCCACTAAGAACATCAATAAAAGTCCACTAAAATCACCGTAAACTAACCAAATCACAATCGCTAAATACTCATTGCTCGCATGACGTCAAGCTACTATTTTTTTCATAATGAAAATTTTAAAAGGCATAAGATATGTGGCATTCTGCCACAAGATTTGGACACGTCGATATTTTTTGATTTTCATTTGAGTCACAAAAAAAATCTTAAAAGAAGAAACTGGATTTAAAAAATTATAATTGGTAGCATATTGCTGGATCAGCTTTACCTATCCAGAAAATTATTATTGATTAGTGCGAACAATGGAAAGAAAATTTTTTCACTTTATCTTTCCAGATGCGGAAATGTCAAGGCAAAGCCTGAGTATGACATTTGACGATTGATCATGATTACCAATCTTTCATATTTACTCTTTCCCTCACAAAGAAAAGAAAGATATGCCAAATTTCTCTATCTTTTTCACTCCAGTGTGATAAAAAGGATGGCACATACAATGCTAAGCACAATCGCGATTGGTCGTTGTGGTAACTCTGGGGCGCGTTCAGAGCCTACGCCCAGAGTGCACTCTGGGTGCAACTTTTCGCACTAACGCCGTTCAGAGCCTCGGTGAAAAAACGCCCCTTGCAACTCGGTTGTCACAACTCAACCGTTCCGTACCTCTGACGGGTTGCAACTTTTAACCATCAAATTAGATGGTTAAAAAACACTCTGACGTTTTGATTATCTGTGGTTACTTGACTTTTTGCTCATTTTGAATAAAAGTTAGTTTTTTTCAATTTATTTGTATTCACTCTTTGATTCTTTAGCATGAAAGATGAGTTTTTATTGTATTTGGAAATGATGGAAGCCCTGGAAGACCTGGAAGCCCATATTACTGTCAATGTCAAAATTTGAGGTTATAAAACAACCGGTATCGTTCCGTACCTTTTGGCGAGTTAAAAAACAACTGTTCGTTCCGTACCTTAGAGTGAAAAACAACCAAACAACCGCACCCGAAGGCTCTGAACGCAGCCCTGCTTTATAGACTGTGGCAGTGCTGCCACCTTAGCGCTTTCGGGGCTAGATCTCGCGCTTTTTTAGGATGTTTAGCGCCGGATCTCAGTATTTGGCGCCTAGCGGAGAATCTAGCGCTTTTTTAACGTTTAATAAAGTAACATTATTTGTTTTGAAATATGCTGTATTTTGTGTTTTTTTATTGAAATATGATAATTATTGTTAGCACATTGTGGTCAAAACATGTCCATAAATTGTGCAGTGTTCGGGAGATTCAAATACGAACGTTTATCTGAAGTGCTATCATAAATTTTACAAGAGATCTACGAATTCACTGACTTAGGAATGGGTTTTGGCAATACTGATAAATCTATTTAGAGCATTTTGAAGGACAATGTATGTGATAAGAATTTAGCACTGAATCTAGTGCTTTTTAAACCTCGAAAATTTTTGAATCTAGCGATTTTTCACATATTTAGAGCCCAATCGATTTTTTGAGGTGGCAGCCCTGGACCTGGACTGTGGTTTTTTTTCTGTCTGCGACTTTCTGCGTGCTAAATAGGATTTAACATGGATTTACACAAATATTTCTATGAATTTTGCCTAAATTGATAATTCTAGATGTTCAAAAACTTATGCTTATCATCGTACAGTGTATGTGAAAGTTATATCCAAGCAACTCACATTATTTCCTGAATAAATAAATGGTTTGTGTGTTCATGTCATTTGACATGATTGTTTATATCAAACAAATAAATCGGACTATTGGAGTGATGGTGTAAATATTTAGCCCTAATAAACACGGTGCAGGTACGTGAGCACTTAATTCTAAGTATTTATGTAACAACTGAAATATTTCCATTGATAGTACTCTGTGTTCTTAGAAGTTCGAAGTTCCTGAGTAAACCTACTTTTTCCATATAATATTATTCATAGAAAGACCTCTGTGAAGGAATTTTCTCTCAATATATCGTAAGTACTAAATAGATATCACTATACTAGAATAAGGAGGCGCTGACAGCTCTGTTGGAGTGGAGCATGCCCCGGATAGGCAGGTCGTGGGTTCGAATCCCGCTCGCCGCCCGACTTTTTCCATCTTTAATTTGATTAAACTAACATGGCATATATGTAGAATCAATAAATTTGATTAGAATAAGGTGTGACATCTAATATTGCATGAATTCTAATTGTAACATTAGACTTGTGAGTCAGTAGTTTGCATAAACTCTGGTAGATGGCGCTGACGTCCCTTAAAGACGGTGATATAGATTGAAATTTTCGACGTGGCCTGCGGGGCGCCGACAGCTCTGTTGGAGGGGAGCATGCCCTGGATAGGCAGGTCGTGGGTTCGAATCCCGCTCGCCGCCCAACTTTTTTAATCTTTAAACTGATTAAGCTAACATGGCATACATGTAAAATCAATAAATTCGATTAGAATAAGGTCTATATTTTGGTGCTTTACATTATTGGTTAATTTTTCTTACTTTCCCAACAAAATAAGTTGTTTCTATCAACTGCTTATATTGTACCTAACTATAATGTTAATGGAACACCTTTTTAACCAACGAAAAAAAAACGGAGGAGTTTCTCAAGTCAACGCATATACAGGGTCCTTTTTAATATGCTGACACTTTTAAGGGGATGATCAGACCGTCAAACTAAATAATTTTCTCTATGGGACCAACATCGAAATCGAAACATACATTTGGGTCGAGTAGATTTGCAGTTTTGTATGGAACAGCAGATTTTTTTTCCCGATTTCGATGTTGGTGCCATTGAGAAAGTTGTTCAGTTTGATGGTCTGATTATCCCCTTAAAAAAGTGTCAGCGTATTAAGAAGGCCCCTGTATGTGACTAGATAATTTATGTAACAATGTCCAAGATATTTACATTATATTTCTATTTGACGGGGACTCTGGTCTGGTCGCAAACAAACATCAAATAAGACAAATTTTCCTGTTCGTACTGTATGTCTTGTTGTCAGTTTTTCTTATTTGTATGAAGTGTCCAGGGTGTGGTGATGCGACACTCGATACTATCGCAACACAGCCACACCTTCCCATCCTGAATCTGCCGGAACGGGAGACCGATACCACAGAATTATAGTTCTAGACAACGAACATCCACTCCCCGCCCCCCTCTGACTTCAGATACCCCACCTCACCTCACACTTTAGGAGAGCCGAGCAAGGGAATGCAGTCAGGCGCGTTTTATACACTGAAAAGACACATAAAATAGTGTCTTTTCAGTGTATAAAACACATTGAAAAATAACGCTAAATTCACCTGTTCAGTAATTCTTTACCTCAGATACTATTTTAATAGATGAACGATCAAAAAAAAGTATCAACATGTAGATGACGTTTAATGAAAATCACGGCTTTCAACCCTACACAAAATATCATGGAGAGTTTGCACAAAGGGCGCATGTGCAGACACCATTTCGAAATTCAAACATTTTCTATAGCGTGCCGGACCTGTGCCGATACAACCAATAAGACAACAAGTTAATGTATGAATGATAATGTAAATTTGCAGGAACCGACAATGATGTCCGGTGAAGACGGAGTGGAGAACCGGCACGGACCGCCCGGAGTCAACTCTCGGTCCCTCAGTGTTGCTCACTCCGCTGCCGATCTTGAGGTAGTATTATTTTCGTTTATTTATTCAAACCTATTTTAATAAAGAAGCTTTTCGGCATCTTTCTATTTGACTCTACCGCTATAGAAGCTTTTTGATATGGCCAGAAATTCTAAAACAACATACATACATACATAAGCTCACGACTATATTCCCCGAGGGGGTAGTCAGAGATATACTGAAACTTCAGAACAACCACGTTTCACTAGTAGTTCCGAAGCTCTGTCCAGTGTGTCGCGGAGTGAGCCCGTCGCCACTTATAATGGACAGTGGGTACAATGCATACCTCGAAATTGAAGCATGCAGGTTTCCTCACGATGTATTCCTTCACCGAAAAGCCAGTGATGTATCAAATTGTACATAAATTTCGAAAAACTCATTGGTACGGTTCTAAAACAAGTCTTTATTACTTACATAGTATTATTTAAATATGGGGTGTAAACTTAAATATGTTACATATACTATAAATAAATATTCTTTATTATTTTTACTATTATTTTTATTATTTTTAAGAGCAAGAGTCTTGCTCTTTAGACCACGGAGACAGTAAAAATAATAAAGAATATTTATTTGTAGTATATGTAACATATTTAAGTTTACATTCCCACGGGGGACACCTAGTTGGTTAGGACATTGCAGGCCGCCTGATTGTCAGAAAAAGAAAGATGATTCCGTGCTTCGGATGGCACGTTAAACTGTTGGTCCCAGCTACTATCTCTGGTGGTAGTAGTTGTTACATAAAAACCACGTCAGAGGCCGTAAGGCGGTCTGGAAAAACTGACACCAGGGCTTGCTGCCAACATGATAAGAAGAAATATTCTTTATTTGCACACTATAAGGGTGCTTAAAAAAAAATCTGCTGTTTTGACAGAATCAGAAAGTAGAAGAAAACAGTGAAATCTTCTGTTTCAATGAAAATGATTTTTTCACTTGTTTTTTTTAATATATCAAATGTGTAAGTCCCTAAACAACAATAAAATTTAAAAAAGTAAGATTAAAAATTTTGAAAAAAACCCGCGGCGGATGTAAACGTTGTAATCGAAAAAGATTTAAACAAATTTTTTGAAAATCCCTCGACTAAAAGAAAGTACCAACCATAGAAAATCTTTATTTTAAACTTTTTAGACAATTAATGTAAAGAAGCTACTCACCAAAACCGAAACACGGTCTACTTGCAAGCCCTTCACAAAAAACACCGGATCAGCGCCCCCTTGTCACAATCAAACCTATCTATAAGAATAATTGCAAATGAACCTCAAGCCCTTCAAAAAGAACCGCATCTAAATCGGTCAAGCCGTTTCTGTTTCGGATCTACGATACGATAACTGAGTTCTACATCCCCCTCCCTGAAGTGAATTCCTGGCTAAGGCTGAGGCTTAGGATCCTAACTACCATTAATCAATAACCTCTTGCAGGTGCTACGTGAGATAGAGAATGTGTACTTCACACCACCTTCAGAGTTCGACGCGGGCCGCTACGTGCTCGAGCACGCGCCCGCGCCGCCGAGCTGCGAGGCCATCGAGCAGATGTTCACCAAGCTCAAACGACAGCAGCAGGTAAACCAGACATTTTCTTTAGAGATCTCAGAGACATCGCGGCGGTGTGGCGGCAGAATCGCGTCGATATTATATTCTTTTTTTTATTTTTTATTTATTTAAATGCCTATGTCGAAAAATAATTGAAGCGAAATGGGCGTGTGATAGCTTATATTACTGCCTGATGCGAGAGAAAGAGGTGGGGCGGCGCGCGCGCCTGAAACGACGCAAGCGTAAAACAAACTTTATTTAATTGTGATTGTACTATTTATGTAAGCTCATTTCTGCTCTAATCAAACTTTATAAAATATCAATATCTTTTTTTTAAATCAATTCTCGTGTTTATATTATTCACCGTTTAGCAGTTCCAAGCGTTTATCGATAAAGACAGAGGATACTTTGGCTTATTTTTCTATCGAGAAAATGTCTCTTAATCGTGTTTTGGCTCTAATCAAAACTTCAATTATATGTTCAATTTACAAATATCCGCAAATCATACTCCTACTATTAGTACTTCATGAGATATGAGGCATTGAAGAATGCTATTTTTTTCACATAGCCTCTTAATAATAAGTTTAGAAATACAATTTTAATCATAGTCCTACAAAACCATGTTTTATGGTTTGGCTGTAGGAAACAGAAAACCACAGTCTCACATTTCATAGGCGCAATTATATAGTCTATTTTTACACGTTATATGACTGGTGTACAAAGTACGTAGTACGTAACCACTAGCTAATCACTGATAACATTTGATAGTAACAGTTCCTTTAACATTCTACAAAATCGTTCCCTCTATGCACAGAACATTATAAGAGGGGTTAGAAGTGCAAAGTAGGCGTGGAATGTGTCGCCACTGGTTATGCAATGATTTGCATAACAGCATAAGGCGCGCGGCGTGGTGCGAGCGAGAGGGCATGAGTAATTGTAGCAGCGTGAGCGGGAAGACAAGTGGCGACAGCCGTCTCCGAAGCAAAAGCGCCACTTTGCATTTCTAACCCCTCTTATAATGTTCTGTGCCCCTATGCCTACGCTTCAAAATCTCTTGTGTGATATTTGGCTCTCAGCTTCTCTTCGATCATTATACTATATGATATTTGACGGCCCGATAGCACAGTCGGTAGTGAACCTGCCTGCTGTGCCGAGGGTCGCGGGTTAGAATCTCGTAATCTCGCAACAAATATTTGTATGATGAATTGAATATTTGTACCCGAGTCATGGATGTTTGTATCTATAAAGGGTCCTTCTTAATATGCTGACACTTTTTAAGGGGATGATCAGACCATCAAACTGAACAACTTTCTCTATGACACCAACATCGAAATCGCGAAAAAAAAACAGCTGTTCTATACAAAACTGCAAACCTACTGGAGCCAAATGTATGGGACAGCAGATTTTATTTTTCGTAATATCTATGTTAGTGTCAAAGAGAAAGTTGTTCAGTTTCATGGTCTGATCACCTTCTTAAAAAACCGTCAGCATACCCTGTATAGCTGAAAACTGCAAAATCATCAATCGTTTCTGATTGAAATGATAATAATTTAAACCGTGAGAGCCGTGGTGGTCCAGTGGAGAGTAACGTTGCCTGCCGTGCAGAAGGCGATGGTTCGATCCCCGTCCAGACCGACTCGTACGATTTGTAACACCACTGGCTTTTCGGTGAAGAAAAACATCGTGAGGAAACCTGCATGCTTCAATTTCGAGGCATGTATTGTACCCAATGTCCTGGGTGACATAAGTGGCGACGGGCTCACCCCGTCACACTGGACAGAGTTTCGGTACTACTGGTGAAACGTGGATGTTCTGAGGTTTCAGAATATCTCTGACTACCCCCTCGGGGAATCTGGTCGTGAGCAAATGCTTATGCTTATTTGAGCTAAAGAATTACAGAAAATGTGTATTTAGTGTTATTTTTCAACGTTTTTTATGCACTGAAAAAACTCAATTTTATATAGTCAAATCCAACAGGTGCGCGCGGCTGACTGCATTCCCTTGCTCGGCTTCCCTCAAGTTTCCCAGAGAGTGTGAGGGGAGGTGGGGTATCTAAAGTCAGAGGGGGTCGGGGAGTGGCCGTTCTGTATAATATAGAACTATATACTATTACCTATTCTGTGGCGCTGTATAATTTCGACATTGGAGTTAGCGGCTGTTCCCCAGAGCTGGATGGATTGAAATGATAATTAATTATCATTATCGTTTTTATTTCCAGGTGGTATCCGGCAAAGCACTACATCTGATATCACAACAGCGAGACAACTGCGACAGGGAGTTCGCGGAAATACAAGCCATAAGGTCACAACTAACTGAAACTTTACAGACCTGCCGCCAAGCCAGGGACCACCTCCGGAGTGCCTCCGACCAACTAACTCTCTCCACCTTTGTCATACTCGCTAACTTTAGAAAGAGACAGATCATCAGGTCAGTTCTGAAGTCACTAGATTTGTTGAGATCTTTACGCAGCGTTGAAAAAGATGTCACAGAGTTATTAGATAAGAAAGAGTATTTTGAAGCGATAGAATTGATTCAGAAAAGTAGGAAAGCTGCTTCCAATAACAAAGAATATACTTGCATTGCAGATTTATCTGTTAGATTACAGGATACTTTATATATGACGGAAGAAAAATTAGATTCGGTTTTATCAGGTATTTGTTATAATTTTGACGAACACACTTTTAAGAAATTAAGGAAAGCGTACGCATTACTAGGTAAGACACAATCTGCTATGGAACAATTACACATGCATTATTCATCTGCAGTTAATGAATCGTCCGTGGTCGCTATAAAGAAATATTTAGGCAACATATCTGCGGACACGAAATTTCAGGTCATGTGCCAGTCTGTGCCTACGACAAAAGCACCACTTTGTCTTTTAAATTTATGCGAGAATCTATTCTTAATTATGCGTAGCTATTATTTACTAGTTAATTGGCATTATAAACATGATGAAGAAGAAATTATACCAAGTTCCAACAACGTTTTTGAGATAGAAATGAGCGTTAGCAGGGAGTACATAAGGCAGAAATTAAAAGCTGGGTTAATAAGAATCTGGCATGATGTTCAAGCTAAAGTATCTACGTTTTTGAGAAGTTCAGGCTTGGAAGAATACCCTTTCGAAAAGTTTATACAAATGTTAGGTATTTTAAGAAAGTTGACGCAAGTCGCTGAAGTGTTCTGCGGTGACAAATCGGATATCCTACAGGATTTTATTAAAACTCAAAGCGTTTCGTATATAAAGAATTATCATAGAGGCCGAATGGAGGAATTAAAATTGTTTTTAGAAAACGAAGGCTGGGAACAGTGTCCAGTGAAATCAACTTTTAACTTATTGAATCTACAGGAATTTAAACAGTTTAGAAAATATTTAAATCCATTAAAATCTGATACATCGGCAATGAAAGCGGCATCGGATTGCGCTTCCTCAGTTTCTCAGGAAGACAGCGTGTATATAGCTAAATATTTCAGTTCAAAATCAAAAAGTACGCCTTTTGAAATGTTTAGAAACGAAAATCTTACGAACGACGACATTTTCGGTCTAGAACCCGAGTTGGAAGCGAGTGATGAGTCAGACGATGACCCTGATGAGTTAAAAAGGGAATTCGTTGATGAAAATGAGGAGAGAAAGATCGAAAGTCCTTCGAAAATAAAAGACAGTGTCATAGTAACCAATACGACTCTATCAGTTTTAAGAAACTGCGGTCAATATCTCCAAATATGTCGTTATCTACCACAAATTTCGTTAGAAGTAGTCATGCTAATGAATCAACTTTTCGACTACTATTTTTACACTGTCCATCTATTTTTCACATCAGATTTAGACGTTGCATCCACGACTCTATACACTACAAAATTAAGTTCAGTTTTCAAACGCATATCAAACAGTATAGAATCTAATACGAACATAGAAAATGATTCAAAGACTTTCATATGCCCAGAAATTCCTAATCACTTAGACATGACATCCGAAGACACATTACATGGCCTTTCAGAGCGAATCGTAGCCGTCGAAAGCGTTATATTTCTGTCAAAGCAATATGAAATCTTACAGCCATATTTAGAGTCGATAGTGGCACAACACCAGCGTCTGATCTTAGAACATTTTAGAGACAACACTCTAGCCGTTGTAATCGATTTGAGAATGCCGGTCTACATGTGTTCTGCTTCGAAAGCAGTTGACGCAAGGTCTGCATTGATTGCTATGTCACAAGTACGATGGGATGTTAAAAATGTTGCTGTAGAACACAGTCCGTACATAGACATGATCACTAGAAAAATACAAGTATTCGCTTTGAGATTAGAAAATATATCCACGAAAGTATCTTTAAACATAGAAGTTATAAACTCTATTTGGTCTATGGTATCGAAATTTATAGTGCATTTGCTTGTAGAAGGTTTTTCTAATGCGAATAAGTGTTCGAACGGAGGTCGTGGCTTAATGCAATTGGATTACAGGCAACTATTTGTGAAATTAGAAAAGATATCCGGTCTAAAACCTGTTCCTTATCAGGATTATGTCGATAGGTATGTCAAAGCTTATTATTTGCCACGGACAGGGCTAGAGGAGTTCATAAGGGAGAGGACGGAGTATTCTAATAAACATTTATTGGCGTTAGTTAATTGTGCTTGTGAGAATAAGAGAGATCGTCAAGCGTTGAGTGCTATACTAGAGGGTAGGGATAGTGTTTAAAAAGCAACACCGTGTCACACCCCCGGCACTCTATAAACTCCAGCTATACCCCCCTTGGATACGTGAGTCTTTATGCATGTGTCATTATGCTTATGTGTCATTTTGCGTGTAATCCAATATAATTATTCCATTATTTTACGAAAAATCTACTTCAGCGATGTTTACCTTAAGACAAGTTTATTCCGAATGCGTAAATGCGCGCTGCATACAAACGAAGTCTGGTGATATTTTCAATACTAATCAATTAAAGTCAATGAAATTTTGCAGAAACAATCTAGAAATAAATCTCTATGCTTGCATCTTGTCCGATTTTCGTTAAATATACAAATTCAATGCTAGGATTTATTTAAGATTTGTATGGAAATCTTTGAGGCAATATCACTTTAAAACTATACATTTCAACGAAAATCTGACAAGATACAAGCCTAGATTATTACTTTCAAGATAGTTTCTGAAAAATGTCACTGACTTTAATTGGTTAGTATTGAAAATATAACCAGATTTCGTTTGTATGGAGCACGCCAACAGTAATACAGGGTCCTTCTTAATATGCTGACAGTTTTTTAAGGGGATGATCAAACTATCAAACTGATCAACATTCTCTATGGGACCAACATCGAAATCGCGAAAAATAAATCTGCTGTCCCATACATTTGGCTCGAGTTGGTTTGCAGTTTTGTATAGAACAGCAGATTTTTTTTTCGCGATTTCGATATTGGTGCCATAGAGAAAGTTGTTCAGTTTGACGGTCTGATCATCCCTTTAAAAAACTGTCAGCATATTGAGAAGGACCTTATATACCCTTAAGGTAAGTCGCGAGCTTGCAGTTTGAAGTTTCTTTCCTCGACTCTACGGAGGAAATTTCTCGATTCGAGGATATTTTGTAACACACTATTAGACTGAGTGGAGATCGTCTCGAGTTTAAAGCAACTAAGAATAAGGTGTCAAAGTGCGTATCTCAAATAATTGTATGTTCTTAAGTATTGCGCTTTTTATGTTTTATGATATAGGGCGTTAGGGTAAACAGTTGCTTTAAGAGACACTAGCGTGTTTCGAGCGTCTTCGTTGAGCCAGCGTCCGCGACCGCGGCGTCTCGTCAGCCATATAGGTCATAATCACAGAACATTATAAGAGGGGTTAGAAATGCAAAGTAGCGCTTTTCTTCGGAGACAACTGTCGCCACTTGTCTTCCCGCTCACGCTGCTACAATTACTCATGCCCTCTCGCTCGCACCACGCCGCGCGCCTTATGGTGTTATGCAAACCATTGCATAACCTGTGGCGACACGTTCCACGCCTACTTTGCACTTCTAACCCCTCTTATAATGTTCTGTGGTCATAATAGAGAATGTAAGGAGGTTGACAGGCGCCGCTGTAACGCGACGTCGACGCGGCGCGAACGCTGGCTCGACGACGACGCTCGAAAAACGCTAGTCACCCACACTAAGGGGTGATTGTACCCATGATACTGAAAAACATTCCCTAAGAAACCTTTTTTTTGGTTTTCCATACTAAATATTCGATTGTATGAAAACTTGATTTTTTGTTGTTGCGAATTTTCCTTTATTCCTTTGTGAAAGTTGTTCAGTTCAGTATTCTGAGTACAATCACCCATTAAAATAATTCAACTGTCCACCCTAACACCCTGTATAAACACAACAGCAACAGTATTAAAATATTGCATAACAATATTAAAAGCCTGGCCATATAAAGAAAAAACCTGTAGGTTAAATTTCATAGTGTAATTTTACGCGAAAGGCTCTCCAATCATTATTATGACTTGTCATTTCTAAGGCCCGGTATGCACGAAAGCGGAGAAGAGCGGAGATGCTTAGCGGCTAGAGTGTATCAAACTGAAGCTGAGCGGAGAAGTGTACTAACTTGTTGACAAGCGCTCATACCTCTGGGCCTATAGACGAACTAACATTTCTATTGGCGTAGACGCTAGTAGAAATGACAGAATGTATGGATTTGACTTTGGCTTAGACGAATTATATACGGACCCGCCTCGCCTTCTTACGCATTTACATACAATTTTATACCTCATCACAAAACGCGACAGCCTATAATAGCGGACCAATAATTTCGAACTTATGACGTTTGGGGTACACACGAAACTGTTTTTCATGATTTTTAACATTCAAAATTAGAATCTAAACTAATGTAATAAAATGCGAAGTTGCGTATCTCGTGCTACCTCGCCCCCCGCAAAAAGAGGCAGAAAAGTTTGTTAGTAGAATTACATGCGTAACTTGTCCTCATATAAGTAGTCTAAGGACTTTGGCAATCGAAAAATTTTGACGTTTGCTTTACCATACGTCAAGTCCATACATTTTTATGTTTTCTAGTGTCGTTAACGCTAATCGAAAGTACTTTGTCTAGGGGCCCTGATTTGATTGTGCCATACAAATATGCGAAATTTCTTCTCCGCTGCGCTTGAACCGTATCCACTGAAACGAAGCGGATACGAGATAGGCATATCTCCTCTTCTCATCTCCACTCCGCTTTGTTAGCCACGGTTTATACAGAAGTGTGGCGGTGGCGGATAATCTCAGTAACACAATATAAACCTTATAGTACATAACATAGCGTCGTTTTTGTCGTAAAGGAGAATCGCGCCCGCTTGTAATTCTCCAAACGACGCTATGTTACGTACTCAAAGGAAGGATCTCCATAGAGTCAGCATAAATTTACGATTGTAGTTAGTCTCTTTTGTCTTATGACGTACCTTTAATAGTAGAAGGAGATGGAACTATAGATATTTGTTTGTGTGGCTGTCCACTTTTTTTTTAGCTAGTGTGTGTGAAAAGTGACCGTAAACATAAGGCCATATGTCACTTGGTGCCTTTTGTCCATACTACTTGACACCACACACTCAAACCTAAACGTCAAAAAAAGTGGACACTTTACAATTGGTATGGCTCACTCTATTAGGTATAATCTCTTTGGTTACGTACTATAAGATTTATAATTGTGATACTTTGAGTATCAGCCACCGCCACAAGTCTCTTCTGTATAAACCGCGCCTTAGATTCTAGGCCAACTCAGAATAAAGTGATAGTTGCTACAACAGATAATGTGGTAGTTGTAGCAATGTTTGTGACTACCCTCTGAAGGGAAGTCTTGAATTTATATGTACAGAGATGTATACAGTGTAATCTCAAAATAAAAGACATTAGATTAGGGAGAACTATTTTATTTGTATACTTTTAATCTCTTCTCAAAATATATGTATATTAAGGTATACTTGTAAATAACAATTATGTATATAAAAAATATTATCTAAACGTGTTTTGTTTTAAGAGCCTTAAATGTAATAAAATGCTTTACAAAAAAAATTATTTGAAATATATTATGATGCAAGGTAACAACTTTTTTTATTTTACCTAGCCTAAATAAAATATAAATAAATAAAAAATAAAATTAAAATGGTTTACTTAAATGTACACAAAATCGTAATAAAAGAAAGTAATAGTTATAACAGTAGTAATAATTTCTATACATTTTAATAACTCCGCTCTATATGTATAAAACGTACTTACGCAGCGTGACCCCGTCAAAGGGGTGTAATAAAACTAGGTAATAGTGGAAAAGGAGTCACGTGGCAGGTTCTAACCCGAGCACTTGTCTCGCGTGGTGTTCGCGCGTCGCGTTTTTGCCTGCCACGATGCTCCGCAATCCTCAATCTCTTCTTGTTCTGATTTGACTAGTTGTCAATTACCCTATTGCTCGTGCTAATTGAATTCGCTTTGAGGTACGCGCGCAGGGTATGGGAGGTAGAGCGCGCGATTCAATTTGGCTCGCAATATTATTACTGCTAAAAATGCTAAATGTATAGCGCACTGCTTTAAAATTGTACTACCTAATGTTCAGAACCTCTAGACTGAAAAATAATAGAATCATTTACCAATTTTAATCCTAGAAATAGGTAAGTAACCAGTTCAGATCGCTGAAGACTAAAATACTTCACGTTCTACGGTGGCCTACATTTTAAATTGGTTGACATTTGTAATATTAGATCTATGACTATTTAAGTTACCTAATGAAACAGCCCCTCTACATCTAACCGTGGTAAATAATTAATAGTGTCAACAAATTCATCGTAACTGCAGCAAAAGCTCCGGGCTCCGTCCGCGCGCCATTTCAACCAAGAGAATTTGGGGTTCTCATCACAGATGTCGTTGCAAAAAGTAAGTTTATCTGTCATCGTCTTATTGTAAAACGAAGAGTTGATATTGACGAAGGCCGCTGCGTTTCGGGTCTGTGGATCGTAGACCAGCTGGAAAGAAAATTAAGTACTTAGGTTACAACTTTATAAGTAAAATACATAAGTATTTAAGTAGGTTTCGTAAACAATTTAAAACTGCCTTGTCCGCCATATTGGATTCCGAATGTCGGCCATATTGAAGAGCCAACCAATTTAAAATGAATCACGGATTTATAACCAATGGATCCATAACCTCGTTACAAGAATGGAAACACGAAAATTGATCATGGCGGACACGTACAAAAGGAGGACGAACATTACCGCCCGCCAAGGAGTAGGTATTTACATGTTTCACCGCTTGTAAGGCAGTCTGCTCTCCAGCACGTCTAGTATGATTTCTATACACGCGCGCGACGCACCTTCGCTGCATAGAAAATAACCTGTTCCCGCGCTTTTCGGAGAGCGAAAGCCGCGCTTGCCGCGACTTGCAGTAGGTATGGGAAAAAGTTGTCTAAGATCCATGGTTCGGGCACAGCATAAGAAAGAGTAGGTATGTGCGGGGGTCAAACCATAGACAAAAATGTTCTCCAAGACATCGACCTTAGGGTTGAACCTGCCAGCACCGAATAAAATTTTTCCGTCGCTCAGGAACGTCATTTGCTAGGTCGAGAAACATAGCGGGAATGCGATCGCACGCGGCAGCACCGGTAGTGCTGTGACCTTTCTCGCTCTAGCCAATGACGTTCCTGAGCGACAGAAAAGGATAGAGCGTGAAAAAATGCTGCCAGATGAGGCTCAAGGAATTTACGCCGCATAAATTACGCGTATAATGCTGCAGGTGATTATGACAAAGTTCTACGGTAGCCTACATTTCAATTGGTTGACTATTATTACAGAAAACTATACCAAACTGGACAGTACTAAAGAATACCTAATACTACGCTGTACTAAGTACCTTGTAAAAATAAAGTGGAACAGACACGATCCCGTTGTTGTTGGCATCTGCAGCGAGGTGCAGTTCCCCCCGCCGCCCCGTCCTCGTCTCCATGGTGAGGACTCCTTGCGTGCCCGTGTAGACCACCAGCGTGGTATTCATCTTCTGCACTCTACGGCGCAGACCCTGAGATAAAGAGGTGTTTATTATGATGGACAGTAGCGTAGCGTATGTTTCTGTCGCCCGGGGCGCATAGACCGATTATGCCGCCCCGATTTTTTTTTAAATATGTTGTGTGATGCGCGAGTAGCCCGACTCGCACTGGACCGATTTATTTAATTTCACAACTCTTAGACGGTAAGTACGAATAATGCATAACTCTAATAAGTAGTATTATATATTTCCTTTTATTATCAGCCTACATTCATCCCATTGCAAGGTACAGGCCTGCCCTAGAGGATATATTATGGGCATCAGTCCACCACGTGTGCACAATGCGGATTGGTAGACTTCACATACGCATCAGAATTTCTTCTTCAGCGTATGCAGGTTTCCACAATATTTTCCTACACCGTTTGAGAGCTGTCGGTATTATGTACAAAATAGGTAAGTATCTTTGACTAATTATTATAAGGACTAGCCTTGCAGTAGCATTTCCCCTCTGCCACGGTATAAGCACAATTGATCTTGTGCATTTACATTCAATTTTACACCTTATCACTAAACGAGACAGCCTATAATTGCGAAATAATAACTTAGAACTTAGAACGTTTGGGGTTCACACGAGACTACTTTTCATGATTTTTAACATTCAAAATTAGAATCTAAAGATATGGGGAATAAAATCCAAAGTTGCGGATTTCATGTTACCTCGCCCCCCGCAAAAAGTGGCAGAAATGTTTGTTAGTAGAATTACACGCGTAACCAGTCCACATATAAATAGTCAAAGGTAAGTATACATATAAATAAAGGTAAATACAGGTAAATATATATTTCCTCAAGTATAATACCTTATATAATTATATAAGGCCACTTTTGTATAGGAGTGAATTACGTGGCATCTCCACTTCAGTGCATAATTAACAATTTACCTTTTATGATGCGCGCGCGCACGATACAATTTTCCTCGCATTGAAAGAAATTTTATTACTTACCTATGTTTTTATCAACAATACTATATGGAAGTTAGCCTCTGTATCTAAGTAAATATTCGGTAGGTATTCTGTGCTGCACCGTGCTAGCATGCAACTCAAGACAAAGCGACAAATAGAGAAAAACGTCATGCGCAATCTTTTTGGCATACGTAAAATAACAAATATCAGAAAGAGAAGAAAGAAGCACATTTCTTCTTTTATCGTTTTAGCGCAAACGAAGATTGCCGAGCGGAATTACTTTCCTGTTTTTGTACTGGACAGCACAGGACCGGTCGTTGTGGCGATCCTTGGGGGACTACGTCCAGCAGTGAACTCCATCGGCTGAGATGATGATGACTTGTACTTACGTCTTCCAAGGCTGCCCAGTCTCCTCGGTTGCTCTTCATCCATTGCGGGGCGCTGTTCACGTATTGGAACGACGCTCGTTGCAGAGCGAACATTGTGAAGTCAGCCTTTGGAGCCAGGTGGCCGCGCGTCAGAAACTGCAAGAAGTAAGTTATACTTTGTTGGATGTGCCTTTGGCATCAGTGCAGGACAAAAGGGCCTCTTGAAAAGGGTATTGCGCCACACGGAAAGCAACGCCCAATCACGTATCCAGGGGGGATAGGAGGGGTAATTACAGCTATTCATTATTGTTAGATTCTTTATTGTACAAAAAAACAACATAAATATCAAAAATTTGGATTAAACTCTATTTTTCATTGTTTGTCAATGTTTGTCAAACCCCTCCAACCAAAAGTGGCAAGAAGTTGGCAACGCTGATCCGTCGAACACCAAAAGAAATAGTTTCACTGTTCTATACATTGTATATTCGTATTTCGGGGGGAATCCCACAAACAGAGATAAAAAAACGTCACTGTACAGCACAGTGTCCAAGGGGGATAGGTGTGATTTATTTATCCCCTCCCCCGATTTCTTTAACATTCCTTTTTTTTTTGACTGACAAATACAGTATTACTCAGTGAGCTGTGACTGCTTATTATTGCGGACTATGGGGGGACCACACCATAGTGACAGCGAAGCGCCTTGTCCTAACAAGGCGAACCAGTCTTCTTATCGTGTGGGCAAAGCCCTGGTGTCAGAGTTTTTTCAGACCGCCTTACGGCCTCTGACGTGGTTTTTATGTAACGACTACTACCACCAGAGACTACTACTACTACTAACGTGCCATTCGAAGCACGGAATCATCTTTCTTTTCAGACAATCAGGTGATTCGGCCTGCATGTCCTAACCAACTGGGGAAAAACTCATAAACATATCACTCAGTGTCCCCCGTGGGAATCGAACCCACCACCTCCGTGTCAAGAGCCCAATGCTCTTAACCATTAGACCAAGGAGGCAGGCCGAACCGAACCAGTGAATGAACTTAAGCAACCTGCCCAAGGGCCACCCCTAAGGAGCACGGACCTCGGCAATGGCCGTTGCTGGGGCTAAGTTGTTTTTTCCATGAATGTGCCCCCTCTGACCAAAAGTCTGTGGATAAATACGGTGGATACATGCTTGCTGTTGGCGTTGTGTTGCTGTGATGCTCTTACCTGTTGTTTAGTCAAGTATTCCTGGTCCATGCCCTGTCCTAGAAGCTCATTGATTCTATCCTTCTGGTTTTCCACTTTATACAGATGTGACATACGAGTCTTGCCGAATAGATTACCTTCTGTAACATAAAACATAGATAACTTAAACATTAATATTTTTATAACTTTTTTAATATTATGTTGTTTGCAACAAAATGTCGTTGGTTGAATGTCGGCTAAGTCATTGCCTCTTCTTGGATCTGCACGCGCATAGCTATCTGAACCAAACGCCCGGGCTGTAAAAAAGAAGGCCAGCGCCATTTCCCACAAATATTTTTATTACTTTTTCCTCGCAAGTGTGTTGAAAAAGGTCGTATGGAACGCGTGAGAGATGGTCATTACAGCCTCGCATGTATATCCAGCACTCGACTGCGGCTCGTGCTGCATTACCGGCTCGACTGTAATGACCAACGTCGCTCACTTGTATCATAATGTACTATTACTAGCTTTTGCCCGCGATTTCGATCGCACAGACCCTTTGTCACCGTAAGTATCTAATACCTTACCGATCAACCTGAACAACTTTTACTATGGGAGCAAACCTGTCAGCAAAAAAAAAATCTGCTATTCCATACTAAACTGCAATACCTACACGACGTAAACGTATGAAACAGCTGACATTTTTTTCGGACATGTTTGCTCCCATAGTAAAAGTTGTTCAGGTTGATGGGTAGAGCATGTGGTATAAAGGTTTGCCTTTAGTTAGTTTACATACTACAATTTTGTGTTGTGCTCGAACAAACAAACAGACAGACCACAACACACCATGTCACCAATGCGTTACATAACTGAATGTAATCTTTAATATTTTCCCGTTTTTCGTTCGATCTAGACTCTATAGAGCAGGAGACCGATTGCGCTAATTTAAAACATCGAAGTTCTATTCTTATCCAATTTCAGTTCTAATCACATTGTAATCCAATTACTATTACAGGGGTACTACCAATAACAGGGGTGCGTTCAGAACCTGCGCCCAGAGTGCACTCTGGGTACAACTTTTCGCACTAACGCCGTTCCGAGCCTCGGTGAAAAAACGCTCTTTGCAACTCGGTTGTCACAACTCAACCGTTCCGAGCCTTTGACGGGTTGCAACTTTTAACCATCAAATTCGACGGTTAAAAAACACTGACGTTTTGATTATCTGTGGTTACTTGACTTTTTGCTCATTTTGAATGAATGCATGCTATGCTATGCTATGCATGCATGCTATGCTATACTTTTTGGTTCTCTAGCATGGAAGATGAGTTTTTATTGTATTTGGAAATGCTGGAAGCCCTGGAAGCCCATATTACTGTCAATGTCAAAATTTAAGGTTATAAAACAACCGTGGTCGTTCCGTACCTTATTGCGAGTTGAAAAACAACCGTGCAACAGCCCAGTGCTGGGCTGCGTTCAGAACCTACGGGTGCGGTTGTTTGGTTGTTTTTCAATCTAAGGTACGGAACGAACAGTTGTTTTTCAACTTGCAATAAGGTACGGAACGATCCCGGTTGTTTTATAACCTCAAATTTTGACATTGACAGTAATATGGGCTTCCAGGGCTTCCATCATTTCGAAATACAATAAAAACTCATCTTCCATGCTAGAGAATCAAAGAGTTAATAAAAAAAAATCATCTGAAAAAACTAACTTTTATTCAAAATGAGCAAAAAGTCAAGTAATCACAGATAATCAAAACATCAGAGTGTTTTTTAACCGTCGAATTTGATGGTTAAAAGTTGCAACCCGTCAGAGGTTCGGAACGGTTGAGTTGTGACAACCGAGTTGCAAAGGGCGTTTTTTCACCGAGACTCGGAACGGCGTTACTGCGAAAAGTTGCACCCGGAGTGCACTCTGGGCGTAGGTTCTGAACGCACCCCTGAATTCCCGCATCGCGTTAAACTCTATGTAACTGACAGCCTTTAACGTCTGAGCGATCTGTCAAAACGGCTCTAACGGCTGTGATGAGCTGTACCGAGATTAGCGCAATACCTAATTTGTCAAAAGTTATAGTTCGTACGTAGTCCAGTCACGGTTCAATTACCGAATATTTACCGCGATTGCATCCCAGACTATATCTATAGACTCTATAGAGCAGAGTAGACAATCAATTTTACACTTCCTATAAATCTCTGCGGAAAATCACGGCGCATTTTCGCCCTAATATGGCATGTTACATTGCAGTGGATTGCGGAATTTCTTCAATGCCAATCGATTCGCCCTTCCAATAGGCTATGAGCCTAACATGCAACCCTCGAGAAAACGACCAAAATCGAGACGTGCCTATCTTTGTTGAGGTTTCAAAAATATTAAAGTTTTTTGTGTATTGCTCGTAGTTTCCGGACCATTTGCCGAACCTAATACATTAGTTTGTGTCATCCTAGGTACTTCCCCGAGACCATTTTGAATCTTTCCGAAAACATGTTTAAAACTCAGCTCAAAAAAGTCCTCTACAAAAAAGCATATTATAAACTGGATAATTATTTAAATGATCAAAATGCTTGGGTCTGAGGTTACTAGCTTATAGTTTATTTACTTTACTGTATAGTATCAATTATTTTATTAAATAGACTATTTTTTATTGTATATAGGTACATAACTTTAGCTTAAGAATTTTTATTGTAATAGTTATTAAGTCGTGTTATGTTGCAGAGTTTCTGGCCGCATCTTTTCTACAGCGACAACACGTTCCGACGACGCGGTGGCAGCTTTAAAAAATATTTGACGTTTGATAAGTGTGCTGCAAGCTCCTATATTGAATAAATAATATTGACTTCGATCTAGAAACATCAAAATAGCCCATCGATATTGGTATATGTATAAGCGACCGCGTATGACTGTTTTGTCGCTTTATCGTGCCATGCTAGCCCTATTAGTACTAGCTAATGCCCTCGACTCTACAGCCGTATTGGTTTTTCTCTTACCAATGAACTGTGGCCGACGAAGGCCGGACTGCGCAAACTTGGTCAGCGGCGATAAATGGTGTTTCACGTAGAGGGTATTCAGGATGTCCTTGTCAAAGCACGCCTCGTACAATGAGTGGAATTCCTCTCGTATCTTGTAGCCGACACTGGAAATTTTATTAGATTGAGACCATTGACTTTACTACTACTGGATGGACGGTCCGCGCTCAAAAGTGTCCGAATAAAAAAAGGAACGAAAACGTAAAAAAGAGAACGAATTACGCAACAGTCTACGTTTGAACGGACGACTACGCGCGCGTGGGCAGTGGGACGGAAAAGAATTTCAGCATTTTCAATGTTTTTAGTTGGTTTATATTACTATAAGTACTTAGGTTTGTGTATTATAGTCTCGGACACTTTATTCGAGTATTTTGTACTAGACCCAGCGTCCATAGTATTCTACGTCAATGATTGAGACCATATAATTGTTTTCCTGCTGCTCTAAAACGTTGAAGGAAAACATCGTGAGGACGCTGAAGAAGAAATTCCGATGCGTTTAGTGAAGTCTACCAATCCGCATTGTTCATGCGTGGTGGACTAATACCCATACACTCACCCTGACGGTAGGAATGTGCCCTGCAGTGGGACATTTTATATGAGTACTATATACCACAAATCCAGCTAAATTACGTTATATTTGCCTCTAGCCTATACGCTTACGATACAGCCTGGTTATAAATCGTTGAACATAAGACATTTCCTAAGACGCTCCACAAAACTCTATCCTCGGCCTTCGTCATCTAGACCCTCTCCGCTACCTGCCTCAGGCCGTCGGTCGGTCAAGCGTCGGAGGGCGTTCCTCACAACGCCGGCCAAATCGTAGTCTCCATTCAAGAACTCGGACTTCCCATCGATTGTCAGTTCTTCGCCAGATATTTCTTCTTCAGATCGCAAATTTTTAGCGATGATCGCGCAGAAATCAAATTCAGGTCTATTTGGTGCATGGACGTGCAAACGTTGGCCGATTAGAAGACTTTTACGTCATCAACCTGCGCGAAAATCCTTACCACTTTACCCCGCTCATGATTCGTTGCGCAACCTGTATACTTTTTTTATTTTTTATTTAAAATTAAAGGACTTTTTGCTTGTGCGTTAGCACCGAATTTCCACTAATGTCAAGTAGTTTATGGGAGTATCTATCCCAATCTCAGGGATTGTTTTTGATCAAGAACAAGAAGAGATTAAGGATTGCAGAGTCTCGTGGCAGGCAAAAACGCAACGCGCGAACAACACGCGAGACAAGTGCTCGGGTCAGAACCTGCAACGTGACTCTATACTTTAGTTCTCTGGCATTATCATGTGATTGATGTGTAGTACGAACCTGTAAACTCTGTTCCTGCCATGACACGGCCCGACATCTTGTGTGGTGAACCACGGCTGAGTGTTGCACCGTATTTCTTTGAACTCTCCTACCCACCTTCCGGCTCGGAATGTTGTGCCGGACAGGCATTGTGCTTCCTGAATCAAGAGCAAATAACACTGACATCTACCTTTGATAATAATTATATTATAAGGACTAGCCTTGCGGTAGCATTTCCCCTCTGCCACGGTATAAGCACAATTTATCTTGTGCATTTACATTCAATTTTACACCTTATCACTAAACGAGACAGCCTATAATTGCGAAATAATAACTTCGAACTTAGAATGTTTGGGGTTCACACGAGACCACTCTTCATGATTTTTAACATTCAAAATTAGAATCTAAAGTTATGGGAAATAAAATACAAAGTTGCGGATTTCATGTTACCTCGCCCCCCGCAAAAAGTGGCAGAAATGTTTGTTAGTAGAATTACACGCGTAACCAGTCCACATATAAATAGTCAAAGACATCTACTCATCGACATGGGTTTCACTTAGGTATTACACTATCATTAGGCACTAAAATAATTCGAATCTTAAAATTATGACTCCATCTTGCGTGGTGTCGATGATTTTGCAAATCTCCAGTATTAAAATAGCAAATGTGCTTGAAGTCGTTCTTTAATGGATATTTGGGTAATCTCAAGGATTGTTTTTGTACAAAAAAGCGCTTGAGCCACTACAAAATGGTGGCGTTTTGTCGGAGGCCAGAGAGCAGGCAACCGACATGCGACCGCCCAGTAGCAGACCCGCAACGCGATTGTAGTTTGACTGTACTTAATTATAATATTATAGCAGTCAGGTGCGCAAGATATCTGTTTATACAGGGTGTAACAAAACACCCTAGTAAATAGTAAGTAGGAGATGCTTCAGACCATCAAACTGAACAACTTTCACTATGGAGCCAACAACCGAGAAAAGATAAATAAAATCTGCTGTCCCATACAAAACTGCAGTACCGACTCGACTAAAATGTATGGGACAGCAGATTATTTTTCTCTCGATTTGTTCAGTTTGATAGTCTAAAGTCTAAACTTAAAGTTACTAACTAGGGTGTTTTGGTACACCCTGTATAAGTGGATAATTAAAGTAGACGACGTGTTTAGAGTTTCTGGCCGCATCTTCTCTACAACGAAACGAAACATCTTCCGACGCGGTGGTAGAGTCAAAAAATGACGTCAGAGAGCTACCTATCTATGTGAAATTAATTTGAATAACAACAATTTGTGTACAGATGCATTCTCTCATATCTATCCTTCTGAATCGAGTCTGAATCTGATGGAACATGACACTAATTAGATCAGAGAAAGGACTCTGTCTGGTAGATTCTTGAACTGAGCAACAAATGATCAGACATGTTGATTATATGCCTGAAGGAATTAGCCGTAAATGAAATTGTAGAAAGAGACTGCGATATTGACGTTGTAACATTATGTATGCTTGTAACAATGATCCCCACATTACCCTACTCCATAGATTAATATGTATATTGGATTCCTACTCTCTGAAAAGCAGGGCCGTCATAACCATATTGTGCGCCGGGGTGCGAAAATCAGCCTGCGCCCCCCTTTCAAGAAAAAAAAACAAGAAATTTTAACTTTTCGCCCCACGCTTCTCTGAATTTACCGCACGTGTTCGTTAGAACATCAATTTAATTCTTGCAGTAATCTAAATTTGCAACTGAGCAAGACGAATGTGCCAAAAGCTTCACGAGGCGTATTTGTAAACAATATGGTATGTGTATAAGGCGATCAGCTTGCGCCCGCTAGGCCCCTGCGCCTACCCCCGCCACGGCCCTGCTGAAAAGCGCGGAAAGAGAGAAACAGCCATACTAGAGAGGCTGCTACAAGCCTAGCATACGGCCTTCTAGAAAACAAGAAAGATCGAAATCATGCCCGTGTCTTTGTTACTTAACGCATGTCAGTTCAAATTGCATGGGCTGCATGGCTATTCAATATTTTATTTATTTACATATTTACCATATCATTTGCATCAGTTGTGTCATTGGAGAGCACAACACGCCCTCTGTCGCCAGGACACGATACTAGCACAGTTTCCGATTTCCACAGATAGATGTCGCCACTGTGTGAGTTCGGCTCCAAAAACTCGCCTTTTTTTAAATAAACCGGAGCTGGAGATCCGAAGTCTTTCTTTAGAGACAAAATGCAGTCTGTGGACGAAAATAACAATAATTTTAATTAATCAATCATTAAATAAGATAATGATTTACTAATAACTTCGTTAACATTAATCATCATTAGTATATTTACAATGCATTTGATAAACTAGTTATCGCAAAGCCTGTCAACTGTTTCTGCAAATTCGATAAAATATAATAGGTAATTATAATAGGTAGGTATATTAGGTACCCTAACTCATCTGTAAAAGTTCTATAAGACTGAGATTCTGATAAGTAGGTACTAACATTCTTGTTTGAACTCACGTATTTTGTCAAAATCCATACATTTTCGACCCTACTAAGACTAAACTTTTACTCTCTAAAGTCTGTAGGTATCGCAACTTCACAAATTGAAGTCGCGACTTCAAAAACTTAAATAAAATACAACGTGTTAATGAATAAGCGCAAAACCTCATACACCCCAACTGATTTATAACAAAATAATTAGATTGAAATAATAATGTCATTATTTTGATAGTTAAAATTTAATATTCGCAATTTAAGTTTTTAGGCAAAAATGATTTGTTATCATTTCAGCAATGAATGAAAGGTGGTCATGGATACATTTTAAGAATCTTGTTTTGGTAGTAAGTAGGGTCAGTGTGCCCATGCGGTGGGTTGAGATCGAGTTCAGTAAATTTAAAATTTTATAAACGAAATATTTAACTAACATTTTGAAAAAAATATACCTATGTTGAAAACATGATAATTCGATTCTGCTCTCGATTCTAAAGAAACTACTTTCTAGTTTTGCGTTAATTCATTAACACGTTGTATATACAACCCAATTCTTTAACAATCGTTAATATCGGTTAAGGCGCAATGTTAGGACGAAATACCTTGGAGGCATCTTTTATTTATTAATTTTTCGACTAGATTTATACAATTTATAGAAACCAAAGTCATACCTCAGTATTCTTGGATAGTTTATCTAATGAAATCATATATTGAATACACGATTGGAATTACTTACTCGATAGAAAATTGTCACAAAGATGACAAATATTTTCATGTATTTTTAACATTTTTCTCGTTTTAGAAGAACTTAAAATAGTTTCAGATTTTTTGTTTTTATACTTACATATTCACCAGTAGTTTATCTTGTGAAATAATTTTTAAAAATCTAAAAAAAGTACTTTTGTTAAATTCTTTTTAATCGAAAATACGGCACCCGCACGCACTTTTCGGAGGGCTGGGCAATCGCGTTTCTCGTAGAAAATATTCGTCTGAACCTATAGCCCCTTAACTAATTAATATCGATTAACTAATTGCTGCTATCGATACTAGCTGGGTACCTAGCACCTACTACCTATTTAACTGTGTCAGTAAAGATTACAAAAAGTGTCGAAACCATTAATAAATTGCTTAATGGCCTATGATTCGAACTTGATAAAAACAATGTAATCGATTTTATTGATTCTACATGTATGCCATGTTAGTATAATCAAATTAAAGATTTTAAAAGTCGGGCGGCGAGCGGGATTCGAACCCACGACCTGCCTATCCGGGGCATGCTCCACTCCAACAGAGCTGTCAGCGCCCCGCAGGCCACTACGATATTTTCAATCTACATCATCGTTTTAAAAATATTTTTTAATGAGATTGGTGGTCTAGTGGCTAGTAGCTATGCCTGCAAGAGTCGATGGTTCGATCCCCGCCAAAGCTGACTCGTACCAATGAGTCAAAAAGTTTTTCGGAATTTATTGTACGATTTGTTACACCACTGGGTTTTTACGTAAAGGAAAATATCGTGAGGAAACTTGGATGCGATGGATGGGACAATTTCGCTCAGGAGTGCGATTTTTGAAACTCATTCATTGAACTCAGCAGTTGAAAATGTCAAAATTACTATGGAGATATATGCATCTTTCTACTGCTGATTTGACTTTCAAAAATCGCACTCCTGAAGTATAATTTTTGAAAGTCAAATCAGCAGTAGAAAAATGCATAACTCCATAGTAATATTGACATTTTGTACTAGTGAATTCAAAGTATGAGTTTGAAAAAATCACACTCCTCGCAATCATAGTAATTTTGCCTACTTTACGAACACTACTACGGGAGTGTAGGGGATAGGAGACTACTTGCTAGTGTATTTTTGAAAGTCATACGTTGAACTCACTAGTAGAAAATGTCAAAATTACTATGATTGCGAGGAGTGTGATTTTTTCAAACTCATACTTTGAATTAAAGTTTAGGGTCTAAACTAACAGAGGTTTGGAATATAAAACGTGTTAATGAATTAACGCAAAACTTGAAAGTCGTTTGTTTAGAATAATTTGTTTATAAAATTTTAAGTTTTCTGAACGCGATCTCAACCTACCGCTCGGGCACTCTCACCCTACTTACTACCAAAACAAGATTCTTAAAATGTATCCATGAGTACGTTAGGCTTTCATTCATTGCTGGAATTATAACAAATCATTTTTGCCTCAAAACTTAAAATGCGAATAACTTTAAATTTTAACTATAAAAATAATGACATTATTGTTTCAATCTAATTATTTTGTTATAAATCAGTTGCGGTGTATGAGCTTTTGCGCTTATTCATTAACACGTTGTATACTATTACCTATTCTGTGGTTAAGGTGAAATAAAATAACATAAAACCTATGCATTGTATAGTTAAAAAACAGCTGTACTTAATATGTGTAATGGAAATTTTAATGAATAGGTAATTTTAATATAAATTACTTACTGCCATCAACGTCATCCAAATGCTTCAATAAAACGAAAAAACACATAGCACTTTTAAAAAAATCCATTTTTTTAGTTTTAAAATGACACGACAAATTATTAGAAAAAAAATGATTTGGTACTTAATTAATTTCCGAGCACGTCCGCCGACCTTGTTGGTTCTAACGGGACTGTTTTTTCCTGAAATATTGCATGCTACCGTTACCTCTATCAAAGATATACGATTCTCACTTTTAATTCGTTTTTTACTTACTGCGTATGTGCGGGGGTCGTTAAACTCATTTAGCGCCCCATTGAGGCTCTGTCTTTTAGGTCATCAGATGGCTTCTAAGTCAACATTATACAGGGTGTAAGGAAAAGTATTATTAACCTTTAAACCACATACTCTACCCATCAAACTAAACAACTTTTACCATGGGAGCAAACCGATCGGAACAAAAAAAAATCAGCTGTCTCATACATTTGAGTCGAGTAGGTATTGAAGTTTAGTATGGGACAGCTGATTTGTATTTGCTCTGACCGGTTTGCCGATACCGATTAAATAAAATAGCAAAATGATACGAATAAACGTGGTAAAAAAGGGCGTCTATCACCAACACCGTAAATATACTTTCGTAAAATAATTCCGATACATACATAGACTCCATTCGAAGCAACGAAATGTTAAGGCTATTTTGAATTACAGAAACAGATGGTACCTACTCTTAATTTATTCTTATAAAAGCAGAATTATCTAGAAAGCTCAACAAGACAAGAATCTGAAAATCGAAAGGTTTAAATTTTAAAATTTAAAAGGTTTAAAAGGTATTAGGTAATTAATTATGTATACAACGTGTTAATGAATTAACGCAAAACTAGAAAGTAGTTTGTCTGGAATCGAGAGCAGAATCTAATTATCATGGTTTCAACACAGGTAATTTTTTTCAAAATATAAAATAAATTGTTCGTAAAATTAAAAATTTGTTGAACTCGATCTCAACCCACCGCTCGGATACTCTCACCCTACTGACTACCAAAACAAGATTGTTAAAATGTATACATGAGCATGTTAGCGCTTTCATTCATTGCTGAAATGATAAAACCCCCCGTCACACTGGACAGAGTTTCGGTACTACTGGTGAAACGTGGATGTTCTGAGGTTTCAGAATATCTCTGACTACCCCCTCGGGGAATATAGTCGTGAGCATATGCTTATGCTGAAATGATAAAAAAACATTTTTGCCTCAAAACTTAAAATGTGAATAACTTTAAACTTTAACTATCAAAATAATGAAATTATTGTTTCAATCTAATTATTTTGTTATAAATCAGTTGGAGTGTATGAGGTTTTGCGCTTATTCATTAACACGTTGTATATTGCAGGGTATTGTCAGTCTCGTTGTAGGGGAAAATCTGTATTTTATTGATTAGGCTGTCGGGCTTTCGGCTAGTATTGCCACCCCCGAGAGAACGATAAAATTGAGATCTGTCTCCACAATCGTTGTTACAATATTCATGCCAGACAATACCCATGCTAGCTTCCTGCGGTCGCCTAAATAATAATAAAAGCGTTATAGTAAGTGGCGAGTAACCTTGCCTGCCTTGATGTTTCGATCCCCGTCAGACCGACTCGTACCAATGAGTTTTTCGGATTTAATGTACGATTTGTAACACCACTGGCTTTTCGGGGAAGGAAAACATCGTGAGGAAACCTGCATGCTTCAATTTTCGAGGCATGTATTGTACCCACTTGTCCACTATGTGGCGACGGGCTCACCCCCCGTCACACTGGACAGAGTTTCAGTACTGCTGGTGAAACGTGGATGTTCTGAGGTTTCAGAATATTTCTGACTACCCCCTCGGGGAATATATGTAAGTTTAATTCTGCTCTAATCAAACTTTATAAAATATCTTCTATCTATCTTTTTTTTAAATCAAGTTTCGTGTTTCTATTATTCACCGTTTAGTTCCAAGCGTTTATAGATAAAGACGGAGGCTACTTTGGCTTGTTTTTCTATCGAGAAAATGTCTCTTGTTTTGGCTCTAATCAAAACTTCAATTATATGTTCAATTTACACATATCCGCAAATCATACTCCTAATGTTAGTACTTATTCATGATATAAATGATACTTTGAAGAATCTTATTTTTGTCACATATCCTCATCGAATCCTCTCAAGAACATCATTATCCCTATTTTCCACAGGTGTATTAAGGCGACTAAGGGATCATCATCATCAGCCAACTCGGCTTTGGCCATAAACTGACATTTGGTAGTCGGATGGTATACAGGGTGAAATTGGTATCATTAGCATCCCTTTAAACTAAGATTCTACCCATAAAACTGAACAAATTTTACTATGGGAGCAAACCGATCGGAGCAACAAAATAATCAGCTGTTCCATACTAAACTGCAATGCCTACTCGACTCAAATGTATACAAGAGCAGATTTTTTGTTGTTGCTTTGATTGGTTTGCTCCCATAGTTAAAAGTTGTTCAGTTTGATGGGTAGACTCTTAGTTTAAAGGATGCTAATGATATCAATTCCACCCTGTATACTCATAAAGTTTTGGATCCGTGATAGCCCTAGACTAAGTAACACATTCGCTATCAACAAGGTAGTTACTACATCTTTTGATGTCTAAACCCACAGAACATTATAAGAGGGGTTAGAAGTGCAAAGTAGGCGTGGAACGCGTGCCACAGGTTATGCAATGATTTGCATAACACTATAAGGCGCGCGGCGTGGTGCGAGCGAGAGGGCATGAGTAGTTGTAGCAGCGTGAGCGGGAAGACAAGCGGCGACAGCCGTCTCCGAAGCAAAAGCGCTACTTTGCATTTCTAACCCCTCTTATAATGTTCTTTGTCTAAACCGGTGGTAGTGGTTTACTGCGTTGTTTGTATGCTAAATGAACAGACTTGTTTGATTTAGTAATTAAAAAACTATGCCAAGAACGAGAAGATTTAACTAACGTTCACACACTTTTAAATACGATTTAAAATTTTTATTTTTTTTCTTTGCGTAGATAACTATAATAAATGCTATAACCTTCATAACAACAGATATGTGTTGTATTCAAAATCTATACAGTCATGCCATATGAGTTGAAATCGCCGTTCGCTTCCTTGCGTTCACGGCATGGCAGTCCGTTTTGCCGTCCGCCGCTTTTGCAAGATCAGGCGCAAATGCCCCGGGCGGGCAACACTATTGGGGGCGGTGAAAATATAGCTTATTAGAATATAGTTTACTAGAGTTATCCCGCGACTTCGTCCGCACAAATTATACAACGTGTTAATGAATTAATGCAAAACTAGATAGTAGTTTGTTTAGAATCGAGAGCAGAATCGAATTCAACATCAGCATTTCAAAATATTAAATAGTTTGTTTGTAAAATTTTAGATTTACTGAACTCGATCTCAACCCACCGCTCGGGCACTCTCACCCTACTTGCTACCAAAACAAGATTCGTAAACTGTATCCATGAGCACGTTAGCGCTTTCATTCATTGCTGAAATGATAACAAATCATTTTTGCCTCAAAACTTAAAATGCGAATAACTTTAAATTTTAACGATCAAAATAATGAAATTATTGTTTCAATTTTATTATTTTGTTATCAATCAGTTGAGGTGCATGAGGTTTTGCGCTTATTCATTAACACGTTGTATAGATTTGAAATTGATTTGAAAATAGCATGCAGGAAATAATGCGAACAGGGATCTCTTACATGCTATGTTCAACTCTATTTCAATTATTGTTGAGTTAATTATCAATTGATTGATGAAAACAGCTCAGCTGACAGTTCTTCACTAATGTGTGGTGTGTGGTGTGCGCTGACCCTAAAGGCAGGATTAGACGATGACAATTTGACTTTTCTCCGCTCTATTTCAAAATATAAATCTTAATAACTCTATTATAAAACTGTAACAGAAGCGTGAACTTAAAACGAAAGTCTTTTTTTTATTATGTCTTTAACGGCTCTGGATACTAGTCCTTTTGAGCCATTCGTTATTTTTTTTCTTTATATTCTTTATTTTGATGATGGGATGATAGATGACGATGAATCTGTGGTCGATTTTGTAAGCTCGCGTGTTGCCGCCAAAATGACATGTACGAGTTAACTTGAACCAAAACTTATGTCCTGTTATCGTATTTATTTGAGATTCCTGTTACGTCGGTCGCTTTACAAAACGAAAGTCTTCGATCAGTGTGTGTTGCCAGTTATGACACATGGAACAGAGACGTGGTCGTCCACTCAAGGCCTCATAAAAAGGTTGAAAGTCACCCAACGGCAATGAGGGCTATGTTCGGAGTTTCCCTGCGAGATCGAATCAGAAATGAAGAGATCCGCTGGAGAACCAGAGTAGCTGACATAGCCCAAAGAATTGCTAAACTAAAGTGACAGTGGGCGGGGCACATTGCTCGCAGAACCAATGGCCGATAGGGCCGAAAACTTCTCGAGTGGCGACCGCGTTCCGGAAAGCGCAGCGTGGGTAGGCCCCCCAAAAGGATGAACAGAAGTGTCTCTACATTGAAGATATTTACAAAAAAATTATGACAATATGGTTTTTAGGTGTCCCTAGGCTGTCTCCAAATCAACCTTTTTTTTTTAGAATTTCTGTCTGTCTCTTTGTGTGAGCATTACGCGAAAACTACTATTGATTTTGATGAAACTTTTTTCGTTTGATATGCTTATGATCTGACTTAAAATCTGGTATATAAGGTCTAACAAAATTAGCTGAAACTATTTTAAGAGGACTATCAGACCATAAAACTGAACAAAAACGCGAAAAAAAATCCACTGTCCCATACAAAACTTCAACCTAGCTCGGCCCGAATGTATGGGGACAGCAGATTTTTCTTTCGCGATTTCGATATTGGTCCCATAGAGAAAGTGGTTCAGTTTGATGGTCTGATATTCCCCTTCAAATAGTTTCAGCTAATTTTGTTGGACCTGTGGGGACTTGCCACAGATGTCAACACTCACAAGTTATAGCAACGAAGCTAACAGATGGCGCTACGGTCGGACTCGCAAATGTGTACGTAAAGACAACTTGCGACGTCACATTGGTAACCCGTTAGCCGCTACACATAAGGTTCACAATCGTATACAAGACATGAATCGCGCAAGAGAAATAATCACAGAGATTCGATATATATACAAGGTCCAACTAAGATCTGTTGGACCACGGCCGGTCCCCAGGCTTCACACCTAGCCTGGCGGAAGATCTTCCCTTTTCACCGGAGGAACCTTCCACAGTAGTTCCTCCACAGTGGTGACCCTCGACAAAGAACATCGCAACCTGAACACCGCAGAGCAGCACTAACACAGAGCAGCAACCAGCATCAACAAATCCTTCACACCCCTCGACCAGGTCAAACAAGCAGCAGTTACACGCCATCAACCCGAAGCCCGCACCAGGTCCATCGCAGCTGTCTTCACACCGCTTCCTGGGCCTGCAGCTTCCTCAACGACAGTCAGCGTCTGTATAGAAGGATCTCCCGCAGCCCACGTGTCTGAGCTCACCTCCACGTGGCAGTTCTGCTCGCCTTCTCCACGCCTGTCACTCGCCCGCATCACATCAGGCCTGATCTCCCTGACCGATGCAAACACACGCAGCACATCGCTCGTCAGACTCACTTGACTGGAGCCCTGCACCTACATGGATACAAGACTGCACACTTCGAACAACTCAACGACCTCCGGTCTGAGGGGGGAGTACTGTGGGGACTTGCCACAGATGTCAACACTCACAAGTTATAGCAACGAAGCTAACAGATGGCACTACTATATATACAAGGTCCAACTAAGAACTGTTGGACCACGGCCGGTCCCCAGGCTTCACACGTAGCCTGGCGGAAGATCTTCCCTTTTCACCGGAGGAACCTTCCACAGTAGTTCCTCCACAGACCTTATATAATTTGTGCAGACGAAGTCGCGGGGAAACGCTCACATAAGATATAAGATTGTAAAATAAAAATAATTGTTTAACAACTAAAAAATACTTTATTTAACAGGCAACACATCCCCCCAATTACAAGACCGTGCACATCGATATGTCGTCTGATCATATTTAGACTTAGAAAATATTATTTCCTTCAACTCTCCCTGTTTCGTACACAGTTTACATATTGTATGCCCTGATCGTACAACGGGAGCTCGCACCACTCTCGGCCATTGTGGGTCATCGGATGGTCGTATACCTTTTCTTAATATTACATAAGAAAATACATCCGCTAACAATTCTGACTTCGATACAAAAGGTATTGATTCGTATTTCATTAAGAAATTACATGGGGTTTCGTGTTCAAGGTACCGTGGACATACGTTATCGTTTGGACACGGTGAGAATGCATAGCCTTTTTGTTTCGTTGGTCCGTTTAGAACAAATTCTCTTGCTTCGTTAACAATTTGAAAGCCAGCGTTTGAGCCTTGTTCAATAATTATTAAGTAGTCTTCGGTTTTGTTCCAGAGTTTCTGTATGGTTTCCAATCGGCTTTTCATGCTTGGTAGTTCGAGTAACGAATATGCCGATAGTACTATGTTATATTTAAGATCGGTCGATGCTGGAAGGAACTGTCGTTGAAAATATCCTTTCAAAGGCATTTCTACGTTATCTTTCCCTTGGCATAATATTAGTCTGGCCAAATCGTTCATGTGCGATGAGGTATCTACGCAGAAATATTCAAAAATATCATTTTTCCAGAACGTGTTGACGGCCCATGTTCCCGTTCCGACACCAGATCCAAAGTCAAAGAAGCTTCTCGGTTTATAATCGGGATATTTTCTTTTAATTTCATCTAAAACACGTACCAGGATAGCATATTCAGGAGCAGCTCTCGACATCAAATATTGTAAACAGGTTGGTTTATCATACGAAATATTACCCCATCGATACACATTCTTCTTTAAAATGTTAAATACTTTAGCCTGTATTTGTTTATTACAATTTTCTAACTCATTTGCAGTCAATTCCTTCTTTGTTCGGGAATAGATTTGTTTTGAGACTGCGTCGTGAATTTTTTCAGCTTTTTTATCGATTTCTCCCTCTTCTGGTGGAAGTTTTCTTGAGCGGAGATAGTTGTTGAGTTTTATGCCCTCCTGGTACATAGATTTTGCGTTATTGTCTTCTAGAATTATTTGTATAGCCTTCTGAATGTCGGGTGGTACCGATGCGTTTTTTATTCGAGTCGTACCGGGATGTTTTCTAGGTTTGTACTCTTTGGATTCGAAGTTTTCTCTGAGGCTGGGATCGATCTCCACTCTGGTTGAATAATTCGAGTAAATCCATGAGAATTGAGATAATTTTAGCTTTCTAAACATTTTTATAACCTAACAACGACGAGCAAGTGTTTTGGGAGAACTGTCAAACTGACATTATTAGGAGCGTTAACGAATACAGTTTGTCATGAAACTTATTATATCTTAAGCATCTTCTACACTTAGCCCGCGGATCGCGCGCGTAAGGCGCTAGGCGTGACAAAACCGCGAATGAGGCTCCACATTTAGTATTTGCACCTCTACGGCTAAGTGTGGAGGATCCTTTATACATAACACTTTAGATCATTATTACGGTGTTAATCTAGCACAGGAGCGAAGAGAATTAGCATAATAAGGAATCGGGGAGGAAACCCTACACAACGGGTGGACGCTGACCTCGTGAATTGTGTGGAGACCATTGAGGACGATTGTGTGCAATACACGCTATTACTTTGACACTATAGTGGGGAACTTCGACAAAATAACCATTGTAAACAAAAACAGCATAAGCAAGCACATCGTCACAACTATTTTCCCCCGTGGGAGTGGGTAGCCGGAGATATTCTGAAAATTCAGAACATCCAAGTTTCACTAATAGTACAGAAATTCGGTCCAGCGTCATGGCATGGGTAGTGAGGCCGTCGCCACTTATTAATGGACAATGTGGGTGAACACTGAAATACTTATTAGTGGGTACGACACCATAAGCTACAGGTTTCCTCAAGACGTTTTTCTCAACTGAAAAGCTAGCCATAACTTTAGCTTAAGAATTTATATTGTAATAGTTATTAAGTCGTGTTATGTTGTAGAGTTTCTGGCCGCATCTTCTCTACAGCGACAACACGTTCCGACGCGGTGGTAGCTTTAAAAAAGATTTGACGTTTGATAAGTGTGCTGTAAGCTCCTATATTGATTAAATTATATTGACTTTGACTTTGAGTGGCCAAGCCAGTAAACAAAAACACAACTCTACATTTGTTAAAATATAATAAATAGTTAAAAGACCTGCATTGAACAACAAACATTAAACGAATATCTCTTCATCCTCTCAAACATAACAGGATCCATTGAAAGGAGCGCAGTAAATAACACAAATCACGTCAGCTCGGTATCACGTATATTGCGAGACAAACAGTGTTGCCAACTCTAGCTACGTATTAGCTACTGCATACATCACAAGTAGAATCCTAGGTCTTTGTTCTAGCCATTTCTTCTTGCTTGTGCTTTGTGATACAGCTTCTGAACTCGTTCACTTCTGTCTGACATTTTCTCCAGTCCCTTGTCTCAGCTATGCATTCCTGGAAAATATATGTTAAGTATTCATATTATTGTTATGATAATTGATAAAACATACTTGAGTCAAATTATTTTCGTTAATTACCTTTTATGTAACAAAGGATGTACGCACGGCGACAGATCAACCTACCCATAGTTGGACCTTATGTCCATTAACATAGAGTTCAACTATGGGTAGGTTAATCTGTCGCCGTGTGTACATAATACCTATACCTTAGTAAAAGAAAATGAAATGTATTTTTTAGCATAGCATAGCATATGCTCAGAGATATTCTGAAACCTCAGAACACCCATGTTTCACCAGTAGTACCGAAACTCTGTCCAGTGTGACGGGGAATGTATTTTTAAGTGTCAGAAATAAAAGGCTATTTTATTTTTTATTTATTATTCACGTTAATTTAGAAAATGGACTTCTACTGATCTACTACTGGATATCCACACAAATTTGGAAGTGTATTCGGTTTTAGGCGTATAACATACAGAAGAGTCGAGCCAGCGTCGAATCGCAGGCTTAACAACCTTGACATACAATTATTGACCGTATGTCATGTCGTTAAGGTTGTTAAGGTCGCCTCGACCGCGCCTCGACTGCGCCTCGATTCTGGCTCTTTGCGATGCGCCTTAATGTAACAAATATGTATAGGTATTATGTGAAATGATATGAATATGAGCTACGGAGACGATGGTCAATTTTGCCCGCAGGCATATTATCTGCACGATGGAACTCTACTACAATTGTATTTGTATTGTTAAGTTGTAAAAGCCGTGGTGGTCCAGTGGCCAGAAACCTTTCCTGCCGCCGTGCAGTAGGCGATGGTTCGATCCCAGTCCAGGCCGACTCGACTCGAATGAGTTTTTCGGAATTTATGTACAATTTTTAACACTACTGGCTTTTCAGTGAAGGAAAACCTGCATGGTTCAATTTCGAGGCATGTATTGTACCCACTGTCCATTACAAGTGGCACGAACAGAGATTCGGTAGTAGTTACTAGTGAAACATGGATGTTCTGAGGTTTCAGAATATTTCTGACTACACCCTTGGGCAAATAATCGTGAGCACATGCTTTTGAATATGTAAATAAGGGTAGGGACACACCTGCTGTTTGTTCGGTTGAATACGCGTCTATTAGGAAAAATGGCGTGTAATGGCGCGTACTGGTGTGTCGCCGGTATAAGGAAAAGCATTGCACGCTTACTCAACCGAACGTTCGACGCCGAACGCTCAGCAGGTGTGTCCCTACACTAAAGTGAGTTTGTATAGTAGTTAGTTTCATAGCTGGTTGGTTGGTTGGGTTGGTTAATGTAGATTGTATATAGAAGTCGCCTGGGTTTTTAGGACGTCTTAATTATTGTCGTTGCTTTTTAGCAGAAGGGGGAGCCACATTGGAAAATAAAATGAAAAAGACGGCCGGCCGTCACGAGGCTGGAACCATAAGCACCCGAATCGTGAGCCGGTTGTCTAGATCACTAGACCAACAAGACAGTGATTGACAGAGGTGAAATCTCTCGCTAGTATAGCGCAGCGGTGAGGTGCAGCGCGCTATCGCTTCAGTTTAGATACGAACCCAAATTTCAACACATAGTGCTTCGAAACGTCACCGATAGATGTTGGAAGCTGTCTATCAGCGTTCCACTTTTGTTTGTACTACATGGTTAGTTTACAAAAATTAAATCAACAATGTTGATGGTCTCAGGAAGTCGGGCAGGATGGTATTTAATATAAACTGAACTTTATGTAGTTCACTGGAATAACAATAAAAGAACGAATAAGAATAGGTTTGTTTATACTTCTAGATAAGTACCTGTACTTTGTAGTGAAGATCTATGCAACCAGTTTTCTTCAGCATAGATTCGACAGGATCGTCCTCGTCGAGCGTCTTCTCTCGTGGTTTTATTGTCATTTTATAACAAATGTTGTTTCACATCGATAACTAGAAAGATTACTTGCAGCATGTAAATCGATTTACATCACAATATAACCTAAAAATTCATTTGACACAAACAGCTGATAAGAAAGACATTACACAGTTCGTTTACGAAGTATGTTTGTGGCATGTAGCATGGGCTTGCAGGAGCATAGCTTTATTGGGATAAGATTGGGATAATAATCGTTTCCCGTTGGCCCACCCCACCCCAAGTGATTTAAAACCAAATTAGAAAAATAATAGAATAACTCTCCATGTTTCGGAAAAATTTTGTAGTAACACGGCGACACATCAAGCTACGCAAAACCAAAATAAGCTGGCCGCGCGACGTTATACGTTATGCAACTTGCAGCTTAAGTTGGTGTTTTTCACGTACCTACTTGAAAAAATGAAATTAAGGAAAATGTGCGAGCAGTGTTCATTGACAATAAACTCAAAACTCACTACAATAGAGTTGAAAATAGCATGCGAGTTCACGCAAAGTTCGCGCTCTCTTGCACGCTGTTATTTTCAACTCAATTCGATTGTCATTGAGTTAATTATCAACGACAAAATTTTATCAATTCTATTTCAATTTTCTCGATCAATCTTAGCAACCCCAAAGCAGGCTTTTGAGGGTTCCGTACCCAAAGGGGAAAACGGGACCCTAATCATAAGCCTACGCTGTCCTACCGTCCGTCTGTCCCACCTATTTAGGGCTGTAACTTGTGAACCTTAATAGCTAGAAAGTTGAAACTTTCACAAAATATGCGTTATTATAGCAGATTTTCTATCAAATAATAAAAATAGCAAAAAGCTAAAAATTAAGGCGAGTCTTCATACAAGAAACTAGTTTTTATCAATGTTTTTTCTTCTCGCTCTATCGTAAAAACGGTAATACATACAAGCGTCAAACTTGGTGTGATTATAGAGCAAACTCTAAAGTATTACAACAAATAATGAAAACCGGCCAAGTGTGAGTCAGTCTGGAGAAGACTACAGGTCCCGGAGTTTTTTTTTTTTAAGTTAATGTGTTGTGGTGGCGGTGTGGTACGGAACCCTCGCTCGGTGCGCGAGTAGCCCGACTCGCACTTAGCCGGTTTTTTTCTGATTAGACTATAATTATCACGTTTTCAAGAATTAATCAATGAAAACGACAGTCTTTAAATAAAAATCATTTAATTTAAATAAACTAGGATATTTAAACAAATTAAGCTAAGATCTTGCTCTTATTGCGCAGAGCGGTGTACGCGACCAGGATGGAGACCGCTGTGGCGAGGACTTCAGAGTTCACCCACGGACCAGAGTAGCCTGCGAACAAATAATATACCAATTGATTATCTTTTGCTTGTTGGCATTAAAGTTAAGTTGTATATAAGCAGGCTCCGAAAGGATAGTTATCATTGATAAGCATAAGCATATGCACACGACTATATTCCCGGAGGGGGTAGTCAGAGATATTCTGAAACCTCAGAACATCCACGTTTCACCAGTAGTACCGAAACTCTGTCCAGTGCGACGGGGGGTGAGCCCGTCGCCACTTATAATGGACAGTGGGTACAATACATGTCTCGAAATTAAAGCATGCAGGTTTCCTCACGATGTTTTCCTTCACCGAAAAGCCAGTGGTGTTACAAATTGTACATAAATTCCGAAAAACTCATTGGTACAAGTCGGCTTGGACCGAACCATGGCTATCATCATCGTAGTTATCATTGATTATCTAGATAAATATAGGTATGTTGATAATTATCTTAACAACTAAAAATTACTTGAAGAAACAAAAAGCTTGTGGTAGCAATGTCACGCCATGTGTATCTGATCAAGATTCTCGAAGTAAAGTTATAGATGTGAGTATGGATTGAGGAGCCACATTTGCTATTGAAAAAAGGATTCTATGCCTATTTTGTAGGAAATTAGTAGATTTTATAAGGCCCAATTCTGGAATTTCTAGCAAAAGTATAGAGAAGTTATATGAACAAAAAGGTGGCTCCTCACACCAGATGCATCTGGTGCGAGGAGCCATCTGGATCTCGGAAAGTAGGTGATGAATCTTTTTGAAAATTTTGTAGGATTTTGTAGGAGTTGAAAAAAGATCCTACAAAATGGGTATAGAATCATTTTTTCTGTGTCAAATGTGGCTCGTCAATCCATACGCACATAAGTTATAGTACTGTAGCCCTGGGACTTTTTAATTACCAAAAAGACCGATTGCCGTTGTGATATTGTTCTAAGGTAGTAAGACTGTCTAAAGTTGACATACAAAGCTATAAGACCAGATGAAAAAGTCAATTTTGGTAGTAGTCGATTTCTATCGATAAGATTTATAGTCTTACGGTCAGCTGCAGGTACGTTAATCCTCCATTAAATCTCTTTCTAGCTTATACTACGTCAACAAGACAAAAAGTGATAGCAAGAGATTTAATGGAGGATTAACTTTAAGTAACGTAATGCACGAACGAAGTATTCATCTTTGCAGAGAGGTACTGACTCCAGATCCAGATGATGCAGATGATTTCTAACTGCTGTAGGGATTAATAGAGAACTGTAGAAAGGGTGTTCACAAAAGATCAGCGATAGTCGAAGTGGCACAACAAGTCTGTTAAGGCCCCATTCACTCAATAATAATAATGATCTTGAAGCACTTACTGCCGGGGTGTTGAAGCTGGATGGCCAACAACGGGGCAACGGTAGCGGCGGGGTCAGCGCGGCGCGCGCGCCTCAGCGACGCCCAGCCTTCCTCGTCCAGGATGTTCACCTCGTGCGTGCCCGAGCGAGCCTTCGCTGGTTCCTCGGTCCACGATACCTAAAGATTTTATGTGAGAGTTTAGTTTTGTTATAAAAGCTGTGATGAAAGAACTAGTGTTATTTTTTCATTCTTTCGTATAAAGAAAAAAAAGATAATAGAACTGACAAATCTTAAAATAATAGCAAATAATAATAGTCGCGAATATGAGACAAGCTTATAGGCATATTACACAGAGTGGTTGAGAAAATCGATGTTGTTCGCCTTTTCTGCGTATGCCATATGAAATTGCTTGCAAAATCTTTCAACTAAGTCAAACCAAGGTACAATTTTTCAAACATTTTCGTCATAATCTCCATCCCTTTTCAGCAGTAGCGTGCGCTCCATATACATAGACAAAAAGCCTAAAAATTTCTAGATTTAAATACATTTTATTTTCTAAACGACTTTTGATTGTTAAATTACATGTATCAATTAAACAAATCAAAATCATTAGTAAACAAACATTTTTTTAATCCTAGAATGCTTACTCCTTAAATTTAAAACGTTTCACTTACGCTGAAAGATGGAGCCAAGAAATTGAGAGTGAGATAGCCAGTTATAAAATCTTATGTAAACAAAAAAGTTATTTTATGTTTTAGTCACCGTGGCCGGATTCTGTGTTTGTCAAGATGTCAATCCCATAGAATAATCGGCTTACGCCATTTCAGTGTACACGCTCAGATTGTCTAGATACCATTTAGTTTACGGTTTCATTTGTTCGTATGTTGGACTAGCTGTTGCCCGAGTCTCCGTCTGCGTAGACGTTAAGAAACTATCCTATGTGTTAATCCAGATCATATTCTATCTGTGTGCCAAATTTCATCCAAATCCGTTCAGTGGTTTTTGCCTGATGTGCGTTCAAACAGACTTGCGTTTATGATTTTATTATATGTATAGATTAGACAACAAATAAAAAAGAAACAGCATAGCATAGCATATGCTCACGACTTTATTTCCCGAGGTAGTCAGAGATATTCTGATATTCTAAAAAAGAAACAAAAGGTTAAAAATTAAGAGGCGAGACAAGAAACTAGTTTTTATCAACGTTTTTTCTTCTCGCTCTATCGTAAAAAACGGTAACACATAAGTACAAGGGTCAAAATTGGTGTGATTACATTGCAAGCATCGAGTAATAAGAAATGATTAAATAGACCAAGTGTGTGAATTTGCGCTCAGGGACCCATAAAAAACTGATTTATTATGTGGTACAGTATCCTCGGTGAGCAAGTAGTCCGACACAACACACACGGTCTGATTTAGATGTTTGAGAACTCCCATATGCCAAAATCCAGACACCCTAACCACCTAAGTTTTCAACCCTAAGCATCTTATGTTATCTTAGTACAAACTAAGTGGAACGCTGATAGACAGCTTCCACCATCTATCGGTGATATTTCGAAGCACTATGTGTTGAAATTTGGGTTCGTATCTAAACTATAGCGCCGTACACCTCACCGCTGCACTGTAGTAGTGAGAGATTTCGCCCAGATCAATCACTGTCTTGTTGGTCTAGTGGTCTAGACAACCGGCTCACGATTCAGGTGCTTATGGTTCGAGCCTCGTGTCGGCCGGCTGTCTTTTTCTATCCATTTATATTTTATTTTTGTACTGGAAAGGGACCGAGATATGAAAAAAATTTATGAGAAATCGTGCCTTTGTTTAACTTCATTCAACTCGTCACACACATCAAATAAAAATATCACATACGCAGAAAGGGACAAACAATAAAGATTTTCTCTCACTCACTCTGTTATAAGCTAATAAGCCTGTCTCGTTTTCGCGACTATTATTATTTTAATGCCCGTTATACAACGTGTTAATGAATTAACGCAAAACTAGAAAGTAGTTTGTTTAGAATCGAGAGCAGAGTCGAATTATCATGGTTTCGATATAGGTAATTTTTTTCAAAATATTAAATACTTTGCTTGAAAAATTTAAAATTTTCTAAACTTGATGTCAACCCACCGCACGGCACACTCACCCTACTTACTATCAAAACAAGATTCTAAAAATGTATCCATGAGCTCGCTAGCGCTTTCATTCATTGCTCAATAAGAAGAAATCATTGTTGCCTCAAAACTTAAAATGTGAATAACTTTAAATTTTAACTATCAAAATAATGAAATTAATGTTTCAATCTAATTATTTTATTGTAAATCAGTTGGGGTGTATGAGGTTTTGCGCTTATTCATTAACACGTTGTATAGCTATTCTCTTTCTACCATATTAATCTATGACCCTAAAACTGATGCTAAAAAAAAGATGTCTCTGAATCTCGGCCTCAAATTAGTAGTCACAAGATCTAGATACTATTTTTGTCGACGGAGGTAGGAGCTATAGACATTTTAGGATCATAGTAACTATGTAAGGTTATGCTTACCTGGTACTTGTTTTCGCCAATACGCGCCGCAGTCAAGGGTTTTCCTTCAACTTCAGCGTACAGCGCATAGTTTTCAGGCAAGGCATTGTCGCATTTCAGTGTAAATTCCGTAATATAAGCTATTTGAGTTACTACAGTTGCGTCTAAACTTGTGAACGATGCAGCTTCGACTTTTGGGTTCTGGCAGCTTTGTGCGACGGCTCCGCCGATAAGGAACAATGTAATAAGGTATTTTGTGACCATTTTGGAGTCTTTTGTATGAGTTTTCTTTGAGAACTTTGATTTAAAACTAAAATTGAAATCGTATTAGAATTTGTGACTGTATCGCTGGCCGTCCACGTATCGAAGGTACGTTCAAAAGTTTGATAGGAAAGTGAAAGTTTTCCTCATTTCATAATGTATATTTAGGTAAAACGAGATTATTAGTACCACAATATATCTCTGAATACGCTTTTAGTTTGTATTATACACATTTTTGCAAAAATTTTTGTTTCTTTAGTACATATTAACAGATTATCAAGAAAAATTATTTATTGGGCGAGGAACTTTTAGTTTCGAGTTACGTTTTCGAACGCACTCTTCAAACGTCGGCGATGACGTGTGGACGAAATGCCAAATGGGCTAATTACGGCTGCGTTCGGAATTTGACGTTCAAACAAAAATAGAAGCATTCCTGTATTCTATAATTTTCTTGAATTTATTGATTAGTTTCTCTAGTGATTATAATCTCTGACTTTCTCTTGGGACTCTTTAGCAGCGTATTCATAAGCTGGGAACGGTAGCGTATTCTATTAGGACTTGTGGGTGGACTAAGCCTTTATTTTCAATGAATCCCTTACTACTCTCTGAGCAACTTGGTTTCGGTTATTATAAAACTTGCATGGCTTATAATTGTATATTTACTCCATTGATCACTTAAAACACCACTTCAAGGAAATTCATTTCAACCTCATCCTTTGTAAACTGTGCTTCGGTTATTTTGGGCCATAAAGGAGAATGGTAATTTCAAATCTTTTTGAGGACTATTTTATTTAAAAATAATTTTACGTCTCCTTTCTGGTTTCGTTATCAATTCGTTATTTTGTGAAGATAATTTACTTGTATTATTGAGGATTATAAGTGTTATTTGTATTATTGTAATCATTTTGAAGTTGTCTAAACCAAATATCTTTATTAACAAACAAATTACCCATTTCTTTTCGATATTGCGTAAATTACGTTATTTTGGCAAAGGAAGCCAGAATGAAGGATATTCTATATTAGTTAGCAGAGTCAATTAAATGGAGAGGTAAATAAAAACACATCAATATACATTATCCGTAAAGGCCTATATTTATTTAATTTATTTTTATTCTGTTGACATATCCATGTGTGCCCGCGTTTCAAAAGTCAAATAAAATTACAATGTACCAGGGCTTTAGTAACAGTCAGGAGCGCTACTGAGCCATCCTGCCACACGAAGTTGAGTAAAACTTTAATACCGACGACGAAACTATCGACGTATAACCGTCCTTCTCACGCCTAATGAGAAAGAATTTTCTTTCTCGCTTATTTCTACAGACGTCGATGATTTCAGTCACCAGTTGAATTCGGTTTTTACTCTAACTTCGTGATGCGAGTACTAGGATGGCATGAGCGCGCGGGATCAGTGGTTGCCGGGGGGCGTTTTGGCGGGCGAGGCGGGGGGAGGGGCGCTCCACTCGACGCCGTCGCCCTCGTACTGCGTGTTCTCGAGCCGCGTGATGAGCCGCTCGTCTTCGTCCCCGAACTCGCCGCCCATTAGTGATGGTTCGCCTACTACCATCACGTCCTGGAAAGAAAGATTTGTTGGTAAGATCTTCTCTATCTATAATGTCTAATCGAGTTTTAACCATAGATCAAGTTACGCTAAAAACTATCTGATTCCCCAATGCGTAAAAACGCTATAGGCCCATCACACATTTCCAACACTGAAACTCCTGTAAATCAGGATAAAGGATTTGATACATTTTAATCATATCCAGAATATCCAAATTTCACCGGCTGTGATCAAGAAGTGCTATTTTTGAATAGTGAGATTCAGAAATCGTGATCGAATGATCTACTCCATAGTAATTTTGTTATTTTCGACTGCTGCGTTGAACACAAAACATATAAAGAGAGGTTAGAAAGGCAAAGTAGCGCTTTTGCTTCGGAGACGGTTGTCCCCACTTGTCTTCCCGCTCACGCTGCTACAACTACTCATGCCCTCTCGCTCGCACCACGCCGCACACCATAGAACATAATTATAAGAGCGTTGCTCATATCCTTGGCGCGCCTGAACCGACCACAACGCCTTTCTAACCTCTCTTTATATGTTCTGTGGCTTCCAAAAATCGCACTACAGATTAGAATTTTTATTAGTAGTGCCTAAACTCTGTCTCTCAATTATGTGTGACCGGTGTGAACGACGGGTTCACAGACAGAGTTCATCACATTTTAAGAGATATACTGTTTATTTACGAGATATACAGTGTACGCAACCCAAGTCACAAATTATTAAAATAAATAAATAAATATCTTGGACATTGTCACACAAATTATCTAGTCACATTTAAAGTACCAGAATCTAGCCTGGACTTGTGTTATGATGACTAGATAACGATATAGAATACATATATAGATACAAACATCCATGACTCGGGTACAAATATTCATATTCATACAAATATTTGTCCCTTACGGGATTCGAACCTGCGACCCTCGGCACAGCAGGCAGGTTCACTACAGACTGTGCTATCGGGCCGTATTACCACTTTTCAAGGTAGAGTAGGAACGAGTTTTGTAGCGTCGTCGTGTTAACGTATTGAAATCAATAAGGGCATCAGTTTTAACTGCCACAGTCCTACTTAATATTACTATATCAAACTTAATTACGAAAGTAAGCTCATGCTTTTCCTGGTATGTTTAAGTAGAAGCAGAGATAGACAGGGATATGCAGAGCTGATTGTCAACCTTCAGTAATGGAGAGGAACCCGAAGAAGTATCAGAAGTGACTAGGAAATTACCATAGACTACTTATATGAGGACAAGTTACGTGTGTAATTCTACTTTTTGCGGGGGGCGAGGTAGCACGAGATACGCAACTTTGAATGTTATTCTATTAGTTTAGATTCTAATTTTGAATGTTAAAATCATGAAAATCAGTGTCGTGTGAACCCCAAACGTCATAAGTTCGAAATTATTGGTCCGCAATTAAAGGCTGTCGCGTTTAGTGATAAGGTATAAAATTGTATGTAAATGCGTAAGATCTTTTGATCTTGCACGTTGGCAGAGGGGAAATGCTAAAGCGAGGCGGGTCCGTTTACAACGTGTTAATGAATAAGCGCAAAACCTCATACACCCCAACTGATTTATAACAAAATAATTAGATTGAAACAATAATTTCATTATTTTGTTACTTAAAATTTTAAGTTATTCGCATTTTAAGTATTCAGGCAAAAATGATTTGTTATCATTTCAGCAATGAATGAAAGCGCTAGCGTGCTCGTGGATACATTTTAAGAATCTTGTATTGCTAGTAAGTAGGGTGAGTGTGCCCGTGCGGTGGTTTGAGATCGAGTTCAGTAAATTTTACGTTTTACACACAAATTATTTAATATTTTGAAAAAAATTACCTATGTTCAAAACATGATAATTCGATTCTGCTCTCGACTCTAAACAAACTACTTTCTAGTTTTGCGTTAATTCATTAACACGTTGTATAATTCGTCTAAGGAAATTCCATCATACCTGGGAGGCGAGACTGAAGTTAGGTCCAGGCGAGCGTTTCTTGGCAGGCGCGGGAGGGGCCGCGTTCGCTCCCGCACTCCCTTTGCGTTTACGTCTCTTGCTCGCGGGCCGTTGCGATTCTGTGAACGAAAGATACCATTTTGTTTATTAAACGTTTAGATAGCGATTGTTACATGCTAAGATAAGCTCGCCCTTTTCACTTGACTACTTAGTTGTACAGACATTTACATTATGTCCTAGTCTACACTAATATTATAAAGAGGAAAGATTTGTACCTATTTTTGTATGTTTGTAATGAATAGGCTCAAAAAGTACTGGGCCGATTTAAAAAATTCTTTCACCAATAGAATGCTACATTCTTCCAATTTGACATAGGCTACATTTCATTTTGAAAAAAATTAGGGATCCTTGGTAAAATTTGAACAATGTAACCGAAGGTGTAGAAAAATGAGTCTTAAAATTTATTTGTCTACCCCGTGCGAAGCCGGGACGGGCTGCTAGTATAAAATAAAGTGATAAAAAATGTAAAGAATTTTTATTCGTTCCAAGCTTTTTGACCGGGATAAGTATTTAATGTGTCGGAATGGAACGTCAGAAACGAGTTAATTTAGATTTTTAGAAATTTTCATTTTACTAAAGATACCATACATATAAACTGGGCATTTTTTGAAATAATTTTGAATTTTGAGCAAATTGTTGGCGCTATGAGGCAGTTCTCACCAGTATTCCCTGGCATCGCTTTTGCCTCGCCATTTTGTTTCATAGTTTTGCCACCTGCCAAAAAGGGACATTCTCCTTTAATTATTACGGCGCTACTCATGCAAAAATTAGCCAAGTCTTGTCACAGTTGCTAAAAATAAACCGTGTTCATTTTATTTGTTGGAAGCATAAAAAACAAAAATGGAAAAAAAACTTATTATTTTCATTTACGTTAAAAATTATATGCGTCACGAAAAACCTATTCTATAGACTTCTAAAATATGCATTATAATTTATAAGCATGTAGGTGGATTTTGAAGCAGTGAATTTACTGGATAAAAGACAAAATGACAATATGCGTCCATGTATGGGCCGATCGGCTAAATTGTGATATGCATGTGATAGCTTTGCTATACGCATTATAATATAGACGAATATGATAAAAATACATCCAATAGGCTACTTGACAACTAGTCAAATCAGCTACTCTTTATCAGACGTAAACACGTGCGCTTTGTATGAAATTGGTACTCAATTCTGAGTTGTGACGTCATCAACATTTCATTACTTTTAAAGTTTATCTTGTTATCAAAAATAGTATTCAAGCTAAAAATTCAACGAAAATGGGAGTTTAGCGTTATTTTCTAACCTTTTTTTTATTGAGAAGATAAAAATAAAATATATTGTATGTAGTCAAATACCCAATTGCAAAAATAGCCCCAATTAAATTAGTTTTGTGTTACAAAATACTCAAAGTAATGTTATGACAACACGAAGTAATTACAAATAGCGCTGTAAGCGATACAAAAAAACGATCTTTCCACTAAATCCGATCCGATTTTTTTCCGCCATTTTTGCACAATTTGAACAAAAATATCCATCATGAAATTCGATAAATCTCGTTTGTACAACGAAATACTCGTATATCGTTGAAATATAAAGTTTTAGTAATATGTTTATGCAAACTATTATTACCATATTTTTATGACGCCGCACATAACATTCAGTAGTACAAAAATGGCCTGTTTTGGAGGTTGTCTTTTGCCATATCCAATAATTCTTAGCTCACCACCTCTTCTCTTATTAACATAATTATGTTATGTTAGTATTTGTAGAAGTCTCCAGAATAGTGAGTACCAGGAGATAATAACTAACCAGGAGGCGCGACCATCCGCTGCCACTTTTGGAAGAGGGTCGTCTTGAGGCAGTCTCGCGGCGAGAGTGCGTACGCCTTGTGCCGAGACATTAACTCCTGCATCGGCTCTAAAATCACGCATAACTGGAATTGAAGAAAATGTTTCTTATTAGTCGATTATCGGTATAAGCCTATTTTACTTCTTTTTTTTTTGTGTTTAATAATTAAAATTTAGACATTACTCAAAGTCGTGGTTTTTCTAAACGAAAAAATGTGGAAATATATCCGCTTTATCTAAATTTGGCTACCTACAGAATACTCTGCAGATTGTTATGTGGTTTTTACGTAATATTCTAATCGGGATATACATACATATACTCACGCCTGTGTCTCATTGGGGTAGGCAGAGACAATTGATCGCCATTGGCTACGATCTTGACATACCTCTTTTGCCTCTTCCACAGTCATAAGTCGTTTCATACACGCTCGTCGGTTTCGAGTACATTTGATCTGACCCATTTTAAGTAAGCTGTCGATTTGGTCTGCATACTTACGTCTAGAGCGACCCCTTTCGACTGTTCCATTCACTCTCGCTTTATATATTTCATACGTCAGTCTACTATCACTCATCCTTTCCACATGACCAAACCATCTCAACATTCCCTTTTCAATCCTTGTCACTATATCCTCTTTCAGTCCACACTTTTTTCTAATTACACTGTTTCTTATTCTATCATTCGAAGAAAAACCACAGATACTGCGCTTTTTTAAATAGCTATGTGGTCTCGACTTACATGACTAAAGATCCCTTCTTCTCTTACCCTATGCAGAGTGCATATGATGAGTGTCGTACGAGGCGACTGAAGGATATTTTGCAGTACTTTTGTGTATTAAAAATATAGCTTAGCCACATCCCTGGCCTCATCAACATTTGTCTCATTTTTTCACTAGATATCAACTCGGAATCTGTTTTAAAATCTGAGCACTACATCCTAAACTTTTAAGATACGCGACCGACCACAGTTGCAAATTTGCAATGAGGAATTTTCCGAAAGCCATTAAAAAAGAAAAGGTAGTTCCAAATGGCTCGATAGATGGCGTTGACGGAACATGGATGAGCGACCTTGCAGATAGTTAAATATAAATAAAATGTTGATTGAATGAATGAATTATTGATTTCTTATAGTTAATTAATCAATCTAATGTGCATTTCGAAAAAATCTCATTAGGTGTTTCTGGTATCACACTGCCATAGATTTTGTATGCCTTTTGGTAGGCCGCAGAGAGACTTTTTACTACTGAAATAGCATATTTTTACCTGTGTGTCACAATAAAAAATTTTGTATTTGTTAAAAGTTTGTCGTTTTTAATACTTCGTCAACGGATTACTTCATGACATGCATTTTTTTGCTTACTTTTTAGCCTAAAAGCCAATGTCTAAAAATGGCGCTTGTTTTTGCGCAGCCATCAATCAACTTGAAGCCTTTATATCTCCGTTCGGACTGAGTTTAGTTTAGAGATATACATGTAATAACACGTTTGGTTTGTTACTTTATTCTAAACTAAAATATTCAAGTTTGGTTGATAGCCGCGCCAAAAACAACGGCGAAAAATAAGGCGCCATACAAAACCCGCATTGTCTTTTCCGTCTTCGCATCCGACTCGCGTCAACGCCATCTATCGCGTTATGTTGGAACTACGTTTTACTAGCTGTCAGAAAATTCCTCATCTTAATCTTCTTAATAACTATTATAAAACTGTAACAGAAGTGTGTCTGTACATTGAAGATATTTACATGAAAAAGATTACGATATGGTTTTTATGTATCCCGGACTCCAAATCAACCTTTTTTAGAATTTTTGTCTGTTTGGTTGTTGGTTTGTTTGTAACAGCATCACGCAAAAACTACTGAACCGATTATGATGAAACTTTTTTTGTTTGATAGCTTATGATCTGACTTTAAATCTGGTATATAATTTGTGCGGACGAAGTCGCGGGTAAACTCTAGTGCATTATAAAAAAGAACGTACCCTCAAATAATTTAATGTAGAATTAGTGATTCCCTGTCGGGTGATGTTCTTGGAGAGCTGGTCGAGGGAGGCGTGGTCGGGCGGGTGCACGGCCTGCCGCGGGATCAGCTCCCGGTGCGCGCGCACCGCCATGTGCCACGACTTGATCCTCATCAGGTCGTCGAACGTGAACTCCAGGATTAATCTCCCTTCTGTACACACCTGCAAGCCCGTTTAATGTTATTAGTAGATGCAAGAATGACCACTGCATAGACTATACAACGTGTTAATGAATAAGCGCAAAACCTCATACACCCCAACTGATTTACAACAAAATAATTAGATTGAAACAATAATGTCATTATTTTGATAGTTAAAATTTAAAGTTATTCACATTTTAAGTTTTAAGGCAAAAATGGTTTGTTATCATTTCAGCACTGAATGAAAGCGCTAGCGTGCTCATGGATACTTTTTAAGAACCTTGTTTTGGTACTAAGTAGGGTGAGTGTGCCGGTGTGGTGAGCTGAGATCGAGTTCAGTAAATTTAAAATTTTACAAAAAAATTATTTAATATTTTGAAAAAATAACCTATGTTGAAAACATTGTAATTTGATTCCGTTCTCGATTCTAAACAAACTACTTTCTAGTTTTGCGTTAATTCATTAACACGTTGTATAAGGTCTAATAAAATTAGTTGAAACTATTTAAGGATATGATCAGACCATCAAACTGAACAATTTTCTTTGTGGGACTAATATCGAAATAGCGAAAAAGAATCTGCTGTCCCATACAAAACTGCAAACATAACTCGACTCAAATGTATGGGACACAAGTTTTTTTTTCGCGATTCCGATTTTGGTGCCATAGAGACAGTTGTTCACTTTGATGGTCTGATCATCCCCTTAAAATAGTTTCAGCTAATATTGTTAGACCTTATAGATTGACGTCCAAAAAGTCTCTAATGGACTACGGAACCCTAATAAAAATGTAATAACAAATCTCACCTTAGTAAACATGGGTTTCCCATGATGCGTCACCATGGTACAGTGGTCGCAGTCTAACGTTATGCTAGTGTTGTGAAACGACTCTTTAGGTTGTCTCATCGTGTAGTATAACTCTGACACTCCACCCTCGTATATACTGCGGAAGTACCGGGGTATCAGCGTCCTGCCTATTGCTGCAAGTTGAAAATGTTACCAATTAGTTGTTTAGCATGCATGCATGCATATGCTCACGACTATACATATTCCGAGTAGTCAGAGATATTCTGAAACCTCAGAACATCCACGTTTCACCAGTAGTACCGAAACTCTGTCCAATGTGACGGGGGGTGAGCACGTCGCCACATAATGGATAGTGGGTACAATACATGCCTCGAAATTGAAGCATGCAGGTTTCCTCACGATGTTTACCTTCACAGAAAAGCCAGTGGTGTTACAAATCGTACATAAATTCCGAAAAACTTATTGGTACAAGTCTGGACGGGGATCGAACCATCGCTTCCTGCACGGCAGGCAAGGGTACTCGCCACTGGACCACCACGGCTTACATTACAATAGCTTGATGGCTTTGGTGGTTTATTGGAGTAGCACTTTTTTAATTTAGGCTTTCTTTATTGAGAAATATTTTATTATTGTGATGAGGGCGCCACTGAGCTTTTAATAACAAAAAAACCAGTCTCCAAACAACTTAAATTTTTTGTCCATGTAATTAATTATAAATTCTTTGTTTTTAGTATCTAAGAAAATGTACGTGTGGAGAAAATAAATAAGTTTATTATTCATTATTATTGTAATAGGCCTCTTAACTCAAATGATGTGTTTTTGTACACAAAACAATCCGTGAGATTATGATAATCTCAAAAGCCACTCGACACTGGCATAAATGTAGTGACTCTTACAAGCAAAAGGCCATTCATATAATAGGGTCCAACTTAATATGCTGACACTTTTTTAAGGACCAGACCATCAAACTGAACAACTTTCTCTATGGCACCAACATCGAAATCGCGAAAAAAAAAACAGCTTTCCCATAAATTTGGCTCAAGTAGGTTTGCAGTTTTGTATGGAAGAGGTGATTTTTTTTCGTGATTTCGATGTTGGTGCCATAGAGAAAGTTGTTCAGTTTGACGGTCTGATCATCCCCTTAAAATAGTGTCAGCATATTAAGAAGGACCCTGTATAAAGAACATAGTAAGACCTCGAGAGCGTACTGCCAGCCGTACTACACCGGCCACTTGTGGTACTCCTATACACAGCGCGCCTACAACACGCTGAGAGTACAATTTAACAACGCCTTTAGAGGCATGTTGGGCCTGCCGTGGAGGTGTAGCGCATCTGGTATGTTTGCTGAGAACAGGGTCAATGATTTCTTTGCAGTGATGAGGACCGCGAGAGCCTCCTTCGAGCAGCGCGCGCGTGCGTCTCCGAACTCAATAATAAGAAAGATCTATGACAAGTTTTATATTTTCGACGAACATTTTAATGTGATATCCTATAATTTATATTAACATTGTATTGAAATCTTGCGTATATGGGACCTTGTATCCTGAAATAAATGATTTTTATTTTATTTTTATTTATAACTAGCAGCCCGTCCCGGCTTCGCACGGGGTAGACAAATAAATTTTAAGACTCATTTTTCCACACCTTCGGTTACAATGTTCAAATTTTACCGAGGATCTCTAATTTTTTTCAAAATGAAATGTAGCCTATGTCAAATTGGTAGCATTCTATAGGTGAAAGAATTTTTTAAATCGGCCCAGTACTTTTTGAGCCTATTCATTACAAACATACAAAAATAGGTACAAATCTTTCCTCTTTATAATATTAGTGTAGATAAAAATAACAATACTAACTGTATCTCTTAGGTCCGTCTTCTAAACAGAATGTGAGCGTCAGCGTCGCGTCGTCCTCGAAGAACTCTGTCGCGAACGCGTCCCACCATAGGTTATCTGATTCCTGCAAGTGTTAAATATTGAGTCTGGTTAAGTTCTACTGTTAAATAAAAATGGTAATAAGTTAAGTGAAGCGCTCGATGGCGTAGTGTACTTCGGTTCTGGAAACGATCACCGAAGTCAAGAGGCTATGTGAAAAAAATAGGATTCTTCAATGCATCATATCTCATGAAGTACTAACAGTAGGTGTATGATTTGCGGATATGTGTAAATTGAACATATAATTGAAGTTTTGATTAGAGCCAAAACACGATTAAGATACATTTTCTCGATAGAATAATAATCCAAAGTAGCCTCTGTCTTTATCGATAAACGCTTGGAACTGCTAAATGGTGAATAATATAAACACGAGACTTGGTTTAAAAAAGATATTGATATTTTATAAAGTTTGATTAGAGCAGAAATGAACATACAATGAACGTACAATCACAATTAAATAAAGTTTGTTTTACGCTTGCATCGTTTCAGGCGCGCGCGCCGCCCCATCTCTCTCTCTCGCATCAGGCAGTAATATAAGCTATCACACGCCCATTTCACTTCAATTATTTTTCGACATAGGCCCTTAAGTTCGACTGTTAAATAAAAATAATAGGTAATAAGTTAAGTGAAGCGCTCGATGGCGTAGTGTAGCTTCGGTATTGGAAACGATCACCGAAGTTAAGAGAAGTTTATTCCAAATGCGTAAATGCGCGCTGCATACAAACGAAGTCTGGTGATATTTTTAATACTAACAAATTAAAGTCAATGAACATGGTATTATTGATGTTTTCTATGAAACAACAAAAATATGTTTCGCGCTTTTGATGTTGGCTCCGTACTTAGTGAAAGTTATTCAGTTCGATCGTTTAACTAAACCACAATGTTTAATAATTATGTTACTGATTAAACTTTACACCCTGTATACAAAACTAACACTTGAAGATTTTTAATTTATACATTTTTATTTTATTTACGGAACGCACGAAAATGCACGATCCCCTTTTTGATAACGTCATCGGACATTTTGAATAGTGATGTCCAAACCACTTTTCTTTATCGATACTTTGTTTTAGTTCCAAAACTAAAAATACGTTTCAGTAAACAAATCATAGATGGCGCTGACATTAAAATGGGGTAACCAATAAGATAGATGTCGCTAGTAGTAGCTTTGCCTTGAATTAATATTTTTATTTTGAAGACATTTTAATTTTCGAATGAATTAACGAAATACTAATAAGTATAACTATAACTATAAGATAGTACTAACCTCTGTCCTCTGTTGTAACCGTTTATTGAGTTCGTAAACTCTGTAATCTGGTTGACCAAAATATGGTGCGTGCCGCCTGGAATCAAAGAAAAAAGAGGTATTAGTATAATTTGTGAGGTTGTCTGGAAGAAATAGCTTCTGGACGATAAGACCGCCTTAATTTGTACCTCTTGTATTGTTTTCTCTTCATAAAAGTAAAAAAGGTAGAATGTATTATGTTCTTATACCAAAAGGTGTGTAATAAAGTACCTATAATGGCATTGAATTGAAAAGTATCGTTTTACCTAAATTAATACTTTAAAAAAAAAGGGCATTAGGTACTAAGTGAGTTAGTAGGTGAACATTTTTTAAAAAATAATTATGGACGTTTGCTTGTGCGTTAGCACTGCATTTCCGCCAGTGTCAAGTAGTTGGTGGGAGTATCTATCCCAATATCTGGGATTGTTTTTGAGTAAGAACAAGAAGAGCCTCGTGGTAAACAAAAACACGAACCGCGCGAACACCACGCGAGACGAGTGCTAGTGTCAGAACCGACAACGTGACTCAGGTAACATTTTAATTCATACAAATATGTTTAATGCGAAAGGGTGTCTGTCAATTAATTTCCATAGCTAAACTGCTGAACCGACTTTTATGCGATATATACCTTGGACAAGGACACAGGCATACAAATTCTACGCAGACGAAGTCGCGGGTAACAGTTAGTCTGACAATAAAGCTGTAATGACGTTTATTTACAGTTCCATACGATTCGCTCTAGTTAGTAGGACGTATTGAGGTTTTGTATAGCACTGATAGTTATCAAAACCACTCCCGTATACAATGTTGTGAAATGACTGCGTCAAATGAGAATTCGTCACATTGATGCTTAAAGATTAAATCGAACCTCTTCGACAATGGAATGTGCAACAAAAGAATTGAATAAAAGGTAACTCCAGTTTGTTATCTTGTGATAAAATATTATTTGGTCAGTAAAGAAACGGAGGCAATGAAAAATTTGCTCATATTCTTCTTATCAACATTTTGTGTGTTTTACTAAAAAATAATAATGTTCTTTTTTAGCACAGGTTCGAAAAAAGGAACTAATCATTTTAGTATGGTGGTTTTGCCGGGTTATGCGTGATTTTGACGTTCTTGCGTGCAGGCCATATTTTTTTCAAATACTTTTTTGCCATGCTGTAAGTTTTTAAACATGCATTGAAGTGAAATTATTCCAGCATACCGTCATTATGCTGGAATAATTTCACTAGACTTTGACAAGACAGAGCGAATAAACGTTTGTCAACGAGGTTAATTCTGGCTTCGGTGTCCGCTTTAATGTAAACATGAGGCTCTGCTCACCCCTTTAGTGTGCGTAAGTATTCCATATGTATTTATTTTATTGCATGTTTGGTTTATTGGATCTAAAGAATCTTGATTAATAAAAGAAGCTATTCTTATGTCTATGACAAAAGAAGCCATAGAGTAGTCTTGCAGTCTTCATTTGATTGAATGAGAATGCCCAAGGAAATTAATGACGTATTTTATGTGTACTATCAGGAATGGAATCGCGTAGGTAAACAAAACGATATACAAGTATCATCGTCTCGATGTCACCGATGTTGGAGAGACCGATCACAGAGGTAACTTGAATTGAGAGCCTTATTAAAAAAGCATCTAGAAATTGACTAATAATCACTTCAGTTAGTTTTGAGCGAAATATGGGCAAAAGATTTACGGCGAGACTGTTTGTTAAACTGGCGGATGGAAGAGGTAGAATGCATGAAAGCGATGCCAATCCAACTGTCTCTAACAGTACCTGCTATAAAAGTGGTCAAATCTTTTGTGATAAGCTTTTGACCGGCATTGTTTTCCCACGGGAAAAAGTATTTCAGAAGAGGTTGTCTGTAAGCGTTTTCTGTTGAATCAATATTGAAATTAAATTCAATACTTTCATTTTGCGAAAGTGCATTTATTTCGTCACGCAGCGGTGACACTGAAAATTCACATTTCAGTGCATCATCCTTTCACCACACCGTTTATGTATATTTAAGTTTGTGCGATTGATTCTTTTGTCTGCACCTTTCAACATAGGTACACGCCTTGTAAATATTCACGCTTTATAACTTTTTGTGTATTTTTAAAGGTTCATCTGCGATATTTTGCTATGTATATCATCTCACAAGTAAAGGAAAAGGTTGATGTCGTGTCGTATTCAAGAACCAAAGACACTCTGAAAAGAGCTAGGACTGGCGAATATTCCACCGACTAGAGTGTAGCTCTTAAATAAGATGATGAGCATCTCAGACTTGGAAATAATTTGCAAGTTTACCAATTGCATGACTCCATCAAAACATTGCGCCTATGGTATGCTGCTGGTGTAGTATGACCTCGTTTCATCTGACTATTATTAGTGAAAGAAGGCCAACATCCGCAAAGAGATAGTACAGCAATTCGTCGTTCAAACATCGGCGAGCTATCAATTCGGTATTCGCTAAGGTTATGTCATGTGTTAAACTTATATCAAAAACTTCGACGATTTGAAGGATGCAAGAGGGATGTTACATTTGTGAGCTCATCAACGTTTTTGACAGCGATGTGACGCTTAAAGAATTGCACTTCTGGTAGTAGTTTAACTGTTGGAGGAAAATCTTCTGAAAAAGTCAACAAGTGTAAGGAAAGTAATGGAAAACCAAGATCGTCACTACCAAGTGTCTGATATGATGTCGAACGTAGGATTACTATCATCAATGAGACGAGTGAATAACACCTTGTAAGCACATGTAATGAGGTTTTGGAGCCGTACGTACGTCAGTCAATTATTTAGATTCAGAACATCGGTACTCGGTCGGTAGATTGTAGAGCCACTACATCATTAATAGACGCAAGTTGACGGTCTACTTTCTTTATCAGTTTTTTCAAGACGCGACGGATTAGGCGAATAGTGCCATTTTCGAGTGTTATCTGTGATCAATTGCTAAACTGCCTCGGGAATATTTTTGATGTGTAACAGCATGCCTCTCGCTTTCATGCTATCTGTGATTTCGTGAAAAGAGACGGAAGTGTGTAACAGGAAGCCGGGGAAGCGCGCGCGGTGGTAGATTTGGTCGTCAAATGGTACCACAATCCATGTTCCGAGAAGTTGGTACTGTCAGCCAACGGTGTCAATGAAAATAATATTGTTCTTCGTTATGAAAAATCATTTCAAATAATAACTGAATAAATTTTTTCTGGATATAACGTTAATATTGCTTATTACCAAGGCAAGGTGAGATGTCAGATGTTACATATCATATGCGACTAATTTAAGCCTCGCCAGCCCCGGAATTAGGGGGATCAAACCCGAGCGGCAGGTTAACGGGGTGCCAAAATTAAGAGTTTAACAAATAATTTATTGCATAACGACTAGAACATATTGCAAAAAAAATTCGATTCCGTCCCTAACGTGAACTTGGGCCTCATTGGGAAAAAATCATTGCTACTCCCTTGGAGAGGAGGAGCGCCAAAATCTAGTTTTTGCCCCGGCTCGAAAAAAGGCTGAGCCTTGCTCGTTTTTTTTAACCTATGATTGACGCAAAGGACTTCATTCCACTATTCATAAACCTAATAATTCTTAATTGGTAGAACTCCAGTTTACCTGAAATACGGGTCCGGTATCGGATGATATAGTGGCGGTGCCGGCGGAGCGTACTCATGGTACTGTAGATGAGCGGGGTGCGGGGGGTGCGGGGGATGCGGGGGGTGGTGCGGCGAGAGATGGTGGCCGTACTCGCGGTACTCGCCCTCGCCGCCGAGCGAGCCCAGCGCCACCGGCATGTAGGCCACTTTGCCTGTCTGTCACCTAGCCATCTATCGCGCACACGGGATAGCGCAGTGTTACCAAAATTTCGAATCTATTCAGTTGCCATGCGCTACTGGTATTTTAGTGTCCTTAATATATATTTCGAAGGCCTTTATGATATGGATTTTGATTTGTTGAGTTGTACACTTTCACACACTTGATTTAAAAATTTTATTTGTAATACTTTCTTATCAAAATATAAGGATTTTTAAATTTTTATTATGAGATTATAAATATTTTAAAACACTGGCTTTGGGCACTTTGGTTTATGTTCTAAAATTTCTAAATCACTGAATGTTTAATTCAGTCTGCTTTCACAGCGTTAACAAATCATTTGGAACACTTTTATCCGGCATTTTACTTTTATGTTTGCATAAAATCGATAAGGCTTTGTCACAGTTGAGAAACACTACAGCAAGTGAATCGATTTAAAAAAAATATAAATTCAATTAATCAATCACAAAAATCTACGAACAACAGCGACAACACAAACGCGACTGATAAAAAGCATTTCGAATTTTTCGCGCGGGAAGTGTCATCCTACCGTGAATAAACGTCACAAGTCCATTATGTACTATTTAATGCCATACAATTGTAACCTCTAACCGGTGGTAATAGAGGCGATAAGCGGGTAGATATGAGTCTACAGTCGGAGGTTTGGCAACGTCGCGTCAGCTGGCTGCGCTAGTATCGAGGCGCGTTCGGAAAGGTCAACATCGGTTACTATTTTTTTTAATTCCTACGGCTATTTTTGTGGGCGTTATTTAGTTGTTTTTTACCTTTCTAAGTCATGTCTTTACAAGGTATGGATCTAAATACTAAAGTACATAATAATAGTATTTTACTTCTTCATAATCTTTAATTTAAGATGAAGATATCCTTTTGAAATTATTTGACACTATTTTCACCTGTAGCAGCGCTGTTATCATTTAAATTGTGCAACATAGAGTTCATAAACAGAAAATAATAATGTGTGTCTTAAAGTTCATTATATTAAAAACTATTAATTATACAAGTAGCACCGTGTAAGAGTCCTGAAACTAATATAATCCGGATCTTATCCTGTATAAATTATTCAAAAATATTAAAAGACTATTGTTTTCACCGTAGCGAGCAAGGCCTCGAAACGCACGCGACGTTGCCGCTCCGTGCGTTCGCGCCATACTTTTTACTGTTTCTTAGCACATAGAACGCTCATTACGCTCGCACGCACACACTGACAACAACGCTGATATTGTTATATCCGTCGTACATACGCTCTACATAGTGCAAGATGTACATAATATACATTCCGCGAGCTACGACCGTAGATATGTAGGTAAGCTACGACGTTGCGCGGTACACAAATCAAACAGAACATCTATAAATAACTTAGAAGACGTGTCCGTGAAATATCTTACACGCGCCGTTTGCCTCTAAAAGAAATTAAAAAAAATTTACTACTGATACGATGTCCTCAAACGTCATAGTGACGTCCCGTGACGATTGCTTTAAATCGAGAAGTCGACTCTTTTGAAAAAGGAATGTTAGTGCGCGTGAAAAATGTCGTGTTTGTGTTACTATGTGTCCATCCCGGATGTCGATTTCATCAACAACTTATCTGCTACAGAGTCTTTGTTGGTCGAAAAGTGACTTTCTAAATTAAAGTTAAACTTGACACAAAACAATACTTATTTACGAATCAAACTGAATTCTTTAAATCGATTTTATGCAAACTTAATGACAGTCAAATTACTAAAAAATTTCCAATGTAAAACCGAAACAATCGCATTCACAATGAAAACACAATGCAAAACGGTCCACTATTGTCAATAATCACGAGGAAGTCCCACGATTCTTGAGATCCCAAGGAGATTGCCTTGGGTTACCTTATCACGCCCAAATACACCGATAACGACTCTCAAACAATACACGCGTAAACATAGACGGCACACACACAACCAATTTAAAACATATAAACACGTAATTAACTGATAACAACAGTTGTACAGTAATAAATTAGACAATACACTACGATAGCGCGTCGCAAAAAAAAATTCAGCAAGAAACCGCGGACGTGTTAGCGTTCCGTCAGTCAACGCGGAATGTGTGTCACGCCGGCGTGTCAATGACTTCGCACTTAGCTAGCACCGCACAATGTACTAAGCACACGTAAACAGTACGGGCGGACACGTGCGCCGGGAAAACTCCTCGGGACCCTCGTGAAAACCGAGAACCGTCGGGGCAGCAGACACCTGACCTGAAACCGTATTGTGTACATAACGTCCGCTGCACCGCGCGGCCGCCGCGGAACAAGCAATTGCGCGTAAAAATATCGCCTATCGGTAACGTAGCGGCCGGCAAATCGATAGTTAGAAAAAAATTCACGCGTCCGCTTACGCTTCAAGCTTATCGACGGACCGCTTCGAATAGTAATCGACCGATTCCAATTTTGAAACTGCAGCCGTGTAAATATGAAAAGAGAACGCTAGAGTTACCGGCGCGATGGCGCGTACACTGCACCTATGTAATTCACATAGTACATAAGAGAAGTGTGCCGCGCTGTGACGGACGAGTGACGAACTGTCAAGATCTCGGAAAGCTTCGGCCGCACTCGGCGGCCGTCGGCTTACCGCGGCCGGCGGCGGCAAGTTCGGATATATTACACGATTAGATTATGTCAGAGTGATTAATAGTTAAAAACCGGTTATTGTGTTAGGTCAATCACATCCGCGGCTACAATAGATCAGAATCAAGTTTGACCACAGTCAAGTGGCGACTTTATCTTAAGGCCGTTACGATAAGATAACATCAATAACCTTCACTAACTTGTCTTCTCCAAGCCCTGTCAAAATCAATTAACTTAAAACCAGACTTTTATTGCAGTTCGCGTAAAAAAGTGAAGTTTTGATTAATGTTTCAATAGAGCATCAGCAGCAAAGTGTTGTTTTAACTATATCTATTGTTAAGGAGAAAGTCGCAGTGAAAGCAAACTGTCGGTCGGTCGCCTTGACGCTTCAACGGTGAAGAAAGATCGTCAAATAGTTCTAGGAATATGATAAAATATACGTTTGGAGGATTGTCATTTATTCATAAAGATAACGGAGAAATTTAAAAAAATCATGTCATGTTTGTTGTATCTATGATAAAATAATTGTATTTAATTATTTTAGAAATAAAAATTACTTACTTCAAAACATTTCAGATGAATTCATGTTTTATACAATCAACTAGTACAATAAAAACAGTTATTTTAGTTTGGTACAATTCTAATAAGATTTCATCTGTTAAATTAGTAAGCATAATGCTCACTTAATAATTTATTGGAAGTTAGATTCAGAACGCACCTGACAGCTAACAAATCAACTATTAATTTTAAGTTTTTGAACGCACCCCTTCTAGACAGAATAAAAATATCGATAAAATTATCGATTCTAAATTAAGCACTACACTATTTTCTTAGAGGAGTTCGACACTCTATACAATGTGTTAATTCATACAGGTACCAAGGGAATACAAAAATATGATTGCGTAATAAGAACCTATGTCTAACATTCAATGGAAAAATAAATCAATCAAATATACTTTATTTTACACCAAAAAATTTATGAGTTAGGTACTTATACCATCCCGAAATATTTCAAACTCTACTATAGGGTGTACTAAACACCCTAGTAATACTTAAGGTGGTGCTTCAGACCATCAAACTGATCAACTTTCAGTATGGAGCCAATTCGCAAATCGCGAAAAA